>VZRW01000182.1:301904-467508 GCA_013398125.1 Aegotheles bennettii
TTTTTTTTCTTTTTGGGAAGAAGTTTGCAGCACAACAAAAGCGGGAGCTCGGTGCGAGGCGAGGGGGCGGAGGCCAGGCTGCCCTGCCCGGGGGAGCCGGCCGGGGCTGGGACCGGGGCCGGGGCTGCCCACTCCGACCGTCCCCGCCGCCGGCTCCTCCGCTCCCCGCTCTCCCTTTTTTTTTCCTTTTTTTTTTTTTTCTCTTTTCCCCTTAAACCGGTTTTCACAGCAGCTGCCCGGGTGTGCGGCTGCAGTTGGCATATTTCACGCGTTGGAAAAAAAATTAACTGTTTTTCCTTTGTATCTTAATCCAGTGATGAGAGCTCTCCTTTGTTGGCTTTCGAGCTTGCATTTGTTTTATTTATTATAAGGAAATCCAGTTTGGTTCAAATATATAATCCATTTGAGCACTTAAATCCCCAAACAGCTGGCATTATTTTGTTTTATAATCTTTGGCTTTTCTGCACAGAGCATATTTCTAAATTCCTACTTGACATTTATGGGGAAAAAACTTTTTAATGTAAATGGATATTGTGATTTTTTTTCTGAGTCTTTCCTAATTTAAATGCATCATCAATTTTCCTGGGGTTCCTATTGTTTTAATCTTTTTTTCCCCTATAGCTTGTTAATTAATTTTTTTTGCCCCCAGAAAACTTTGTTTCTGGAAGGAGAAAAATGTTAATTTGCCCCATTATTTTAATCTCTGGCATTTGGAAATGGTTGAGAGACCACAAAAATGCAACCTGTTGTAGAAACCAGAGTGGTGTATTTTATTTATTTTAATCGATAGCAGAGAGGTGATTTAGTGATAGGAACTCTGAGTAACATTTTAGTAAAAGATTTGCAGATCTGGTGGCTGCATATGGGGTGTGCATGTGCCTGCATATGTGTGTGTTTCTTTGCAGGCTGATTAGCAAGTGAGTTTTACGCTTATAAGCAGTGGTCACTGCTTATATCTCCACTTGCTGGGGGTTTGTGATGCCTGCTAAATCCAGCTCTGTCATGGCTTCTACTTTTAGCAGACTTTCCTCTTCACTAATTCAGCACAGTGCTACAACCCTCGTAAGCAGAGGAACCAAAACCAAGCCAGAGATAACTGATTATGACTTGTTCCTTGGTGAGAGATATTTTTTTTTTAATGGTTCAGAGCTAAAGGCTGTTGGTTCAATTTGTCTTGGTTGCAGTGTGTTTAGTCTTGCTATTAGTACCATACACGATTACACAGGTTATTTGTACACACCTTAAGCAGGGCAGCTCTAAAAACGAGGAACTGTGCATATAGATAACCACAAAAAAAAAATAATAAAAATAGACTTTGTTTTCAGTCTATCTGTCTAACCTTCATACTTGGTAGACAGTTTATGTAGCTTCATAGATTGATCTCCACACCCCCCTCCCTCTACTCCTTGTTTAGTTAATTCAACAAAGACTTTTTGCAATCTGTTTGGAGTTTGTCTGATGCCGTGGAAAAGTAGCTGCTGATTTATTTGGTTGCTTTTCGATTTCTGTCCCTAGCCCGTCTTTTCTCCTCCTTTCAGCGGGGATGTCAGCTGTTATTACTTCCTATTGATCCCTTTGCAAAGTGAGAAGTGAACTAAAATTAATGTCAATTCCACTGCTCGGATCAATAGCTGGAGTTATTTTAATCTGGATTTGCGCGAGGTGCTAAATTAAAAAAAATCAGCATAGAGGCAGAAAAGTAGCAGTTCCTCACTCTGCCTGTGCCCACTGCCTTCCCAGCACCCAAATGTTCCCTCCAGCTGATTACCCTGCAATCCATATTTTTCTAATTAAGAAGGTCAGTTAGTTTTCTTATTTTTGGGTTCTGTATTTAAACCTATGACATTTTGACATTGGGAGTGTATTAACGATAGATTTTCATAATGACTGGTCCGTTGCAGTCTAATCTGTCCGTGTTGCTGGGGTTGGGGAGGTGCTGGGTGAGAAGGGAGCAAGAGAGAACGAAAAAGGAAGTGGGAGCTGAAAAAAAATTAAATTTGGCTGGCTGAGATATTGTGATGTGTTGATTTATTCCCAGCGTAATGAAGTTTGCAAACGAATAAACGGCCGTAGTGATTCACAGTATCCTACAGGAGTGTCAAGTGTTGCGGCCAGATTACTAATTTATGAAATACATTTAACGTAATGGGGTGATAGCACAAGCAAAAATAGAAAAGGAGGCAGAGGTGGCTGCTTTTTGTGCCTTGGAAATCTGTGTTTTCCCGTGATTGCTCAGTTTCACTTCCATGTTAATGATTGTTTATTTCTGAGAACGGTGGCTTATTTGCACACGTCTCTCTAGATATAGAATCCTCTGTGTGTATACATATATATATTTACATGGTTGCACAAACCCCCAGCAACTCCAAACGTGCCAGTGGCTGCAGTTTCCTGACCTCCAGTTTTTGATCAGCCTCGCGTGGAGCAGCGGAGCGAGTGTGCCCAGGACTGCAGCGCTGACCAGGATGCCCTTGGCATCCCTCGCTCTCCGTGGTGAGAACTCGATGGGAAAGTTATTTGAAATTTGGAAGAGAGCAAATCCGTTAATGGGAGATACATAATCTGGTAATTTAGCAATGATGTCTGCAAGGATGGGTGCCAAATGAGGAAGCAGAGAGATGATGTCCACTCATCTTCACAATTAATAACAGTCAGTGGAGCGGCTGGGTACAGGATGGGAGAGAGGAAATGTTATCACTGAACTACATTAAAGCCACAGACTGGATTTCATACACTTTGTTAACCTAGGCTCCCTCATTCATGGAGTACAAAAGGCACTCCATTAGGGAGACACTCTTTCACTAAGTTTTATTTGAGATGTTTGACCCTCTGGATTTAAGAGGCACAATTTGTAACAGCTTTTTATTATTATATGATTTTTCTGGCCCTTTGAGCTCCAGCGGAGAGTATATTGTTTCAAAGTTATAGTCCTTGTATTTTAAGCTGGGTTGTGGGACCTGAATGGCAGGCGGCGGAAGCTTAAAAGAAAAGACACGAGATTGATTGGGGGAGAAAATAACACAAAAAGCCAGAGCGAACTGGGGGAGATGCAGAAAGGAGCATTTTCCCTTCTCTCTCCCTGGGAGGGGGCTGTGGCAGGCTGGGTGGCTGCAGCCAACCTGGGAGGCTCAGCAAGATGCAAGGCAGAAATTTTGTTAACATTTTCCTCTAAATGTTAATGGCACATCCAGGGCAGTTTACAAATCTACTTAAGAGTGAGTGCATTAGGAACTAAAATTACTGATCCATTCTCTCTTGTCCCCGACCCGAAAGGCAGACGTTTGTGGAGATCAAATGGCAGAAGCACCCATTATGATTTTAAATATTGTCAGAGCCGCCAGGCATTTTACTGGGGAAGTCTCTTCTCCTTCGGCTGACAGGGACTGCGTGGGCACGCGTGGGTGTTTGTGTGTTATGCACATGCACCCATACACAGTCACATTCCTACATTCCAATAGAGTGTGTATATATATATACACATATATATATACACATATATATATATATTATCTGATGGTACCAAGTACTGTGTGTGCAAGTATTACCTACCCATATGTACTATGAGAGTGAGAGAAAATACATGCCTGTTCTGTATGTCTTCGGTGTCACGTGCAGTATAACCATGTATGCTGAATTATTTGGGTAACTATGTACAATAGATATTTTTATGTCAGTTGCACACACACACACACACACACACACACAGAGACCCCAGGCAAATAGTGATGCATGTATGTGTGGACTTTCTTAAGTTTATTGCAATTATATTTACATGCCTATTTGCCATATAAAAGTCCAATTATAATTTGGAGTTGCTATCTTAATTTTAGACTGAACCTTGTTTATTAGTGGGTTATTAAATCTGCACGTTATTACGTTTGGTTTGTCTTTCATCCATCTGCACTGGATGATACCCTTTAACCTAGAAGGCCAGAGCTGATTCCACTAGTGTGTGAAGTTGTCTATTGATTTTCTTGAATGAGAACAGTGGCGAGTCTCTGGCCGGTGGGATGTAACACATGTGGCCACACTGCTGCTGGAGCGTCCCAGTGAGGTGAGCGCAGAACCCTAACCGCTTGTCTTTTCTCTTCTGTTTTCTTGCAGCATTTGGAGGGTGATGATGCTCCAGTAATTTTCCCCGCTCCCTTCCCAGGCATCGCTTTGCTTTCCTTCCAGGGAAGATTGTTCCTCTTGTGATCCTGCTGAGGAAAGAGACTCCGATGGACTTACACCGGGCAGCGTTCAAGATGGAGAACTCACCCTATCTCCCCAACCCGCTGGCCTCTCCAGCACTGATGGTTCTTGCCTCCACTGCCGAAGCCAGCCGTGATGCTTCCATTCCCTGCCAGCAGCCAAGGCCTTTTGGGGTCCCTGTGTCAGCAGATAAGGACGTGCATATTCCCTTCACCAATGGCTCATATACTTTTGCCTCCATGTATCACCGGCAAGGCGGGGTGCCGGGAGCATTTGCAAACCGTGACTTTCCTCCATCCTTGCTTCACCTCCACCCCCAGTTTGCACCCCCCAATCTGGACTGCACCCCAATCAGTATGTTGAACCACAGCGGCGTTGGGGCTTTCCGCCCCTTTGCATCTACTGAAGACCGGGAGAGCTACCAGTCAGCCTTTACGCCGGCCAAGCGCCTGAAAAACTGCCATGACACTGACTCACCCCATCTGCGCTTCTCGGACGCTGAAGGGAAGGAGTATGAGTTTGGCACACAGCTCCCCTCCAGCTCCCCCGGCTCCCTGAAAGTTGATGATACGGGGAAGAAGATCTTTGCCGTTTCTGGCCTCATTTCTGACCGGGAGACCTCATCCAGTCCCGAAGACCGAAGTGACAGATGTAAGTACCTCTGTTGACTTGTTGGTTCTTCTTTAGTTGCGCCTCGTTGAGATACTCAACAGGTGATTGTCCTGCAGTGCTGTGGTTACTGCTGAAGGCAGAGGGAAACCAACCTTTCCTGCCTGCTGAGCTCAACCATGCAGCACTGCCTTGTCTCTTCTAAATGGACAGTGACAGGTTTTGAGATGAGGTGCTCTTGAAGGAAACTCGTCCTCCAGCACGCAGCTGGAGAGACAATGTTGACCATGCAGAAAGCTGTCTGTGCCCCAGTGTGAGGCTGTAGATGCTGGTACATATATGTGTGTAAACAGGGGTGCAGCTGGAGTGTGTAGCCAGAAACTTTCCCAGAGCTTGCAGCAAACACATACTGCCTGCTTCTGCAGGTATTTCTTTCTGACCTTTTCTTCATGCACATTGTTCTTGGAGCAAATGCATCACCTCCAGGATACGTGCCTTGGGTTAGGGCAGAAGTGCCATTTCCTTTGGTTAACATAAGAATATTTCTGGCCACTAAGCTCCCTCTTCGAGACATAAACCTGAATCCTTCCTTACAATTCAATAAGCTGTTGCACCATGTGCTTTCTCTGTTTCCCCCCTTTGGTGCCTGTTGGATGGTGATGTGCCTTTTTGCAGATCAATGGTTGGACTGAAGGAATCCAGTCCACATGCTCATGCCTGTAACTCCCTGCTGCCCCATTGCCCTGTCCCTCACCGTGTTGCTCACACAGAGGGGCAGAGCTGTCCTCCAGGCAGGGCAGGCTTTCAGCTTTGTGGAGCTGGGAGGTGACCCACGGTGGGGAGGGGTCTGGGGACAGCTGAGCGGGGAACTCCAAAGCAGAGTGCTAACTTATGATGAGAGTTTTTCTGTATGCCCAGACACATAGACCAAGGAGCCAGTGGTTTGCTTTTCACTGGGCTCCTTTGTTCTGTTGAATTTTCTTCCTAGAAAACAATTTTATTATTGTTGTTGTTATTATTGCTATATTTATATTCAACAAAAACCTGCTGCACCGCTCCTTCCTCTCCCTTTCAGACATGATTTTTCTTCTCCCCTTTATGATGCCGAGGAGAGTAATAGAGACATTGTGGCTCTCTCCCCTGTCGGCGCTGCTTCCTCAGGCTGTCTCCTTGAATTAGGCACTGTGCTAACTTACCGGCGCTAAAAGGCATCTGCCTAAACCCAGCGTACCTTTTCAATAAAAGTCATCATAAAATCAACCTGCCTTGTAAAACCATCGCTCTTTGGTTTTGAAATATGCTGCAAGTGTGTCTTTTATGTCGGCGTTTGCAAGGGTAGGACGATTCCCACTGAAGGCAGGAGCCGTGTATTCCTTGCACTGTGAATGTGATCTCTTATCTGTCTCCCACCTCTCCTTCTGATTCACCCCCAACCGTGCTACTTTTTGTGCCGTAAGCTCCTCTCATTGTTCAGCATCTCCTCTCCCTTCTTTGGGGTCCGTAGGGGAAGAGGCTGTAGGTGGGAGCGCACGTGGATGTGTGTAAGCTGGTAATATAATTATCCTAGGGGGGAGGCAGGTGAGGTGGCAAGGCTTAGAGACATCTTTGTCAATGCTCTTTTCCTTATCGGTATAACCTGGCTGTGGAAATGAAGCTTGCTCGAAAGAATACTCCGGGAGATAACGGCGGAGGAGCGGGTCCGCTAGCTAAATGAATTTAGAGCGCATCAGCTGCTATGGATCTTGCTAGCAAAATCCTGTCAGATACCCCATTTAAAGAAGTAAATCTGTTAAATGAATTAGACCACATGGAGTGCAGCTGTGGACGGACGGACACATCCACATCCACTGCCGTGCCTTGCCTTTGCCAACAACATGTGCCCAGTGTGGGTCCTCTCCTTCCTGGGAGCAGATGCGGCTTTGCACAGGCGTGTGCGAGAGGCAGGCACGGGGACACCCGGGTACCCCCACCGCCGGCGCTGCGGCAGGGGACTTGGTGGGGAAAGGAAGCTGAATAAAAACTTTGCAGGCAGCTTGGAGAACTTGGGCAGTAGTGGCAGGTGTTTTGTTTTGTTGTTTTTCTTGCCCCTATTCTTAAATTTCTTTAAGACCGTTGGCTGCATAGTAGAGCTGAGTGAATGCAACATCCCTGGTATTTCATAGACATTAAAATTCCTCTGTAACTACCGGGACAGTGTACACTAAATATGTCTGTTGGCTCTGTATCATATTCCCATCACATATAGATACTGCACCATGGAAACTTCGCTCCATTAACACAACAAATTTATTTGGTGTGTGCATACACACGCATGGGTGTGTTTGCTGGAGGCTGAGAGCGAGCGGCGGGGCTTTTTAGAGGATCCTAATGATCTTTGATGTTGACCATTAGAAAAGAAAAACTTCCGCAATGAGGAATTCGAGCGATCACCGTTTGCAGATATAATCATGAACCTGCTTTGCATTGACATTTGCATGCATATTTTGGGAGTTATTATATAAGTCCATAGTTTGGGGAGAGGGTGTTGTCTCTTGTTATTGAGAAGTTTTGTGGATTCCTTGTGTAATTGTTACATAAAACCCTTTGTAAGAGCTGGCTCCTTGTGCTCCTGATGGAGAGTCTGTTGCAGGTAGGTGGCTGTAGCTTCTAGGCAAAATTTTAATATGGCTTTTCTCCAACAGCGAGCAAAAACTCTAGATTTTTCTTAGATCAGCCACAACTTCACGTCTAATGGGTTTTCAGATTTGCAGAGCTCAAACCTTTAGTTGTATTTTTCAGGTTCCTGAAAGGGTTTGTGTTATGTGGAAGGTGAATTTCTGTGATTCCATTGCATATTCTTCTGTACCACTGCACAAGAACCTTTTTTGAACAGCTCATTAAAATGTTTGTTCTACCCCATAGTTTAAATGGTGATTTTCTAAGAAGCTTGGTTGCTTTTTTTAAAAAAAAAAAAAAAGAAATTCAATGTATTGAATTTTAATTTTCTTAAAAAATAGGTTTATGTTTGAGATACTTGGCAGCAAAACGAGAACCCGAAGTGAAGCATTTTCATCTCAAGGAGTGTTTGGAGTTACACTATTCAGTCCTCTGCATCACGGGAGCTAAATCTCAATCTGTTTTCACCAGTGGAGGAAAAATTCACAGAACTCAGTATAATTATTTGGGATATGTGCTGGTGTAACGCAGATGAGCACCTGGCCCTGTGAGATACGTATTTGTGCAGTGGAGATTGCTCAGTCTTTTGGGTGAACCTTCCCTTACTTTTAAAGCAGGGTGTTGCTTGCCAGCGGTACACATAACTGCATCCCAGGAAGGGAGAGCCCCTGGGTGGGATTATTGCTCCTTGTTACTCAGCAAATTGGGCTGAGCTGTCTGCATTTGGGTAAGTTGTCTCTTGCTGTAAAATGCAGGTACTCAGGAGATTTGGGGCAAAGGGGTGTGCAGGGAGCACGTAGGAAAACGGAGCCTTTCCAGGAAGAAGCAGATGCACCATGTGCTGGATGGGCCCATTACCTTAGGTGGTTACTGAGAAAAATAATGCCATTTGTTAGAGTTTAGAGGCTTCTTGTAAAGCATGTGTTAAAGACACTGGGAGACATATTTTATGAGTTTCCTTTAATAAGCGTACAATAGTTGAGATTCCTAGAAGGAGTGGAAATAAATGACATGTTCCTTTCTGCGAAAGAGATCTATGGCCCTGTTTTAAAATCAGAAAAAAAAGATCCCTGTTTTTATTCTTTGCTTTTAATAAAATCTGTCCCAGTGGCCTTCTGTACCCAGTCACCATGGCATCGCTTTCCCACCAAGTGACAGGCAGAGATCCATGCTGAAGCAGGATCTCTTGGCAAAGAGATGGATCTTGTCAGAGCAGATACCTCTGCCATCCCTGAGAGGCTGCCCGTGCCCCCAGCCTCCCTGGGACCACAGAAGGTTGATTCCTGTTGCTGTCTGCTGCTTGGCCTTCATTGTGTGTTGTCTGTGACTGCATGTGGAGCACAGCCTGATGTGTGGAGATGACCTTTAACACCCTGGCCAGATCCTGGCTCTCCCAGCCTCAGTTTCCCTGGTACTACTGGTGGCTCTCACCCAGCTCCTGGTGTGCCCTGGGGATGAGCAATTGAGTTGTTGAGCAGGCTGGGGTCCTCGCTCATCCCTTGGGACTGGTGGCTAAAGTGGGGGATGGTTCTATTAACATGACTTTGATTATTATTTTTGGTAATTTTATTTAACCCTGGTTATTTGGATACAGCCACTTTGTCCTCCAACCGGTTCCTCCCCTGCAGATTGTGAGCTCCTTTAGGGTTTTAAAGAGCATCTCTAGCATGGAGTTAGTTTTCTTTTTGAAACAACTGGTTCATTATTGATCAAATGTAAATCACACTTCAGGAGATGACCATCACGGCTATGATGACCACAGCTTGACTTCCTGAATAATGTAGTGCTTTGGAAACCAGACCAAGGACTGTCTGTACTGTCACCCACCCAGTCAGACATGGGGGTGTTTGGCTTCATGTTTACAGGTTGGGACCTATGTAGAGAGCTGTGTATGTTTGTATGTGCATGTGCTGGGGGCAAGAGGGTTTTTTTCTTCTATTTTGTGGCAGAACAATGGGTTGGAGGGGGAATGCACACATCCACACATCCATCGCTTACAATCACAACTCTTCCTGCTGGGATGCACCACTTCCAAGGCTGGTAAAATCTGGGGTCTAACGTGAAGTGATGCTTTGTTGCTAATAATAATCAGCCGTGACCATGGGAAATTGCAAGCTTAACGTTGCTTATGAAATAATGAAATAAATCAAGTGGAACGTTTGCCTTCCATCGTGCAGTGCCCGGCATGATGTAGGAGGAGTGAAGGAGCAGCAGGGGATTTTCTGAAGGGATGGGCAGGCAGGTGGGTAGTGACAGAGGTGAGGGCCACACATCCATCCCTGTCTCGCTACCGAAAACGCGCTGTCCTCATGGAGCTGGATGTGGTGCATGGAAGGAGGTGTTGGAGTGTGCAGCCATTGCCTCATTTTTCAGCTTTTTTGGCAACAACCTTCCTGCTCCCTCTGCAAACTGTTGCCGAGACTCCTTTTCCGTGCTGTTCAGCTTAATTGTCTTGTCGGGATAAAGAAATGTTTGAACAGTTAAAGTGAGGAAGGGCTGGATGGGAGCAGCCCCTGCCGGCTGCGGGGCCATCTGGCCTGCCTTGGATCTGCCGGTCTCCAGTTTATATTTCTCTTTCTGTTATTTGGGGCTATCTGGCGCACTCGGAATACCTAATCACCATGGTGAGAGGAGGGATGGGGCTGCCTCCCCCGCCGCCCCTCCGGCCTCCCCTTCCCATCAATTGTCATGCAGAGCCCGGCCGGGTGGCTATTCTGCTCCAGCCCTCATTTGCTGTCCTCGCCCGGCTCTCTCGGCAGAAGGATGGCTTTTAATTGATCGTTTGAGGGGGAGGGCTGGGGCTGTTTTCTCCTCCAAAATGTTTCCCCATGCAGCCGCTGCCACCCGGCCAGCTTTCGTGTCATCTCAGCCATGCCAGCGATGCCTCGTGCCCTTTCTCTTCCTCTTTAGACTCCCTGAGAGTTGGTGTCAGGGCTTGTAACCACCGTCCTCGGAGCACTGAGCAACACCTAAATGTCATATCTATCCATCTCCCACTGGAGAGATGGGCACGGGCACGGTAAATATTTATCGCTCCTCTTTTCCTTGTGTCTGGATGCTGGCGTGAGGGTATTTATTGCACGATTGCAGGGCAAACTCCCCATCTTTCTCGGTATTTCCCATCAAAACCACGGCCCCCAAACCACCGGCCAAACCTCCCTATTTCGAGAAGGATTTAATCACATTAAATCTTCAGCCCCATCGATCAGACTTGACTGCTGTCACAAAACTGCGGCAGGAGAAGTGAAGGCAGACTTGGTGGCTGCTGTGTTGGGCTGGGGCTCGGGAATCCCGACCTTGGGAACGGCTCGGCATCGCAGTTTCCCGATCCCTAGTGGGGATACAGCGATACCTCCCTCACAGCGGCGTGTGCCGCTTTGATATCTTCTGACAGGAGACTCTAGGCAAGGGCAAAGTATTAGTATTATTAATATAGTACAGTTAGTAGAATATTATGAAGTATTATAAATCATTACAGCTAAACTACAGTTATTAAAGGAAATGACCAAAGTGCAGTTTGCGAGCCAGGATCTCTGACAGTTAAAACATTGTTTTATTATTTTACTTGCTAACTTGCAAAATTCAAGAGTTAGCAATAGTTTCCTGGTTGATCAGGGGCGATTGCGTAAGGAATTGGGAGAAGCAGGGGGGAATGGGCATGCTCCGTAGAAGTAAAACTGTTCAAGGCAATGAGATCTTAAGAGTTTCTGGAATTGCCCTATGGAAAAAATAAAAGCTAAGGTGTTTGTGAATTGTTGCTGGTTGTTATTTGTTTGATATCATTCAGACAAGTCTCATTAAATGCTAGAAGCGGATTCATTTTTGCCTCTTTGTTTGCCTTCCAAGGAGCAGAAAACAGACATAATTATATTTTACGTGAGACTGTAAGATTTCCTCTCACTTCTTTTTTCTGGCTAATATCTGCAGCTATAAAATAAATTCCATTTGTGCATACATGTTGTTAGACTGAGGTAAATAACTGTCATCTAAAATCTGTCTAACCTTAATCTGCATCAGGAGCACTATAGAGAACTGTACCCATTTGTATAATATTAAGCTTTATTTTTATTATGGATTTCTAATGCAAATTCATAGTGGGGACAAAGTTGTTTTCTTTTAATACTATATTCCAAGAAAAGCAGCCATTGAAAGCAAATTGTGATTATTTTTATCCCATGGTTCATCACTGGTGGTCTTCGATCACGTCAGTTTACATGATAGCCTGTGAGTTTTTCATCTCTCTTTTTCAGGATGGAATAGCAGATTTGAGGACTTCTGAGGACATTTTTCAGCTAAGCAAAGCAATTGAAATTCTTCAGGAATAATGGGTTTCTGTTTGGGAAATGTAATGTGGGACCAGATTCCTATACAGCATCCTCTGAAAAAAGGCATGTGTGGTTTTTTCTAGATCTACACATATAATCTGTGTGTGTGACTTCTCTCCTTTTTTATGCAACCTCACTGTTTGCCTGCCTGACTCTGCTGGCCTGAGTGATCCCTGTGTATATAAACTTGCAGGTTACAGGTATTTGCTGCAGATTCATCACTCTCAATTCAGTTTGCTTTTCATCTTAGTGCTGAAGTATTTTCCTGTTGCTGATGGGGTGTTTTTTGGCCAGGTTGGCAGTCCTTCGCTGGGACCCAAAGCTCTGGCTGAAGGAGTACTGTGGATTTTGGTACTCTCTGTGTCTGTCCTCCTCTTTGTCTTGTCTTTTTAGAACATGGATGGTGGTTGTGATGAGCTGGGCTTTCTTCTTCAGCCATCATTTTCTCCTCTCCTTCCACCATTTGCTGGCATCTTGAATTGCAGCAGAAGAAGGAGAAAAGCAATGTCGGGAAGGAGTGGGGCAAAGGGAGATTTATTGTCTTAAAAATGGATAACAAGGGGCGGGAGTCCTGGTGAGAGTGAAACTGCTTAAGTTCAGGTGTGGAACACTTCCACTATATTTTTCATCACTTGAGACGTTGTTTCTAATCAGTATTGTTTAAAAACCTTCACCTTTTGGTAGCTTGAGGCCATGATCGGGTTTCTCACCAGGGCAAGAGTATGTTTTGTACTCTTTCTTGTGAGTACTGGGCTGTTCTGCAGTGGAAAAAGGAAAGCACTGTCTCTGGACACCCCTAAAAGGAAGAGCTGGAAAATGTGTCCTTGCGTTCCCCCAGCAGCACTAATTCTTACCAACTCTCTTACTGGACTATCAGCATCAAGTTTTTAATTCAGAAAGACATGAGAACTCTTAGGAGTGAGCTTTTTCCTGGTTCAGTCCTGTAGCCTGGCCTGTGCTCTGCAAATTTACGATGCTGCAGCCTGGAGCAGGGTGCGGGTGGCAGGACGTGTAGAGCTGCAGATGCTGGGCTTGCTGGCATGGCTGCTTCTGTAGACAAAGCAAGAAGTAAAACTCAGGGGACTGCCCTGGTGACCCAATTCTTTCTATTGGATTTTTTTATACTTTGTTTCAAACAAAGGTATTTTAATTAAAAATGACTCAACCTTTTAATCTGGTTTTGATATTGTTTCTCCGTGCTTTAAGAGACAACTTGCAAAGCCATTTAGTATGTGAAATTGTCTGTCCTGTAACATCCCTCGCTATAAGGAAGCATAGGATAATAATCCCTCACCGCAGAGAGCCTGTTTTGGCAGGTGTGCTGGGATGGGAAAAGGCCTGATACCGCATTACTGCTCTGCCTTCTCCTCTGATTTTGCTTCCAATTTGAAGATTTCTTTAGGAGTTTTCTGTCCCAGTCCTGTTTGGGGGGAAACTCCACAAAATTCCCCACTGGGGCAGCCACCCAAGCTGCTGTGCTGTGCTCAAGGGTGTTTGGGAAGGCTGACAGGGGCAAATGGCACCTTGGGTGCTGCACCTCAGGCTGGGTGAGCTAAAGCCTTATCAGGGTGGCCTGGACGTGCTGTGGCAGAGCCACCCCGCACCCAGGCCAACCTTTGGCCCATGCAGGCTGGAGGGAACCTTGTGTCCTCGTTGCTGTTTGCAGTGTGGGCGATCCTGCGAGGTCCTGGCAGCTGTGGGTGAGTGGGTGGAAAGTGCCATCTTGGGTGCTGGGTATCAGGGCAGGTCAGAGGGATCCAGGCACAACGCTGCAACATCGTCAAGGGGGATGAATGCAGCAGCCTGCTTCCTTCTTGTGTTTCTTCTATTCCTTGCAAACCAATTTCACTTCCCATTACCAGCGCCACAGGTTGGAGGTGAGCCTCTAGCAAAGTCCATAGCCAGGGTGACAGCTTTTCCCTCCTGAGCACTTGTCTTCAGCCTCCCCGAGGAGGCAGTTTGACCACTGGCCTTTTTTTTCCTGGTGAGATGGAGGAGCAATCAGTGACCAGGGTAACCCTGCACGGAGCACAAGCAGGGGAACTTAATGGTCACAATCAAAAAGTTGCCAGACTGAGTGGATTCATACATCAGGAGGTGCCCCTGAATCAGCAGAAGGGGAGAACAAGCAGCTAAACTCTTATAACCCTGCTTCTTCGCCCTCGGTTTTGCACTTTGCTCAGTGCACAGTCCTGTGCAGGACGGTTGGCGTAGCCTCTGCGGCCTCTGCTCCCGGGGCTGGTTGCCACCGTCTGTGCTGCTTCTTCCTTTCTGTGCACTGGGGGTTCCCATGCAGAAGTGTTGCTCTCCAAGAGCTGTTCTGGTTACAGAAGAGGCGTGGTGATCGGCAGCCTTCCTTCACTCAGGATTTGGGGCGAACATGTTCAGGGAAGCTGTGCTGAAGGCAGCTGGAGATTCAGTATGGGGGAGCAGGGAGTCTACAGACCAGAAATTTTCTGTCAGGAAGAGGTCTTTGAGAGAGCGTGAAGCAGAAAAGAGCTACAAGTTATTTCTGTCTTAATTTGGCCCAATGTGTTGTGTCCAGTCCCATGTTGGGTCCAGGACTGAAATAAGTACGATGATCTTTGAATCAGGACTGGGATATATTGGAAAAAGTAAGCCATGAAATTTTGCAGATCTCTGTCTCCATTAGCCAGAAGTAATGTTCCCACCATCTTGTTATTTTCCCCTCTTAAAATGAAAACAACACGTTAACTGCGGAAACAGGGCAGGATTGTGTTAGAGCAAGGGAGATCTGGGCAGGGAGAACTTGGATTGGCCTCACTTGCGTGTGACTGAGGTGTCGTGGGTGTTGCAGTCTGGGGAAGCTGTGTATGGTGTGGTCCGGATCAGGCCCAGGTTACAGCACATCTCGAGGAGGAAGGGGTCTTAAACTGAAAACAAAATGAAATGCTTCACCTTTGGTCATCTCTTCTGCAACACTATAAGGACTCAAGTCTGCCCTCGAGCATCTGCATCTGGTGGACCAAGCGTGGCCTGGAGAAAGCTGGGGAAGGTTATGATGTCAATGAGAAACATCTGGGTCTGTGTTCTCCCAGATGTTGCCAGTTGTGTCAGGGTTGTTAACTGCACCTGGGCAAAGAAGAAAAGGGAATCCCCGGGTAGTGTGATGGATTTTGCAGACCCTGGGAGGAGAAGGCAGTTAGACACCACTTGCTGATAGTCCCTCTGCTATGTACTCAGGTGGCTCACTGGCATTTGGGTGATCCAGGACCCACATTTTTTGCAGCTAAGGAAATGTGTCATCAGCTCGTCACATGCCAATTGTTTTACTTTTGTTGCACATTTCTAGCTCGGCTGGTGTGGGGGTATTGAAGATGAAGGGCGCGTTTATTGGCAGAGCTGAGTGTGCCTTCTCTCCTCACAGCCATGCCGAGCAGGAAGAGGGAAGGGCCGCCTGGGCAAAGCCCTGAGCGTAGGTTGTGCTTGTGCTGTGGACTCTATTGACCTTGGACAAGCAGAGTCATTTCTCATTGCCTGTCTTTAAAGCAGGGGTTGTGATATTCTTGTAGCGCAGCCGTCTGCTGAGTGTGGCTGTGTTCACTTTTTGGAGGTGCTCGGGTCCAAGGGTTATAACCGTGGTACCCAGATGGTTACACCAAGATTGAAAAGGCTGCGCGGGGGGAGGGATGGAGGATTGTTTAATAAACATTATCATTGGGATTTTATTCTGAACAAACAGTTGCCAGATTATTTTTTTTTTATGAAACTTGGATGAACAGCTGAAAGCAGTGGCTAGGAATGGTAGAGAAAGAACCGGGGAGAAAATTTGGAGTAAGGTAGATAGAAGTGAGAGATAAAAGAAATAATGCAGGGAAGGATGAGTAATCGACATTCTTGGAGTCGAAGCACAGGCTCTGGCTTCCTTCCTGAGCAGTAAAATAAAATAAAAAAAAAAGTCTTTAGAACAACAAAACTCTGGACGCGCTGGTTTCCTTCCTGACAGGCCCAGCCTCGTGGTGTTTCGATGAGTCCTCATTGGCAACCAGGGCTGATCTAAAGGCCAAAGGCAGAAAGATTGGGGGGAAGGGAGAGGGATTTAACTCTTTGAGCTCTGTTGGAAATCCAGAGATCTTCTGCTTTGTTTCTTCTGCCACTGCTGGAGCACGAGCGGTGCTCTTAGCGGCTCAGAGGTCTGAGAGGTGACCGATACATCCATCCAGGTGCTTGGTCATAGTCAGGTGTTATAAAACAAAAGTAAGTGTTTTTTATCCTTGTGGATAAAATTCCTTGGACTGTTCATGGTATGGCATGAAACAACAGCACCAGTGAGCAACACTGGAGGGGACTGGGAACTCTTAGTAGGAAGCCCTGCCACGCTGCTCCTGCTGTCTCAGGGATGCTCATTTTACTCATAGCACCCAGCTTATAGTAAAGTGCTGGTCTGGTGTCTTTCCTTAGCACACTTCCTAGCTGAGAAGGAGGTGCTGGGTGCAGGAGAGCCCGTCGGGCCCCAGGAGGCTCTGGGCAGCTTGCAAGGAGCCAGGAGTGTGGGAGGGGAGGCTGTGTGTGTGCTAGACAGGTTGAATGGCTTGGGCAAAGCTTGTTTTGCAACTAACTCTCTGAGGCTCGCCGCTCTCCGCAGGGTTCCCCTCTCTGAAAGGTCGAAGCTACTTCTTAATTCTCAGCAGCTGACAAAATATTTATTTTCAGGTACTTAAAATATTATAATTTGAAGTGGAGTCCAGGGCTCTGGCTGGAGCTGAGCTTTTGTACTAACAGCTTCAGTGAAATGCCTTTTTCCTCCTACAACTTGCCAACAAATGCTTGGAAAATAATTGCGGGACAGTCATCCCTTTAGTGAGCAGATCAAGAAGACTTGAGACTTGCCAGAGACTTTCAAAGGACAGGCCAAAGGTTCAAGTTGTTGCCAGTTCTATTTGTCTTAGCCTTTATACTTACTTTTGTGTCATTAATTTCATCGAATGTCTGTGGGTAAAAGGCACTCAGCGGGCTGCTGCTTTTTCTGAGCTCTCTGGGTGTACTTGGACACCTCTTGGGAAATAAGCCCACCTTTTTGTCTAGGGAGAGAGAGATTTAACCCACCACAGTGGTAGCAGAAAGAGGCTTACCCACCGGCACGCTTGTGATAACCTGACATAGAGATGGCCACCCTGGGTGAGCAGAAACCGTGAGCTCCTGGTGTCCTTTCTGCAGCCCTTCTTAAGGAATTTTTGCAGGGAGATGCACATATAACTGATGCTCCCTCAGTGGTACCGTACATATAGGACCCATAGAGACCTACAGAAATGAGGTGCCATGCTTGGATTTTGTGGAATTTACTGAAATAAGGGCTCAGCAAGGAGAGCTGAGCAGAGGCTGGGCAAAGGGGAGCCCAGCGCCCTGGGTTCTGTTCCTGGCCCCACTTTTGGGTCCTCAGGATTATCATGTATTTTTTGGGATGCTGGCAGGTTGTTCTGTTGATTTTGGTAGGCAGGGCATCTCTGTTTGCAAGGGCTGTCCTTGCTAGAGTAACAGCTCTGTTGTCACTGTCCTCTCCTGGGGGCCATGCAGCAAAAAAAGCAGGGAGGAGGCTGTTTTCTCAGCAGGATCCCTGCAGGCAGACCTTCCCTGCCCTTCTCTTGTGCTCTTGTTCCACAAACCTCTTTTCTTGGTGCTCCCATCACTGTCTGCATCCTGACAGCTGCTTTCCTACCCTTTCTGCCCCAGTGCAGCCGGCCAAGCACGTTAATTTTTCGGCAGAAGTGTTGTAATAATTAGGCAGCTCATCGGAGGGTTTAGCAGTACTTAACCAGATGTGAAAAGACTCGTCCCATGGTCCCCGCTCTCTCGCTGGGCTCCAGCCAGCTGCCTTTTCCCGCCTGCTCAGGTTGCCTAGAAAGGGCTGTAGGAGATCTCCCTGCTGCCCTGGCTCCTCTTGCCTCTCTTCTTATGCTAAACACTCATTTGTAAAGGAGAAGGAGGGAGGGTGGAAATCCTTGGGCTGTTTGGAAGAAGAGCAGCAAAGAATTAAAAGCAGACACCTGCAGTGCTCAGACTTGAGACCTCCACCATTAACTCTTCCCAGGGCAGCATCCCTGGGGCTTGTGGCCCATGTTCTGGTGCCTGGCAGGGCTGCAGGGTGGGCTGCAAGGGCTGGAGCTGGCGGTGGTGCTATCCAGGGCTCTTGATGGCTCCTCATTATATATAAACTTCATCAAGTTATATATATATATAAATAAAATAAGTTATGTGTATGTAATCTCTACTTCCCCTGCCTCAGTTTCCCTCCCTGTGGGGACAATGCTGTTTCCCTGTACACTGTGCTCTATAAGCATTTACACACAAGGCAGTATTATTACCACTAACGGGGTTATAAAACGAGGTTGTCGTAAACTGTATTGTCTGCCTAATCCATATTAATGGAAAAAAACTGTTGGAGACAGGATATTGGCCTGGATGGCCCCTGGACCGAGTCATTCTGACAATTCTTACATTTCTACAGTAAAGTTCTATAAATACATGCTGGCACCATATATTATGTTTAAAAAGAAATCTATATACAACCTATAGTTTTATGGTTATAGAGAGAAAAGATGTATTAAATCGGCAAGACCAAGGGAGCAGGCAAGATATAAAAATGACACTGTATTATGCTAGAACTTATTGAAAATCCCAACGCATCTTTTTTTTGTGTAAATGGTGAATTCTCTTCTATGTTCTGAATTTGTTTCTTAATGTGTGTCACGTCCCAGAATAGTAGCATGGACACACTTGCAAATACGGTGTGTGTTTTATTGTGAGTATTATACTGCATAGCAGAGTAAGGGTGTTGAATATTGCAGTCGGTTATATACAGCTGTAAATGGGAGCTACCTGCTGTTCTGTGTACAGCGAGCTGCATATTTATTGGTAAATACCAGTCTAGGTAAAATAAAAATAAAACAGGAAGTTGTATTAAAGACTTCAAGGTTTAAAACTAGTTTGCACAAAGCTCCTGGGATCCCACTGCAGGGAACAGTCCTGCACGTTCAGACATTAAGTCTTTTCCATCTGATTTTTCTAGTTCTGTGAATTTGGAAGCTTCCGCTGAACTCTCCCGCTCACCAGTTTGTGGAATAATTCATATGTGTTTCAAAGCAGTGTAAAGACTGGGTGTGGGGCTGGAGAAATGGCATGTTGGCTCCTTCCCTGACGTGGCTCCAGCTGGACACGTCAGAGTAGCTCTGACGGATGAAACACCGAGAACCTGCACGCCCGGGCACGTGCATCATGCGTGTGTGCATGGGACACACGGAGTGCTCAAAGCCTGCAGCAGAAGGCCGGGATGCAGGCAGAAAGCAAACCCCGCGTTTCTTGGGGTGCCCGCAGGCTGTCCCGACTGACACACCTCTCCAGGGATAAGGCATCAGGGCAGAGCGTGGACTCCAAAATGAGCAATGGCTTTTGAAATACCCGAGTGTTTAACCTAGAGGGAGCTCTCTTACATGAAGAATGAGACTATTGGCACAGCTTGCCTGAACAGCTTTTATCGTGTGTATCTTTAGCAAACTTCTGCCTCCTGCATCCTCAGCTTGCACTTCTGGGTACCACCTTTCCCTGGGCTGATGGACAGAAGGTTGCAGAAGTCCTGTGGGCAACCTCTGCACTGCCGGCTGTGCAGGGGCCAGAGCTGGAGCCTCACTGGGTTTCCAGAGGTTGCTGCTTGTGGAAGTTGATGGAGATTTCTTCTGGTGATACCATTTCTTCTAATTTTTCTTGTTCCTGGTAGTGCCATCACACCTTGCAGATGAGTCACAGCTGTTGAGGTGCCAGGCATCTGCTCCCCGCTCTGCTGGGAGGGGGAAGGGCTTCTTGGTGGGGAACAGTTTTTTGTTGGCTGCTTAGGGTGCTGTTGCCATGCTGATTCACTTAGGAGATATTTATGTGCTGGTCCTGAGTGGCTCAGTTGCTCCCTTTGGGTCTCTCCTTTTAAATGGCTTCATATCCCTTCATCCTCCTCAGGGTAGGGCCAGCTGCCTGAATGCAAAACAGTGATGTTTCGGGCTTAGATGAACTGGTATTTCCTTTCTCGGAAGCTGGGAGATGCTGGAGGTGACACGGATGGATGATGCAAAGGTGCTTCCCCAGTGCACAGACAGATCCAGCTCTGACCTTATGTGAGTCCTTCAAATCCCGCGGGTCCTGCTATGGGCAGATGTGGGAACTTGCATCTGGGGCTGGAGGAGAGCCCTGGCTCCTTGGGCCTCCAGGGCAGCCTGACTCTGGACACTGCAACACATCAGTGAGAGGTGTGAACGAGCTGACAGTGATCTTGTAGGCTTGTGTACCCACCACAGCAGGGCAGAGGGGATGTGGCTCTCCAGAGACAGCAGTCATAGCTCTGCACCTCCAGGTCACCCGCTGATTTAACAGAGTGAAAGAGAAACTTGTTGAAGTACTGGGGCAGAGGTCTCAGAGAGCTGATGGTGTCTGAGATGTCATTTAGAAGGAGATCTGAATAAAAGGAGGACTGAGCAATTCTTTCTGGGTCCAGAAAGCTCCTCTCTGGGAAGAGGTCCCAAAGGAGCAGCTTGATGGTGCTGGGGTCAAGCTGGAGGAATAGAGAGCGGTGATGCTTCCCTGTTCCTCCATCCCATCCTCTGGCAGTCCAGGTCCCCAGTCCAGGTCCCCCCAAGTCCAGTCCAACTCTCCAGGCTGGAAGTTGGGTTCCTCACTGCTGGGGAGCTGGTGGTGTCTTTGCTGGGGTGCCTCTCTCCCCAGGGCAGCTGCCCTGCCATTGGCACTGTGCCGGTCCTGGGTGAAAAAAGAACCACCCCAAAAAGCAGAAATGGGGTTTGTCCAGCCTGGGCAAACCTGTGGGAAGAATGGCCGGGAGAAACTGGGAGCTGAAATCCAGCCTGCTGCTCAGAGCAGGCTTTCCCAGTCGCAGCCCAAGCTCTTCTTGGGGCCTTTCTAAGCTGCTTGGCACAGTCAGTCGGTCTGTCTGTCTGTCTTCCCATTCTAATAAGCTTACCTGGGGGATGGAGGGGGTACCTCTCTCTTTTGCAGCTCCTGCCTTAAGGAGGTTTTTTTTATTAAGCTGGGCAGGGGGCTGTGGGGAGGAGGAGGGCAGGGGTCCTTTCCCTTTCAGCAAGCTGCTGGCAGTGAGCCGTGGCGTTGTCAGTGGCTCGGGTCCTCACACGGGCATCCCCGGGAGTGCAGGAGAGATGCAGTGTGGTGGTGGTGCTGGCACTGGGTGCAGCTGCTCCCCTGATGCTTCCCTGTACTCTGGCTCTCTCCAGGCAAGGGCTGGATGTGGTTTAATTAGCTTTTTGTCTCACTGGTGCCCCCACTGACCCTGCCCCACCAGGTCTCTGGACCCATTGCCTAACAGTTTGAAAGGAGGACTGGGAAGCCTTGGTGCAGAAAACAGAAAGACCAGAGTTTACGCAGGAGAAGGCAGAGAGATGCTGGCAGAGCCTCTCTGGAGAGTTTTGATAGTGGAGTTCATGGAGAGCTGAATTCAGCCTTTCAAGTACCTTGACCCCAGTGTGCAGCACTGTCCAGGCTGCTTTAAAAGAGGGCTGCAGAGAAGCAAAGCTGGGGGAGAAATTAAGGACAGATGGAGTAGGACAACACATGTTTTCCTGTGGGTCCTTTTCTTTTTGTTGCTGTTTCTGTTGTTGAATGAAGGAGCTTGAGGAAGGAAAGGGCATGTGTGGGGGTAAGGACCTGAATGGGGTAGGTGGTTGGAGGGAAGAAATGGGGAACTAAAGCACCTTTTTAATCTAACTTTTAAAGAAAGGCTTTGTGCTAACTTTTTGTCTGCCTTCAGTTTGTACTGTGGTCTGTGTTTTTTTCAGGGCGGGCCAGAAGTGTAAGCAGCAGAGGCAGGAGAAGTTGTTTTGATTCAAGCCCCAGATTTGGCTTGAAAAATGCCAGAGGAAAGTAGCTGAGATTGGAATAAGCACTTTTCCTGGGGACAACTTCTCTCTGTGTCTCAGATGGTGCCTGTTCCTTCCCCCATCTCACCGTCTTTGCTTTGCTAGCCAGCAGATCATACCTGAGCCTCCCAGCCATCCTTCCCTTTTCTGAGCTGGCACAAGAAGATTCTGGGAAGCAGCTAATTGCAAGGATATCTCCCCTGGACTTCTAATGAGGTTAAGGAATGCTGTGGGAGGAAGAGCAGGATGAGCTGGCACAGCAAGCTTTGGGGTCTCAGCAAATGTCTCTGCATGTTCGTAGTGCCCAGGCCCTAGCCCACCTCATTTCTGTCTTTGACAGGAGGAAGCCACACAGTTGAGTACGACTCTCATGAAATAGAACTCCATGAGGTCCTGTCCAAGTGTGGTGAGAAAAAACAACCGGTTACTCCAGTGGTTAGATTTAAAGAAGCCTGTTAACTGTAGGAAGCAATGAGAGTGGAAGACCAGTCCCTGCAGATCCTGAAGCAGCAGCTGTCAGATGTAAACTCTTGCAGTGAGAGGTCTAGATGTCCAAACTGTGCATTTAAAAATGCTGCCAGTGTTGGTTTGATGCTTGTCCCGTGGCTGTGGATGCAGACTGGGTTGTGGTTGCTGACTGAAGTGCATCATCTCGGGCTTGGTCATCCTGTGTAATGAAGGAAGATGCATTGCCTGGTCAACACAAGGAGAGTCCTGCTTCCCAAGCTGTGCTGCAGCTGAGGGTGCTGCTCATTGAGGAGAGTCCTGAGCCCTTGCAGCGGGCAGTGCAACCACAATCCAGATGTCTCCGGTGATCATGTACTCTCGTGGAGTTGCTCACATAAGCACCTTGGAGACATGCCTACAGCAGGGACTGTGGATGTCCCCATGCAGCAGAAATGCTCCATCTCCTCTTCCTCTCTCCCTCATGGTCCCAGTCCCATGGCCCAGCAGACACCTGCTGTTTGAGGGCCTGGCTATGGTAGCCTTTTTATTCTACATCCAAGTGTGTTCCCTGCATGTCTCTGCTCTTTGCTCAACACAAGCAGCCCTCCTTGTGCATTTGACCTTGTACAGAAAGTTAATTTTATCTTTACCAGCCCCCAGGGGAGATGGGTGGCTCCCTGCGAAGCAGAGCAGGCCCCATGTGCTGGACAGGATGGTGTGAGGGCAGCTGTAGAGGGTGCTGGTTTCTCATCAGTAATTCCCACCAGTCATCAACTCTTTGGAGTGGATTGCTTTGGCTCCTGGGGAATTCCTGGGAATCTCAAAGGGTTAATAAAACCTGGCACTTCTGAGTTGTATCTCGTGTGATCTTCCCCTTCCCCGTACCCCCTTCCCTGCATTCACTCATCAGCAGAGAGCATTAGCCCAAGACGCTGCAGGTGTATGACAACAGGCTGATTTATGTTAAATGATTCTCAGTGCTCCATGTTGTCACCAGTGGCTGTCTCACTGCTCAATGACATGGGGATGAGACACAAACTGCTCTTCCATCCCACGAGACACTGCCTTTATACCTAAAGATATTAACAGTGCAGAGAAAACCGGGAGCAGCAGCCTGCAGGGAAAATGGAAAGGACTCAATACCCACAGCCTGCAAATCGAGAGTGGCTCAGGACATTGGTGTCGGGTGCTGGAACCTCGGAGGTGGTGGGAGTGTCTGTAGGAAACAGGAGCAGGGATGCAAGGGTTGGAACTGGGTAGGGATTGTTGTCACAGCCTGATTTCAAAAACAATCCTGGACCTTTGGTGGCTCAAAGGAAGTATTGAGAGTCCTACAGGTATCTGTTGTGTGTCCCTAATAAAAATGCACCCCCCAAATGAGGAGACAGGTAGGGGATGGTGAGTGTGTCCCGAACACGCTGAGAAAGGTGAGGTGGAGAAGAAAGGCTGTCTTCTCCTGGTGGCCTGGCACAGGTTATCATGTATTCGCAGGTGCAGGAGAGGCTGTGGAGAGCTTGTCCCCAGGCGATGTGCCAGGGTGGTGGGGTGACACAGTGCTGATGTAAGCCTGTCTCGTGCCATCTCTCCATGACCAATCTGGCTTGGAGCAACCTTCTGTGTTAGCGTCAGCTCCTTTCTGCAGGGCAGAGGGGTGACGATCAGCTGTACAGCCATGCTCTGCCCCAGGCGGGAGGGCCTGGCCTGGGCTGGTCACTGGTGGGAGTTTGGTGGCCACTGGTCATGTGGGTGGCGTTGGCTGCATCGTCTCTTTCCATGCTCTGCCCAGGGGTCCGGGTGGCTGCGAGCAGAGCAGCCAGGATGCTGCCAGCTGCTGCCTGCTACCTGGTGCCCCTCTGGGCCTTTTTGTGACTCCCAGTAGGCTACAAGCTGTACTCAGAGAAGCACTGCTTTAGATCAAGGGCTGGCGAGCACAGCGGCAGCGAAACCCAGCCCAGCAGTGCTTAGCTCGGGGACGAGAGCCAGGGCTCAGGCATCCCCAGCAAATGGCCTTTGAAAAGGCCTCCTCTTTACATGGATGTGCTTTCAGTTCTCACCTGGACTTAAACTTATAAGGTTCTTGCTTGGTAAGTCAGGAGAGGTGTAACTTTGACTTGCAAACTTCAGGCTTGATTTAAACAAGGGCAGCACTTTAAAAATAAATCCTTCTTCTCCTGCTTCCCTAAGCTACATCCAGGTAGGATGTGATTCATGCTGCCTTAATGCTCCGGTTTAAAGAGATGATTTTATCCAAAGCCACCCTTCTGTAGGAGCCTATAATTAGCAATTAAAGCATAAAAAATATTTCCATCGAGTGACTCCTAAATAAATGCTTGTCACTGCTGATCAGAGTTGGTTTATTTCCATGTGTGTTTTCCTTCCTTCTTTTTTTGTATAACTTACGGCCCTGTAAATGCTCAGCAGCTGTTAATATGATTCTGTCGATACGTTTACCATGGTGATTTGGCTATATTTGGGGAGCGTGTGAAGAAATCACTCACTGGTTAGAAGGAGGAAAGACAAGCTGTCGATATCAAGGGAGAAATGCTAATAACCCCGGTGACAAATCATTCCTGGGAATCTCAAAGGGTTAAAAAAAAAGCAGCAGCACTTCCCGGCTAGAGGAGCCTTGGCGAGTGAAGGTGACTCATCAGGAGCTGCAGACACCAGCTGTCATCTCCAGCTTCTCCTGTGCTTAATCACTTCACTTTTCTAGAGAAATATTTTGTTCTAATTCAAACAGACCTGGGCTTGTTTGTTTTTTATGAATTATTTACTGGTGAGGAGAACCTCTTGAGGTATCCATCTTCACTCAGAAATAAGTGGACTCTCAGAGCCTGCTGCAGCGCTTTAAAGCATGCAGTCCCCTTTGTGATGAGCCTTTTTTTATAACACCCACTTAAATCCAGAATAAACCCCAGAAAATCAGCTCTGGCATTTGGATCCACACTGGCGGGAGCATGCGCAGACTTTGGCCTCATCTAGTTGCTCTTTGAAAGACATCCCTGCTCGTAGGTATGTGGTGGTGATTCTCCAGGTGACCCCTTGACTGCCATCGGTTTCCCAGCATGGAGGTGCAGATGTGCCCCTGCACCTGACGTGTTCCTAGGAGTGTTCCCGTAGCAAACACAAGCTCACCATGCACAAAGTGAGGGCATGAAGGGGCCTGTGCGTGCCACTGACCCCCCCTCTGGCTACTGACACCCTCCAGCTCTGAGTGATGTTTCTGTTACTTAATAAACCCATGACCAAATTCCACCGGGTGGTTCTTGGCTTCTGCTCTTTGCACATTTATAGCTCTTCCAGTGGCAACAGGAGCTCATATGATATTTTGCCATCCCAAAAGGTCTGATCCAGCAGCCGTGGAAGTAAATAAATGGAAAAATTTGCACTGACTGGACTGGGCATCAGATTAGTCCCTAAATGTTAGTTGATCTGCTTTGGGGTTATGACAGACAAATATTGCCCCAAGGTTACTGCTACAGGAATAATCGATCTACCTGTCTTGGATATGTCTAGGCTGCCTGTCAGCACTGTAATATCTGAGTGTTACCTCCCAGGAAGACTGTGCCTGACCAAATAACTTGCCTTTTCTTTCTGCTGTCTGAGACCAGAGAGCACCGTTTTCAGCATATTTAAGATCATTTCTACTTGGCACTTATCTGCTCCACAGGATATTGCTACTTGACTGCAATGTCCTTATTACCTACTTCTTATATTTAATTTAGAATTCTTTTTTTTTTTTTTTTACTTTTATTTTTTTGCTAAATAAAGAGCATGATCTGTAAATAAATGACTTGGTCCTCAAAACAATTTAGACAGACAAAGTGCCTTGAGTGTGATTTAGCTTGAGTGGTATAAGTTGCACGCTTATACAAGCTTCAAAATGACAGGAAAGATAATCCCATCAGGCAGTCTGTAAAACAGAACAAGCCTCAAGAAGGGTTTTCTTGTATACAATTACGCTTAGAGACACGGGATGAGGAGGAAGGGGATTCAGGATGCAGGGAAGCTGAAAGAGGCAGCTGGTTGTGTGTTAGACACTTATTTGCACTAAGGCCCCTTGATGCGAGTCACTGCAGCCTGTGGAAGCTGGAAAGGAGATAGGCAGAACCTCGTGGAAAGTCGCTCCGGTGCCCCATCAGCACGGGTTTGTCAAAGGACTTTGCACCAATGCTGGCTGCAGGCGCCGGCGTGTTGCAGACCTGCCGGGAACACGACAGGAGTGTGCTGCATTGGGCAGTCTTTCCTCTGTCCCATGGGTTATGGGCAATGGGACAGGTTCTAGCCCCATTTCAGGGCTGCTCTTGGGTGAACCAAAAGCCTGGACCCTGCCAGCTGCCCCTGAGCACCAGAGACAGAAGTACCCGAAAGTCTCCTTCGTGCCCCATTTTGGTTCGGAGAATGGGAACATCCCCTGGAAAGTAAGGTGCATGAAAGTGATTCCTTTACCCAAGTCAACAATATATTTGTATTTGATTCCTCACTTTTTTTTTCTTTTTCCTCGCAGAAGACCCTTTAAGCAACACTTTCTTTAAGGGGCACTTTTGACAGCCAACCCTCTTCTGCCTGCCTCCTTCCACCCCCTCCTCCCTCCACCCCTCACAATCTGCTGGGTTCCCTCTCTGCTCCCCTTCCAGTGCAAAGATAAGACATTTGGGGTAAAAAGTTTGTGCTGTATTCATTAGTGATTTGTAAATTAGCAGAATTGAGGACTTCTTTGGGATTTTTGCCACTTGCTATGAGCTCTGGGATCCCGCTGTTTACAAAGCAGCAGCTGGTGGAAGGCATGAGATACAACTGAGGTTCACTTCTGAGTCAGTTTCTTGCCTTTTTTCTTGTGTGAAAAGTTCCTGACTCCATGTTGATTTTCTTGAGATCATGTTTATTTAAATCAGGATAATAATCTTCCAAATATACCCTAAAATTATATAGGCATATAAATCCTGTCATAATATATTCAGTAAAACTGTCAGGTGATCATTCTTAACGTAAAATGAGACCTTTTCATTTTCATCCAGTCAGTTAGCACTAAATTAACTCCTTGGAACAGGCTCAGAGTCATTCATTCGAGTAAATACCCCAGTTATTTACTGAATGTGCAGCATTGCTGGCTGTCTCAGGGTGGGGAGCAAAGGGCTCCTGTCCTTATCCCAGGTCCGACACTGGTCAGTCGGGATGCTTGAAAAATTCAGTAGCACACGCACACACATTCATTTTGCTCTTAATCTCAGTGTGGCCCTGAGCTCGTTCCCAATGACAGGTTGAAGCTGTGGGCTAGGCTGCAGGCAGGACTTCTGACCCGCTGCCCCCACAGCAGCCCAGGAGCAGGAATTGTCCCACACTGGCTTGAGTGCTCGGAGACGTGGGCAGGAGCCGCATCCTGGTGCGCAGCTGGGGGTGCTCCACTGGCCGGCTCCTTGGAGGAGGGCTTTGACAAGTTGGATTGGCGCTGTCCTCCTTGGACACCCCACTTCAGAACACCTTTTCTAAATCATTATTTACCTTTTTCCCAACATTTATGATTCCTAGCCAGCATGGGTCTTCTAAACCTCCAGCTGGTCAGGGCACGTCAGGACCTCCATCTCTTCCTTTTGGGATGGAAAGTTGCCAGCAAGTGTGGGAGGTGTTTGCTGCAGGGTTCACCATGCATGGCTGTTTGGAAGAGGCATTCAGACTAGTGCTGGAGTCCCAGAAGGGCTGTCACTGAAGTAAAGATCCTCAAAGCTCATCCTTCAATAGGGCAATTTCAAGGAGTGCCTGGTCTGTAACAGCCCTCTCTTCAACCCCAGTAAGGCTGGACCCCCTCCTTCACTCCTCTTCATCCCTCCTCTGGCTGCCAGGCCAGTGGGGAGCATGAAGGGTCAGCAGACACCTGTCCCAGATCCTGCCACAAAACACGATGGGAACTGGAACGCTGCTTACAGAAGATTCCCTGGAGGACTCAGATATCTCTTCAGCACACGCTGTTTAGATATCCAGTCCCATGGTGGAACAGGAGGGAGAGGTGAGCTTCTTTGCCTGCATCCCTGAGAAGACAGTGAGAGTGCCTCCAGAGATGCTCTGGCATCCTGCCCACAGCCTGGGAAGCACGGACTCAGCCAGGTTCTGGGAAACACCTTCCTTCTCCTGGACCTAAAGAAAGAGCCTTGCTTGAAGCCCTGTATTCATCTTGCCAAACACAAAAGCCAAATAAAAATAAACGAATCAATGAATCAAATCCTGACTGTCCGGAACTGAGCTGCAAGGAGACACACTCATCCTGCTCTTCTGGGAGATCAAATTCACTACACAGATCAAAGAAAGAGAGGAAAAGCTCTTCAAAAGTCAGGAAACAAAATCGCCTTGGCCTTCCTTTAAAGAAGGAAAGTTACTGGACCGTAGCCTAAAAGAACCAGAAGAGAAAGCATCAAAGGGAAGCTCTTAGTCACATGTGGCTCTGTGAAAGGTGAGGTCTGCCAGGTACTAGATGTCCAGTTTGAACTGACAAATGTTAGCTCCCAAAGAGCAGTCTCTTGTCCTGCCTACATCCCCCTTCCCTAGAAAAAATGAGATTAAGGGAAAAAAGAAATTAAAAGGCTCGTCAGGTTTATTCATAAATTCTTTATAGTCCTGCAGAAAATGGAGAGCTGTTTCCCTTTCCTAATTCTTATTGTTGATGCCCATTTCAGCTATAGCCTACCTAAAACAAAGACAGTGAGGGTGGCTGGAGCAGTTTCCCCTTAGGAGGGTGGAAAAGGAGTCCACCCTCGTTTGAGGACGGTGTGTCAGGTGGGCATTGCAGGTTGAGTAGTAGGAACATGTGCCAACTGCAGATAAGGCAAGAAATTCCGAGCTCAAACCAAAGCCTTTCTGTCAGCTGTTATTTTCTAACATGGGGTGACAAAGCAAGGCAATAGGCTGTCTAGTGACCAGGAGGGAGCACTGATAGGTTTCAGGAGCAAATTAAGCAGAATTATTTCAGGAATGTATTAAATTTAGCTGTTTCCACTTTCGGACAGAAAGAAGCAGATAACCTCTCGCTCACCCTTCTACTTCTGCATGACGTTGTGATTCTCCAGGTCTCAGATTCCCACTGTTGTGCAGATACAAGGTGTGGAGCATTGGGTGCTCTCTCAGAAACACCCTGTAGTTTTTGTGGGAGCTCAATACTGAGGCAACCTATTGGGTGGGGAGATGCTTTAATCAACAAGAGGTGCAACAAATTCAAGTGCAGGATCAGCAGCTGGCAGAAAAAAATATTCCATATAAGTTTATGGACACATAGTCAACTGGAAGAAAGGAGAAAGATGTTCCCCCCCAGAAGAAAAGGAAAGAAGACACAAAAGGGAAAGGTGTGAACAAGCTGTGCAGGGAGAGGAAGCAGGGAGGCCAGCTAGAGAGATAGACCTTATACCTTTCAAGTCTAGGGGATGCGGGAGTACGGTGACCCCAGCTGTCTGGTGGGATCACTTGTCCAGAGAACTCATAAAATCAAGGCTGTGGTGTGTGGCTGCCCAAGGACCACCCATTCGTTGGTACCCAGGTGTCAGCAGAGAGGACACCAAGGCTCAGTACGGCAGGATGCTGAAGACCTTTATCTGTGTTCCCTCAGTCTGGCTGACCCAGGGCTATTTTGACACCTAACTGGGATTTTGTGTAGTTTGTTTTAGTTTAGTATGACATTGTTTGGTGTTTAAAGGTTACTTGGGTTACAAATTTTACTGTTGTATTGATTGACTGTTTTTTTTTCTGTTGTGTTGCTGAAGATGAGAAGGAATTGAGAAAAATGTTCCCAATTCCCCCACCACACCGGAGTACTCCTCCCTACAGATGGCTGGCAGTTTCCTTCCAGCATTTGCCTCTGCTACCATCTTGCTATGTGGAAACATGCACACAAGGCACACTATTGCTTGATATGCTTGAAACTCACATTGCACACTCATTTATATTTCTGCTGGTGCAGCTTCTGGGTATGTACAGCAAGGTTTTAAAAAAGTCAGCAATAACCAGTGTGATTCTTTTGGTGTTTGTGTGGGGAAGGCTCATCAGAGACCACAGGAGGATGTTCTCCTTTAGCATAGCCTAAGAATGGCCTTGCCAGAGCTACTTCTGCTGTAGAGAGCTGAGTTGGGAGCCAGTGTGTAGTAGACAGACTAACTGGAAGGTGTTGTACACTGAACCTGTGATAGCAGCAGTTGCAGATTTGGTCCTTTTCTACTCTGACTGAGTGCAGGGCTCCTCACTGCCCCAGGTAATTTCCACCAGCACTGGACATGTGTGATCCTCCCAAGGAGGATGCACTGGCCCCGCAAAGCTTGGCTGGGATGCTGCCATCATATCTCCACTGGCCTCTTTGCTGTGTTTGTGGATATCCACATTGGTCCATTTTAGTGTTTTGGCAACTGTGATGATAAACAGCACCATAGCAGTGTCCCGTGGGCACCTCTATGCCCATGCTCTGAGGTGTTGCTTAAGTACCCATGCTGCAGGACATCTCCAGATGGGAGCTGGTTTGAGGGTGCATTTGCACCCCAGCACGTGGTACCTCTGGAGGTCATGGACTGAGGAGGCAGGTGGGCAGCAGACACCAAGTTCTGCCTCTCATCTTTCACTCTATCCACAAAGCACTGGAAAGCACAAATTCTGTTGAGATTAAGTTATAATTTAAGGCAGTGAACATGTGCTCTGCTGGCGGCTATAAAGATTCAAATCATAAAGTTTTACAGTGGAACAGTTTCTGTAAAAGCATCGTTAGAAAGGGGGAATCGTGCTTTTAATTCTTACGACTTATGGGGCTGCCTGGTTTGTTTTGGTTTTAGTGGAGCTTGGTGTGACATGGGGAGGGGTCCCAACCTCATCTTTCCATTTAAAGTCAGGCCTTTCCTCCCCAAGGCCCTGCTCTTCCAGTGTCTTGAGAAGGACTGGAGATGGTGCAGAGTTTTCTGTGTTCGCCCCTAATGTTTGCAGAGCTTTTGGCCCATTGGACTAGCAGGGAGAAAGATGATCTGGTGTGTGCTGTATAGTCGTGGTATGGAGTTGGGAAATCCAGGCTGAGATATGAGTATCATGAGCATGTTATAAAATGCCTAGGCAAACCATCAATGTAGGGTTAGGGTTGGGTCAGTCAACCTGAGGCCTGTGAGGCTGTTGAATATCCTTCCAAAGGATGGATTGGCTTCCTCATTCTTTCAGATTTTGTAACCATTAGGCTTAGTCATGTCTCGTAGCACTGCTCAGTGTCCAGAAGGAAGAAGCACCACACGTTGCTTCAAGTTTTTGCACCGTGCAGGGTGGTGTTCTCCATCTAGAATGTCTTTGCTCTGGTCATTCTAGAAGTGGAGACTCGATTGCTTTCAGCAAACAAGGGCTCCCAGGTCCCGGCTTCGGGAGCGATCTGACACAGCCGGTGAAACTCTGCAGCTGCTGTGTGAAAAGCAAATGAATTAAAACAGAATATTAATAATACAGTCAATACAGCAGCTATGAGTTGTTTATTTTTATGTTAAATTCAATGCATTTTTGTTGCCCTCATATTTTGAGTGATCAATAGGCCAAAGATTTTCATATTAACAATACTCAGCTGCATTGTAGAAGTGGGGGGAAGTGAGAGGTTTTGACAGCTGGATAGATGCATAAGGTTTTTGTCACCTCTCTGGGACACTTGGGGAGCAGTTTGAGATTATGAATAAGCATCATAGATATATACATTTGCTGAAATATCAGCAGTGAAATTGTTAATAGTATTCCCAGTTCCATGGTTATCTCCAGCTCGCAGAATTAGCACCCCACTGGGGTGAGTTGACTATGGCAGACCTCGCTGGGCCATTATAGCAAGGTCTTTACAGGGGGAGAATTGGTTCATCTTTCAGTTTTATTTATAAGTTAAAGCACAGGAACTTATGCTTAATGAAAATCATTAAGATTGGTGGTGCAGGTGGCGCGTGTGTAATATTTAGGGTTTGACCCTGGGTGGAGGGCTGTGTTCTGCTGAGCTTTGCAGCTGGGCTGCCATAGCAGGGCTTGCCTGGGTGAAACCGAGAGGGGAATTTAGCTCAGCTGTGAGTGGGCTGGGTTTGAAATGGGGGAGTTTTATGGTCCAGAGTCTTGGGATTTTATGTGATACTGGCAAAGAGCTTGAACAGGGCCCGGGGAGATAGGCACTTCCCAGCCTTCATCTGCAAAATGGAGGAGCAGACGGTTAGCTGAGGCGCTGTTGGTATCTTATAGATGGAAAGAAGGCATTTAATCTGTTCCACTGTGCGGTGGAAGTGACTTCCTGGCCTCGGCTGGCAGCTGGCAATATTGCCTTTAAAGCTGAGTGTCATGGGATTAGATTGAGTCCTGTGGCATTATGGCCAAGTCTTGTTCTGCTTTTGAATCCTCCCTTTGCCAAGCCCATAGATCAGCTCGGCTCAGGCGGTGCGGTGGCAGTAACCCGGCATTATTGAACCTGTCCTCCTCGCTCTCCCAGGCAGTCACACGTGCGTCTGGCCAGATTTGCAGGACTCAGCAGCGGACAGCCCGGGCCCCACTTACTCAGAGGAGCAGATCGATAACAGAGGCGGGTGATAGATGAGGAGAGTTAGGGATGGATAATCTGCTGAATTTACATGACCCAGGGTGGTCCAGGGAAGGCTGCGGCTTTGCTAGGAGACTTTCAATAGGAGACAGAAGTTGCCTTAGTTTCCAGCTGCTGACTGCATTTTAAAAAACATTGCAGGGTCTGTTTGGGTGGGTGGAGGAAGCTGCCAATTGTGAGCAGAAAATAAAAAGCGGCATGTCCACTGCCTGCCTTCAGGGCTGCATCCCCCTGGCCCTGCTCCGAGCCGGCACTGCTGGGAAGGGAGCGTGCGATGCCATGCACCCACCTGCCCATGCCGGCAGGCTCCATCCCATGATGGAGTTTCAGGGAAGGAAATACTGGCAGGATATGCTTTGAGATATTCTGTAGATAATATTGGGTATGGGTGTTAAACTGGCTGTGCTGGCTCACTTGGTAAGCAGAGGGTTTCGGTCCGAAAGCTCTGTATTGCCAGGACCTGGTTATCAAACACAGCATAAAAACAAGCATCAGCAGGTGGAAATGAGAAGCAAAAAGCTATGCTTTTAAATAATACTAATAAATAAAAAAAAATTCCAGCTTTCCAGTCCCATTGATACCGGAGAGTGGAGTTTTAGGGCTTAATCCTATAAGATTCTGCTAAATGCCTTCTGCCATGAGAAGATTCTGCTAAATGCCTTCTGCCATGAGAACAGCGCATATGCCAGCAGCCGGCTTTCAGGGAGGAAACTTCCCTTGAATTGAGGCTGCCCTGTAACTGTTTACAGTGGTGTCTTCCTTTTGTCTTCTTTCGTTTGATCTTTCACAGAAGCATCTGGTCTGGCCTTTGCTGGAGACACCACACTGGGCTGGAAGGACCACAGGTCACTTCTTCTGCCCACAAGTGACAGCTCTGGTGCCCATAAAACTGTAACCTTCCCGCTGTCCGGAGTGTGCTGCTGACAGACCAGCACGCTTTGATTTCAGGGGTTTAGCTTTTCCTAGAATGTGTCCGTGTCATTTGGTCTCAGATTCAGTTTTTGGTAAGAATGTTTACAAAACCTGAGAAGAAAAAACAACAACCAAAAACCCAGTAATCTGAAATAAATACGTGCACCAATCCTTTAAATACCAACCTTCCTCCTTCCATTTCATTTCATCATCTTGAAACTCAGGCCTTGCAGTATTCAGGTTTTGCACAAAACTCTGAAAGATACATGATTTTAATCAAAGTATCTTTATTATTTTACTGAATCAGACCCCAGTCCCACCATTAGGTCTATTTTGGATGCAGCTGATTGAGAATCATCTTACTTCCTCGAATTCCAGGAGACCTCTGCTGTCTGTGGAGTCTTTTATTCTGTGTATCTAGCTGCAGAGCTGATGTCTTGGGCTCAAATGGTCCTCCTCTGCTTGAAGATGCCTGTCCACAGGCAGAGCGAGCATTGCGGGGTCTGGGACCTTCTGGGAAGAGCGGTGCAAAACTTGCTGTTCTAATGCAAAAAGCCCTTAAAGGGACTGATTTTAGAGGCTTTTTCCCTTTCTTCCTCCCCACTATACATTAGTAAATATGAGTGAATGACTCAGGGTTTGTCCCTGAGGTAGGCTGTCCTGCTGGGAAGGGACGCAGTGGATGGGGATGGCCTCGTGCAGGACGCAGGTTACTGTGCACCGTGGTGTTGGGCTGCAAGGGGATGGGAAGCTCTTGGCTGGAGGTGCCCTGCAGCTCTGTAAGTCACCTGTTTGGGTAGCTGTGCTGGGCACTGCAGCATCCCCAGTGAGGTCAGGGCCCAGTGGTCAAAAGCAGCATCCTGGAGGGGGGAAACGAGCTGTGCAAGTGTAAGGGAATTCAGAGGAGAGCAGCAGTACCCAAAGATGCTCATATAATGGTCTTGGTAAGACATGTGCCCTCCAAACAAAGCAGTTGCATTGCTACCAAAGGTCTCTGTAGGCAAGCTCTGTATTGGAATTCTCTTCAGCACTTTTGGTTGCCTCTCCTTTCTTCCAAGGAGGAAGGAGCAGTGCTAGGACCCCGGTTTGGATGTATATGCCCTTACCCCTGAGTGTGGGTGCATGGGTCTGACCTGTGTTATGTTGTGCCGGGGGCAGCTCCAAGAAGGAATGGGCTGTTCTACTGGACAGGTTGTATTTAAAGCAGAGAAGTTTTGAAAAGGCAAAACTTGATGTTTCAAACAACTCTGTGTAGCAGTCAAGAAGAGACACTCTGGCACATCTACCTTTCTCTGTGCATATAGTGTACGTGCACACCGGCATATCTGTACACAACACAGCTTGTGTGTCTTCCATAAAATCACAGGCATGGACATATCTGGACACACGTGCATGCAGCCAGGCTGGGGCCTTTGTACATTTGTGTTTATTGAATGGGCTTAATACAGGGCAAAGTTCCCTTTGCTTTCTACTCCCTGACATTTCAGGGACAAAGATGCCCTGCCATAGCCTCAGTAAAATAACTGAGCGAATAACTTACAGGAAAAAAAAATAATACCCAGGATTGCTCCAGTTAAGGAATTAGCCTGCCTTGCCTCTGCAATAAAGCTCCTCTCCCTCTCTCCCTGTCAGTCCTGTGGCAGCCTCCCTGCTCCGCGTTTTAATTCTAGTCTCTAATCTCAGCCGCTCCTGTGATAAATTAATTGTAATGATAGAGGCCCCAGTTACGAGGTCTGCACCGTTTGCTTGTAATCTGAGCGACAGGTTTAGGGCCTGCTTTATTTAAGATGCGAGGGTAATTACATGGGAGTTAGCATATGCAGGCAGGGAGATATGATTCATTCTCCCAGCGACGGCCATGACACAGCTGTTTGTCGGATAAAATAGAGGAACCGTGTTGTTACAAAATGTTCCCCTTATTATACCTCATTAAAAACAAGGCTGCGATAAGTCAGACCTGGCAATGAATAAAATGTATTGCCCCCTGTAAAAGCTGATAGGAGAGAAAGAGGGTCTTCCAAGCAGCCTCAGGTCATTTATTTATTTTTTGTTCTCTTTCACACTCCCTCTTCTTTCTTTCCCTCTGGTTTTCTGCCTTGCTCTGGCTGCCGGAGGAAAGAAAAGCAATGTTTTCTTTTCCTTTCTCTTCTTTCTTTTCTTCTTTCTTCCTTTCTTTGAACCTGCTTATGCCCTCCCCTTCTGAGAGCAATCCCAGATAAGGCAGAGTCGGGCCAACGGCAATTAGCAAAGCCTTTTGCGGGGAACAAAAGAGGAGATTTGTTCCCATCGGCCCAACACGGGTTGTGCCTCTTCACCTTGCCTCAATGCAACAGGCTGGGAGAGATGGGAAGCTCCCTCTCCAGCCCAGGGGGCCAGGGCCTTCCCTGGCAGGTTGTTAAAACAGAAAAAAAAATATTTATTTTTTTTTTAATAAAAATTCAACATAATACAGAAGTATTCCTTTCAGGAGAGGAAAAATATTTTTCTTTCCCTTTCCTTTTAAATAACCTGTAAGTATAAGGTGATTCTCTTCCCTCTTTCATCTGCAGGGAAACAGCAAAAGTTCAAACAATAAAAGCTAAAAAGTGGGGGAGAAGGCCCCAAATGACTTCTGAGAGCCCCATCAGGGTGAGATGCACAGCCAGGGTCTCTCTGAACTGGCATGCCGGAGCAGATGCATAAATACATCGCCTCTGAGAGCTCTTGGGCACTGGAGTTCAAAGGATGGCTTTCACCCTTTCACCAGTGTTTTTTTCTTTGCACACACTTTAAGCTGTCAGACTGTGGGTTGCAAGCATTCCTGCTTATTTATTTATTATTTTGATGCCCTAAATATACAAGGTTGACTTTTTTTAAAAAAAAAATTATTTTTTTTTTTCATTCCAAGGAAGACAGAGTAGTTTTAAACTAGCAGGGGCAGTAAAACGTCTTGCCCGCTCTGGAGGGCTGTCATTTGGGTGAGAGGCACCAAGCTCGAGGCGGGCAGCTGTGGCCTTTTGGAGCTGTTTGTATGGGCTGCATTAAACCCAAATGACGTGTGTCTTGGTTTTTCTAACAATTTATTTTTTTTAACTCTGATCAATACGTTCAGCTGCCTCTTCTCAGACCATTTGCTTCTCTCTTGCGTATGTTGCTCTTTTCTTCCCACAATAGCTGAAATGAATGAATAAGGCTGATAGATTGGGTAGTTTATTTTTAACTTCAGCTATTGAGGGAGATTTATAAAAGCATCATAATTTCTCTCTGGATGGATATTTAAGTTGTAAACACTGTAACATTTGACTAACAAGATATTGAGCTGTGTTCAATTTAAAAATTAGATCCGATATCTTAGAAATAACTTTCTGAAGCACCAGACACAGCAAATTAGTCACTTTTTAGGTTTGGTCCCTTGGGAATAGGTTCTGTTTGTAAGAATGCTTATCTGGTTTGCATCCAAAACACCAGATTTTCAGAAGGGTAGGTCATTCCTTGCTTGGGTTACTGGCCTCTCTGCTGTACCCAGGTCCTGTGCTGCCACATGGGTGTTAGCAGTAGGCTCAGGAGTGATGGTGATGGCAGAAGGCATTGCAGTGTCATGGGTATCACCATGCTTTTAAACCAATTAGGGACTTCCAGTGAGAGAGCCGGTGTCCTGGGCAAAGAAGATCAGATCCCAGGGTGTAACCTGTGCTCATGTCCTGTTGCTGCTAAATGACTTCTCCTGTGCCAGCCAGAAGAACCACAGGACATGAGGTGTAAGGAAGAGGAGGCATCTCAAGACACAATGTCCCAGGCAGATGTGCCCTCATTCAAGAGTCTGCAGCATTGCTGTGGCTGGCAATGATGCTGCAAGTTTCAGGATGAGCCTAGTACATTTCGAAATCTGATGTTGGAAGGTTGGGGAGAAGTCAGGTCCAGCATAGGCAGCCCTTTTCCCCCCAAAACTCTGGGTTATTCACACTTTCCCAGACTGGCTTACTTGTCCCCTCACCTCCTCTTCCCACTTCTGTATTGATCTTCTGCACCAGTTCTCCTTTCTGAGTAGATCTTGTTTACAGAGATGTAATGAAGTGTCTTATTTCCAAATAAAATCCAAAACAAGCAGGACTAATGGTTCACAGATTCAACCACTCCCACACTGGTAATTTACTAAAATTAAAACTTAATTAAGCCAGGCTCACTCAAAGGTTTTGCATAATTTAGTAGTCTGTCTTGGATAGCCAAGGAGCTGTACCAGCAGGCAGCTGAGTCAGGATCCGGGTCTGCTACCCAGCTCTAGAGTCAGAGCTATTACTTGGCACATCACACACCTACTTCTTTTCACTCGTAAGATCTCAGAGCAGCTTGAAGGAGTGAGCTGGAATCACTGCCTCCCTTCTACTGAATGGGAAAGTGAGGTGCAGAGAAAAGCAACTTAACAGGCTGGTGCTGTGAGTAGAGAACGTGATGTCTGCTGTCCTGCATCCCTGTTTATGCATCGCATCAGCTGATTTTTTAAAAGGGATTATTACACAGTAGCAGCATCTGGACTAGGACATGTCTCTGCTGAGGGATGTAACTTGCATTGTAAGGTCACACCTTGGGGGAGTACGTCACATTTGAGCACAGGACCGCTTAATATCACTTAGGGATGACAGCTTGGGAGTGCGTGCAGCCAGGTCAAGGTGATAGTACCCATATGACTTGCTGCTATGGATTAGGGCTCCTTTGCAGGACAGCATGGAGCAGGGTGGAGTGCTGCTTCCAAAGGTCTTCCCCAATTTAGGGAGGGAAGAGGCAGCAGGAGCAGTATTGAAGGGAAAGTGAAAAGGCTCAAGGTGTAATGAAGCAGCAGCAGAGATGCTGGGCACCATGGAGGAGCAAAGACCGAACTGATGGACTGCTGTCAGTGTATGTTAGGCTGTACCTCCCTCCCCAGGAGATGCCCTGTGAAAGCCTGCTGTTGGACTGGGAAGAAACCTTTGTCCCTACAGTTACTTGGTCTCTTTTCTTTATTCCATTAAGGGAAGGTACAAGTTTTGTTACAGGATCCTCTGCTGCCTCTGAGAAAGCTTTGGAGAGACTTGGCAGTAGAAATGCCAAGTTTTCTTCCTGCTCCTGTGAAATGGCACTAGTAGAAGCACCTGTGTGGAAGGTAATCCCAGAAAAGCTGGTGGCTAATGTCTGACAACCACAGCTTAGTCAGTGTAGTTTTGTTCTTCCACTTGGTTCAGGTATCCAACTGCATCAGACACACCTGAACACCTTTGTGGAGCAGTTTGGGAGTTAAAGACTATCTATCTCAGTTGTCCCGCTGGGGACAGCTGATGGGGACTGCCCAGATGGGTCAGCACCATGAGGTTTTGAAGCCCAACAGGGCTGTAGGAGTATTGTTGCCTTTCTGAAGCCTTTGAAAGGTGTTGCCTTGGCTGCAAAGATTGGATGATCTAGTGGAGTTGGCTTCCTACACAACCAGACATGAGCAAGGCTTACAGAGAAGACATCTCTTCTCTGCAAGGGGAATACAGAACTAGGGAGGTCTCTTGAGAGGGAAACAGAGTGACTGTTTAGCTGAAGATGTATAGAGGAGAGGTCACCTCAAAGGGAAGACCCTGAAATGTCTTCTTCAAAGGGAAGGGAGCTGCAGGACCCAATGTCTGGACCATCAGCATGGAACAGGACATTCGGCACTGGTACGGAAGGGAGGGACATCAGCTAGTAGCGAGGTTAAGGATCACCCAGAAGATGATGGCTCAAGAGAAGGGGGGACAGCAACAAAAGCCAGGGGGGATGTGTAAAACCAAAGGCCAGCCCTCCCCTCCCCCTCGCCCCATAGAAATCCACGGGGGGCTGGAGAGGCAGGTGAGTAAATCACGCCGCCCGGTTCCATCACCGCCGGGCTCTTCTTTGTGCGCCGCACAAAGGCCGGGAGTGTTTTATTTTATTTTTGGTGCGTGCGGGTGTGTTTTGGCGTGCAGGGCCCCCCCGGCCAAGGGCACAGAGCGGNAGCGGGGAGCGTGGCCCCCGCCAGGCTGGGTGCCCCTTGTCGCTGGCCCGAACCCGCCCTGGCCAGACAATGCGGAGGGTGGGCTGGGGGAGGCCTTTGTCTCCCTGTTTTATACACTCTCTTTTCAAGGTGGGGAGGAGGGAGAGGGGCTGAAAAAAAGTTTTTGAATTTCAATCAGGTTTGGCTTTGAAAGCCTTTGGCTTTTGTTGAGGGGAGAGGAGGGGAGGTTTACATTTCAGCTGAGCCTGGTGGATGGGCGCTGGGGAGGCAAGGGGGCCGGGGGGGGGGGGGGGCACTCACTTTAATGACATCAGTTTGGCTTTGGGGCTAGGCATCCAAAAAAAAGTGTCATCCCAGAGCCTGCTTATTTGGCAGACACATGAAGAGGGTGTCACGGGGGAACGATGGGACGGGGCTGCGGCTGCTTTCTCAGTAGCTCCGAGACAGGCATGTCCATCTGAAATGCTGGGTGTGAAACACAAGCTTGCCTGAATGGCTTGTCCCCGTGAAGCACCGGCCACCCCCCGCCTAGCTTGTCCCCCCCACCTCGGTGGCAGCTTTGACTTGCGTAAGCTGGTGAAGAATGGACCCACCCATGCCTAGAAATCCGCCTCCTCCCTCTCTTCTCACCCCTTCTCCCCTTTTCTGAGAGGGGTAATGGAGCAGATCTTACAGGGAGCAGCTGCCTCTGTCCCCGTGCCTGCCTGCCCTGCGCTCCCATTTATAACCCTAGGGTGAAAGGGGGGCATGGGGTGTCTGGTGCCCCCCAAGACACAGGGCTCAGGTCTGCTATTCCCATGCAGTGCCACAGCTGCCACCACCGTGCAGCCTTTGGAAGGCTGGACGCTGCAACACCCCTCAATCAGGTGCCGTGCAATTTCCAGTCTTGCAGCACCGTGATGGGGTGAGGACAGGACACCATGACCTCTGTGAGCTGGTTCATCTCCCTCTACACCCTGCTTTCCCCCTTCCCAGCCCAGAGGTGATCGGTTTACCCTCTCTGCATGGCCAGCCTTGGCTGGGGAGAGGTCTGGGGGATAGGAGCATCACTCATTGCAGCTTGTCATCATCTCCAGTGATGTGTCCTTCTTGCTTGTGGTGATGCTGTGTGGCCCTGTCCCCCATCTGCCTGGTGGTAGGGAGGACCTGTACCAGCTTCCATGGTTGTATCAGATGGTGCAGATGGCCCTTCCTCTTTTGTGTGTGGCCACGTTTGACTCTCCCATTCAGCTGCAGAAGAGCTTATTTTCCTTTGTTTTGAGTAGACTTAAGAAATACACAAACTTGCAGATCTCAGCTCTCCTAACACTGGCTATTCAGATGCACACCTCTGATATTAAAAATCAAACATTGCCCTCTTCTCCTGATTGCTTGCTTTCTGTGTGGGACAAACTTGGAGTAAAAACTGTGGGAGACCTCGTGGAAAGAGAAGGAATATGGTTTCACATGATTATTTTTCCATTTTTGAGACACATCCTGAATTCTAGATCATAGGTCCCGATTCTCAGATCATAGAAAGAGTGGGACATTCCTAGTTTAAAGAAAATAAAACCAACAACCTTTGGGTTTTAATCAGAAACATTTTGTGTCCCAGAGGCATGTGTGCTGCCAGACTAGTGTGCCCTTGGCAGCAAAGTAAGTTCTCCCTCTTGTGCATCCTTCAGAAACAGCAGAGTAATGGGATAAGAAGGTGTCAGGAGCAGGTCTTGGCTATTAAAAATGGAGGTGTCTCCTATTCTTAAAATAAAAAGAACCCATCCCTGTTCCTGAAAAGTCAGAAGATGCAGAACTTCAGTCCTGCCCTAGGGGCAACACCTTTTCCCAGTCCTTATTTCAGGATAAGTTGGGTGGAATTTCCACAACACAAAGAATGGTTTGAAACAAGTCTCATCACATCCTGAATTTTTCTTCTAAAGTTATTTGAGTCTATGAACAAATAAGGGCAGCCAAATGAAACTTCAGCAGAGAAGACCCCAGGAGAGCATACCAGCAGCTGGCCAGCAGCTGTGCAAGGGTACAGTCTGCATGGGACAAGGTGTCCTTCTACCTTTCCATTTTGTGTTTGTACATTTCTAAGAATACTTCAGCTCTGCCCCATAGGTAAAACCGCACAATATAAATCATATTTCTTAGAGTATTGTTGTATGTCCTTTCTATCTGGAGTGGAGTTTTCTTCGTCTTCAAGCAGTATCAAAATTCATATTGATTGCCTTGAGAGATACAAAGCAGCTTCTCAGAGTCACTGTGGTGCTTGGTGCAGAAGGACGTGATCGAATTTTTCCTGCTTTCAGACTCTGATGTAAGCCCAGCACTTTTGGCTGGTGTCTGCTATGGAGGTGTCCGTGTTTACCATGTCCTTACTGAGCCGTAAGGGTCTGTTTTAGAAATCAATCAGAAGAAGAAAGTGTTGGTGGACAGAGAAGACTTGCCATCTCTTTCAGGAATTTCACTGTAACCCAAGGACGTGCCTGTAAAGAAAGCACTCTACTCCCACATTGAGCAGGTGTTGCTGGCGACTGCAGGTGCTTTGGTATCTGTCAGCACAAGGAACTTTGGAAATGACCTGAGCATCTGGGGAAGGTAGCATACAGTGTCCTTCTTTCCATGAGTGTGTCCATCACTACCTATAGAACCACGAGGCAGAGGGTAGAAGCTGCTGTACCACTGCAGAGCAAGTCACCAGGGGTGTTGACACAAGGCTATGTGACTCTGGGGGCAGAGGAGGTGCCTGCACCAGCCCAGGCTGCTGAGAGTAGACAGGGTGGTGCGGTCAAACCCACTCGCACCCAGAGCATGACCCAGTGTTGCTCAGAAAAAGGAAATTGTCAGGAGGAGGGGTTCAAAAGAGCAATGTGTTTGGGGGAAAAGCTGCTAGACCTTGAAAATGGAGGTGTTGAGATGTTTGTATATGAAACTAGTCAGCAGATCTTTGAAGGGCAGATGTTGGCTCCTGGTGGGGCTGCGTGGATGCAGTGAGAAGTGGAGGTCAAGGAGGATATATTCCCTTTGTTTGTACATATAACCTGAACCATGGCCACAGGAACTCCTGCCATGACCCATATTTACGTTTATATTTGATTTATATCTATTTACCTCTCAATTTAAGAGTGATGGGAGTGAATGTCTCTTCTTAGGGAACTCACTTCTGGCCTCAGTGATACCCTGTGAGCCTGCAGAAGCTCCAGCAGTGTTACGCCGCGATTTACGCCGGCACGGCGGAGGTCAGAAGCTAGCCCTGCCACCCCTCCTTCTTCTTGTAGGAACCTTTTTGGTTTGTGGCTTGCCACGAGTTCCAGGCAACTCTGTTTCGCTTTTCTCTTCTTAGAAAAAAACCTCACAATCTAATTTTTAACCTCTGATGGATTCCAGGACCTGAGGTGCCACCCCAAAATAAAAATGCATCCTCTCTTCCCCAGGTCCAGGGAAGTTGTTTTCCTCTGCCTCCTGCAGCGCAGGTTAAGCCAGTGCCAGCTCTGGTCTCTGGAGATTCCCTGCAACCCCCACTTGCCTCGCTCCGTCGCCGGCAGCTTTTTCATTATTTATTTAATGTCTTGTACCGTAAATAATGGTGACTTTATGGTTATTAGGAACGGGTTAAGGTACATGCGGGCAGCACCAGGCTGCCTTCAAAAGGAACAGGCCCGGCATAAAATGTTGCGATAATTGCTTTACTGCTGAGTGCTTGGTCTTTATTTTGTGTCCGATTTGTCTCTTAAGCCAGCGTAACATTCTCCCCGCTGCAGGAGAATGCAGAGAGCAAATTGAAGGTCTGAGCGTGAACAATGCAACATGGTGCACTGCTGGGTTTTTCTTTTCTTTCCTCTTTCTTCGTTCCTCTCTCGACCCCCCTCCAGTCATCTCTGCTCCCCCTCCCCCTCCAGCCTCCTCTCCCTCTCGGCCGCTTCGGCTCTTCCACCTCTCAGCACCCTGTTTACAGCAGGTGAGATGGGAGGTGGGAAGCCAGCAGGTCCTCTTCAAAAGCAAAGAAAAAAAATATAACAGTGGAAAGTACCTTCTTACATGAATCCAGGCATGTCCTTCAGCCTGAAATCCCAAGCATGTGTCCCAACCCAAGAATAATGTGTGCTTTTCCGTAGTGCTAATGATACCCATGCACGCAGCAGCTAAGGATGCTCCTGGGTGCCCGCGTGTGCTGAGGAGGCAGCATGGAGTAGGTTATGGAGGCAGGTGTGCTTTTAAAACACAGCTCCAAAGGTGTCAGGGCCTGGGGAGTGTTTGTGTCATCCTGCCATATATGATAATTACCTTGTTAGAAGTAATTAAATGTGGATTTGTGATCTTTATAAGGTGGAACTTCCCTTTCTCTCCTCTTAATCAAGAAAGGCAGCTGCAATTGCACTGCAGACAATGGGGAGCATCCTGGAACAGGGCTGCTGTGGTGGGTGCATCAGTCACCTCAGGGCCCTGGTAGTTGACCCAGTTCTTTTCCCACCCATATGGTCCTCCCTGACATGAAACTACCTGACTTGCTTTCTTCTTGCTTTTGGTGGAGGGGCAGAAGCCAAGTGCCAGCCTGGCTCTTGCATGGCGCTGCAAGTCTGTGCTGAACTGCTCCTGTGACCTTGACAAAGCTGCTCGGTTTTCCTGGACCTCAGTTATCTGGGCTGTGAAAAAGCACCATTGCCTCCACTCTGCCTGGTTATGAGTCTCCGTTTAATAACTATCTGAGAAGTGCTGTACGAGAGGGACAGAGATTTGTTGCAGCGCCTCCTGTCTCTGTCAAGAGGTGGGAGGAAAAAAAGGTTGCAGTTTCCCATCTAATCTCTGGTTGTAGAAAAATCATTTCTTCCTCGTGGATTCCTCTGGAGTGCCTGGGTCTCCTTCATGTTGGAGAAACCTCCTCTGGTTGGAAAATCCGCAGTTTCCTGGTGGTGCAATGTGTGGTGGTGCGGGGTGAGAGGGAGCTGGCTTGGTACAGAACAGTTGAACAGCCCTTTCTGCATGCCTTGCTAGCAGGGTTGGGGCCAAAGCAGTATTTCTTTCTCTGTTTCACCCTAGTACAACAGGGTTTGATTGTAAAGGAGTCCACAGTTTTCTGGATGCCTGTCCAGGAGTCTTCTGGTATGTTCAGAATCTCTCTCACTTGAGATCAGACCTTTCTGGTTTGGATTGATCAGACCTTATCTACCTGGTATGGAAAATGCAAGCAAAAATATCCCCCAGACAGGTGCCATCTTTGAAAAAGCTTTGGTTTTAATTTTGCTCAGGAGTGAAGGTTTGGCTGTTACCCCAAGTGTAACAGCTACCTGACTTAGAAGTTGGTATATGCAAAAATTCAACTTTTTGCTTTGCTCCCTTTTCCAGCTAGAGACACAGTACTTACTGGGAATTAAAAATGAGAGCTTTACCTTCCATGGGCCTCTGGAAAACAGCTTGATTAGCAGAGCAAATTATGACACAAAGTTGTTGGTTTTTTTTCTTTGCAAGGATCCAGGAGTTATTTCAATCAGAAAGTGCTAATCATCAATTTAAGCTTAAGAATCAATGGGTTGTAGCCGTGGCAAAAGCCAAATCAATGCTGAAAATCTGACCCATGGATAGGTTTGCTCCCCTTTCTCACACTCCCCACCTGCTTCCCTTCCCCCTCCCCTTGTCCCCTAGAGCAGTGACCGAGTAATTAATAAGGCATAAGGGGAAATATGAATGAATTGAGCTGAGTGAGAGAAGGACAAGCAGGAGGAAGGATTTGCTCTGTGTATCTGAACAGCTTTAATTAGCTGTTTCTTAGTCTCTTTGGTTTGGTTGCTTGTTAGGGTAATCCAGTTAAAGAGGCTGCCTTTCATCTCAGTTAGACTTTTCTCAGCAGAGAGGGGTGGGTGAGCTGTGCTGGAGCACGGGGTGGTGCGGGCGGGTGGGAGCCGAGGCCACCCCAAACCCCAAATGCGATTGTTCCTACAGGGCTGCTGCCTTTAAAAACAACTAAAACAACCCAACTCCGGTGCAGCCCTCTAGCTAGCCACGAAAGGCAGCGGTAAAATGGCCAATGTGCTTCTTTGGGCTTAATGTGTCCTGTTTTCTGACCCCGAAACGTTTTCTTTATGAAAGGATCAAGTTGGGAGCATTGTCCCAGCGCCTTGAAAAGAGCTGCACAGAATGCTCTTTTGTGTTAAGTTGCCTTTTTTTTTTTTTTTTTTGGAGCCACTGCCTGCTGTGTTTTTTTCCTCCCCCTCCCTTCTGCGTGATGGGGGGAGAGGCTGGGACGGACAGTGATACAGACAGAGACTGTCTTGATGAACCATCTGTGCCACAGTGTAATCCAGTGGAGCTGAAAAATTAAACAGCATTTTCAATTAACTTTCTCTTTCTGGCTCTTTTTTCTTCTTCATCTTCTTGGGGAGTTTTATTTTAACCCCTTGGAAGCCATTGGGATGGGCAGGATCCCAGAGGTGGGGGCAGAAAGGGCAGGACACATGTGAAAACATGCTCTTGGAAGCAGGACAGTGTGGGCAAAGCCCAGCGTCCTGTCTGGGGCAGGGCATGCTGGCTGAGTTAGGGGATGGTTCAGAAAGGCATGTGATTTTGGAAGAAATGAGCCACGGGGGAGCTTTTTCTTACTCAGTTGAGTGTGTGCTCCTTTAAAAAATGACAATGGTGGTTTTTGTTTACTCTTGTTGATGTAACCTAGGATGTGTTCATTATCCTGTTTAAGTGGGTAAAAAAACCCACTTAAAAAACCCCACTCTTAGGTTGTAGCCTCAGCGCTATCTTGTGGCAGGGAGTCCCAGGGGTTAACTCTGCACTGTCTATAGCCATTGCCTTTTTATCAGTTGTAAGGGTTTTTTGCCATTCATCTTCACTTCATCATTTAATTTTCTTCTTCCTTTACCCAAGGAAAGCCATAGTAGGTGTGATTTTGTTAAAACTACTCCCATTTCACCCTGTTTTGTGTATGCCCTTTGTGGCCATTTTTATTTGTCCCCTACAGAAGAGATATTTTCATTTTCTTTGGGAAAAAGGTTCCTTCTGACCTCGGATGGTGGCTGTGGTTCACGCAAACGCTCCTGTTTGCAGCAGAGGTGTGGAGGCTGGCGTGGGATGCAGAGTCCCTGCTGCTGGCTGCTGATGCACACACGTGTCTCCTGGGTTGTGGTTACTGGGGCTTTTTTGGGGTGAATCCTGTCTTTTTCCCATTGATGACTTCAGCTGTCCTAGGTGCTCACTTGTGAGCTTCATTGTCAAAGGCTTTTAGAAAGCCCAAAAAACTTGCCAGCCAGTTGTTGAGCTGAGGCACTTGGACAATTCCCATGGAGAAGAGAGTATTTGCCTTTGCCTGCATGGGGTGTGTTAAATTATGGCCATCTGAATACGGTCTTTATTTCTGGAACTGTTTCTTGATATTGAAGCAGGGCTTTGCTCATCTGTAACCCTCATGGCCATCCTACAGCCTCTTTGAGAAACATTTCCAATGTTTTGCCCTCCAGTCCTTTGGCTTAGCAGTTGCAATAATCTTCATACTATTTTGCTCTTATAAGCTCCTTTTATAGCTGTAGGGCTCCCAGTACTTCACAAGGGAGATGAACCTCCTAGGTACTTTTATTTTGAAGCAGAAATGAAGCATGAGGAAGCAAAGGGACTCACCAGAGGTATCACCAGGTGACCACTGTCATGGCTGGGTCTGGTCCATGAGCTGCAAACCCAGGCTGCTCCTTGTTTCTAGTGGAGTCGAGCTGCAGGTGTTGAGGAGTATATCCAGCCCTGTTGATCCCATATCCCCTCACCTGGGCCTGGGAGCTTGAATTCTCTTCACCCATGTGCTGTACACACACACGGGCAGAGGCACGTAGGCTCCCGGTCCTCCAGCTCATCTTTTGTCTGCCCCCTCAAGAAATTCAGCAACCCTCCTGAGCCCTCCCAGCTCCATACCCTTCTTCTCCTCAGCCTTTCTCCTCAGCAAGTTGTCTTCTCCCACACTTGCAGCACAGCAGCAGCAACTTTTCCCCAGCAGTGACTTCAGGGGAGGACCCACGAGGATGTCCCCATGCCTGTTTCCCCTCCCAGTCTTCATACAGGGGATATGGAGCTGGCAAAGGGTGGGTGCAGAACCCGATCCCAGTCTTTGTCCTTGGCTGTTGAACACTCCAGGTCTCCATCCACCATGGTGTGGGTTGGAGGCCAGGCAGGGAGGACCTTTGCTTCCCATCAAAGCAAATCCAGGCTGCCCCTGGACCCAGGCTGCTCTGTCCCACTCTGTGGAAGCTGGGAGAAGGGGGCAGTGGGAATAGCAAAGCCATAGCTTGGCTGCAGCCTTTGAATCTCCACTTCAGACCTGTTTCACACAGCTGGGTAAGACCTGGCCAAGCAAAAATAACGCCCCCGCCTCCCCGAGCCAATGTCCCCAATTCAGTGAGTTGTGCAATTGGGAGGGGAGGTCACTGGAGTGTGTGGGTCCCTCCAAGCCCTCCACTGCAGCTGGAGCTTGTCTCTTCTCGAGCTAGCAGACAAGCAGAGAGTTGTGGCTTGCAGCAGCGTCCCAGTGCCCACTGGCCCTGCGTTGGCCGTGCCCCCCCACCGGGCTCCCTCCCCAGCCCGTGGGTCTCCCCCTCCATGCGGGCAGCCTCCCAGTTACCAGGGGCTGCTGCTGGCATGACAGGGGGGAAGAATACTCAGCAAATTGCTTTGCTGCACATCTTAAAGCAGCCCTTGATTTGATTTAAACAAAAACAAAAGGGGGCTTGGTGGAAAGCAGGGCGATTGGCGGGCGCAGGCCCTCTTCTGTGTCTTGCACCGGCTCGCATAAGTGACAGCTCAGTGGGCCGCTGTTGAGCGCTTTCATTGCACTGGCTCAGCCTTTCGCTAGGGAAAGCCAAAGTGTCTGTCACTATGTCCCCCCTGCCTCCCCCCCACGCCTTTTCTTTTGCTTTTCCCTTTCTTTCCCTCCCTCTCTCTGCAGAGGAATGGGCGAGACCTTTGCATTCAAAGGGAGGATGGCTCTGTGAGGTCTCGCTGAGGGTGGAAATCGCTTTAGCAGAGATGATGTTTCTTTGTTTAGGGGCAAATTGTGCCCCTTCTCTGCGGCTCCAGAGTTGCCAGATGCTGTCATCTGCAGGGGGTCCCCAGAGAGGGATGGGGGGGACACGAGGAGTGAGGAAGGACCCCAGTTTGGGAGGGGAGCTGCTGGTTTTAGCACTTTCCAGTGTGAGGCAGGGATACATGTTTGGAAGATTTGTGATTGGTGTCTGGGGAACTGCATGTGAGCAAGGGCCCGGGGAAAGAAGTGACACTGGGTGGAAAGGACATGTACTCCTTCCTCACATCTTGGGGCCATGAGCTCCATGTGGCTGCTGAGCAGTGGCTCTCCCTGGATGCTTTGGTCTGAGTTTCTGCTGTTATCTGATACTGCGTCAGATTCTCATGCTGCTTCCACCTCCAGTCTTGACCAAAATGGAGCCCTAGGACTGAATTAGCTGGCACCAAGGGAGATGGATTAGATATTGCCTTTCAGTGCCTCTAGTTGTTTATTCTATTGGAGCTATTCTGACCATATCCAGCTCTCATAGCAATCTGGGGTAGATCCATCCCTTGGCTTTCACAGAAATCTCACACAAAATGCAAGATAGTGGGACCAAGAAAGAGCAGTGAACAGCATCAAGGAAGACATAGGACATGCAGTGATGGGCATGATGGAGCAGAACCTTTTGCTGCTGTCTCTGGAATCAGCACCTGATCTATGCTGTGCACACTGGGCTGAGCACACTGCAGTCAACTGCAGATACTGCACTCCCTCTCTCAGTATCCCAGGGAGAAACAGGGCTTGAGAGCACCAGCAGAGCTTTTGAAGACATGCCTACTAGCACTCTTCTGATGTCCAGGCACATGGTCTTGGTCAGCTGTGGCCAAATGTGAATGTGTTTGGAATGATACATTCTCCTGAGCCCCTGGACCAGGGCTGTTCTTGCTTTGACAAAAGAGGAGACCCCTCAAGTGCCTGTCCCTCATCATCCTTCATGAGCTGACACCCTTGTAGCGCTCCACTCCCAAATGTATTCATCAATGGGTATTGTGGGTTCTTGTTTCTGAGGACTCAGAGTATGGTTGTCTCAGCCCTCCATAGCTAGTCGTCCTTCCTGAACATGATTCTGTAGTCTCTGCCTCGACAGCAGCAGATGTCAGGTCCATGTGTGTTCAAGGATGCTCTCAGATCACTTCCAGGCTTGATGCCAGCACTCTGGGTGAAGAGGATTTATTTGAGAATATTTGGGAGCGGACAGGGTGGTTGCTTTAGCAGCAGAGCACTGTAACCCATGACATGAAGAGCATGATGTGCAACATGAATTTTGGCATATGTGCCGCTCCCGACAGTTGTTCTCCATTTCTCTATTCCCAGTGGCAGGGTCAGGCTTGCCACAGGTCTGCTTTGGCAGAGGAGAAGGGAAGCAAATATCTCCCCAGTGGGGGATAAGGAGAGCGACTCACTTGGGTGATCCCACAGTCTACTGCCAGCCCTGGTTTCATACATCTTGGCTGTGCCAAACACTTTCTCTCCATCCTTTTGGCAACCTCACAGTTAAAAACTTTACCAGTTTCTTTCTCTCTCTTTTTCCTTCCTTCCTTTTCAGACTTGACAGGGGCAAAATAAAGGCTTTATTTTTTTTTAAACAATTTTGTTCCTTCTGGGAGTGATGGAGCGAGAGTGAGTGAAGATTATAGCTCTGTGTGCCGAAGACCTTCATAATGGGGGGAGAAGCAGTGACATAATGGGAACCTAATGGCAGTAATTGGCCCTGGTTTTGACAGGGCCTATATCACGGCTCAGGAAAAAAAGAGATGTTTAAAGTAAAAATTTACACAAAATTATACGGTTTGGGGGGTGAAAACGGCTGTTTGGTTTTTATCTCTCTTTTTTTCCCATTCCTCTGGGGACATTGCCTCTCACTGTGTTTGTGTCTGTGTGTGTTTTCATGTCCATCACTTAATCAAAGTCAGAATGCAAGTCCCTGAACAAGAGAACCCTCCGAGTGGCGCCCAGGTTTTTAAAGCACTGGGTCAGATGCTGAAAGCCGGTGCTGCTGAAGTCTCCTTCAGGAGAGATGGGATGTGGGGACACTGCTGAGATTTCTCAGAGGCTCAGCTGTGCCAAGGTGGGTGCCATAGGAAAGCGAGGCAGGGTGCAGAAGCCACAGCAGTGGAGAGGGCTGTGGGCAGGGGTATCTGTTTCTCCCTGCTGTCCACATCACCGAGTGAGATCCTTTCTACCTTTCTCTGTCTCCCCTCATAGGGGCTGGGGAAGCCCATGTATGCAGAGGATAGTGAGAGGGATGTACATCCAGCGAGCCAGGGAAAGGGCAGCACTGTGTCTGCAAGCTGCACTGCTGTCCCCTTAGCCCTCAGCACACTGCTTTTCCTTTAACGTTTGCTCTGGTATTCAGAGAGCACAGGTCTACAGTATCTCACCCATCACTGGACCCTATGAACTTCCTTACTTGAACGTAGCCACAGTACCCACAGACTTAGTCAGTTCCTTGATCATCTCCCAGTATCTCTTCCTGCTGTGCTCCAGATTGTCTCTCCAGCACCATAGTCCTAGGGGACAACATCCTTCCTTCAGCACAGCCATATCAGCACTGGCCAGAGTAGAACATGAGTTCAAGCTCTGACTCCTTCACAGGCCTGGACCACACTGCATGTTTTGTGTTGCCGTATCACAGTGCAAGCTGAGGTTCAGCTGATGTCCCCTACCATTACCCAGGCCTTCCTTGCTGCTGCAGCTTCCCTTGCACATTTTCTTGCTCAATACGTAGAAGTCAGCTTGTTTTCCCTTGGAATAGTGGTGTGTGCTGATGAAGCTCGTACTCTGTACGGTTGCACTCTGAAGGCCCTTAGCCAGAAAGAAGCCACAGACATGGAGGTATGACTGCAAGCTTGGAAGTGTGACACCATGAGCATTTGTGTGTGTCTGTGCAATACGCTGCTTGGGGCAGGGACTTAAATGTGTACAGGACCCTGCAGGAGCCCTCAGAGAGTGTTTGCACATTGTGCTGCAAGCATGTTTATCACATGCATGGTTGTGACAGCTCAGTGCCAAACTGCATAACTGCAATTTGGATCCTGAAGCTATTCTAGAAGATAGATGTTTCTAGAGTGCATTGAGTTACAAGTTCCTCTGTCTTCAAGCTGGATTTAGCTCAAAGGGCTGCTGGCCTTATGGACAAAAAGATGTTGAATTGGCAAGCGTGTCTGCGTGTTGGTTTGTTGGTTGAAAAGGTCCCGATTCCTTCACTCTCCTGATACTACAACCTTTAAGTGTGTCTAGTAAATAAGCTCAGGGCTCATCATGCCCATCACCCAGTAGAAGCTGGACAGTATTCTTCAAGGACTTACCCCACGGGGACGGCTTGGATGTACAACATGTACATTCATCTGGCCAAAGGGGGTCTTGTCCCCATTCTGACCAAAATGAAACCAGTAGATTTGCAGTAGTATGTTTGAAAGAGACAAGAAGCTTAAAGCAGGATCTCTTGGTGAAAATGCCTGTGGGTTGTTGTTAACACCTCTGTGTTAAGGGATCAATAGTCATTTGGACCAGACTGAGCAAAGAAATGACTAATCTCAGAAAGCACCATTCCCTGTGCAGCTGGGCTGGAAGTGGTACGTCATGGTCCGGGAGGGTAACCTGGCCTCACTGGGCACTTAGTGAGCTTGCAGACCTGGGTGGCCCACCCTGGTGTGATGGTTTAGGAATAAATAAGTGCATCTCTCCTCTAAGCCACAAGCAGTTGTCTGTTCTTCAATCTAGGAAGTTGAGATAGCAACAAAGATGCTCTGTGTGTGTCTACCAAGCCCACACAGATCACCTACTGCTGTCTGGAGTGGGTCTTTCCTGAGCCTCTGCTTCTGCAGCCATCTCAGCCTCCCCCACATCTTCTGGGGGACAGAGAATATGCTTAACTCCAGTTTACAGATGGGAATGCGTAGTCTCAACGCCTATGCTTCTGGCTGGCTGTGGGGAAGGCAAGTCCTTTTAAGACTAAAGGCTGAGAGTAGCCATAACTCTCCCCTGCGCTTGCTTTGCTGTACCCCGGGGTGCCTCTCTGCCCACCCCACTGTCGAGCTCGTGTGTGTGAATGTGCGTGCTTGTACTCACGCACCTGACTGACCTTAAACAAGTGTGCAAAACTCGTTTGCCTTGCTGGCTCAAAGGCAGCAGGGCTGCTGGGGACCTTGGGGGCAGGGGGAAGGCAACATCTGTTCAAAACCAAACAGTGCCTCCTGCTAAATGGCCTAGAAAGCTCCTGTGAGCAGGGTCCTGGGTGGAGACTCCAACTCTGGGAATGTTTTGTCTGGAGGAGCTGGGATCGGAGGTGGGTGTCTGTGGGGGCTCCCACATCCTGAGAATGAGCCACATCTGGGGAAGTCGTTTGGCTGGTGCTGATGATTCCCCAAGTGCTCTTGGCTTTAATGACTCGTGATGCCGCAAGAAGTGGCCCTGTAATGGCCATTACATGCTTGGCCAAAGGGCGCGTGCTCTGCTCCTATGCTGGTGTGTTTTCTCATTCCCACTGGGGACCAGCACCTTCCGCTCTCCAACTGCCCCAGGCAGGGCCACCTGGAGACCCCAGCGCCTTTGGGAAGGGTCTGGGGAATTTGCATGTTGCAGTAAGGTGTGCTTCTGGTGGCCCTTCAGGTGTTTGTTCTGGCTCTGCTATTCCCATCACCAGTACTGGGCCAGCATGAATTCTCCCTGCATGAAGTAGGTTCAGAGGTCCTGGCTGAGCTGGGCTGTGGATGCAGACCCAGGAGTGTAAGCCAGATCATGGACTGATGCTTGTAATGGGAGGGAGAAGGGGAGCACCCTGACCCTGGAGCAGCAGTCCTGGCTGTTTCATTGCCTGGGAGCTGGGTTTTCAGCGAGGATGCTGTGTTGCATTGTGCCCTGTGCTCACAACCTTCTTACTGTGCAGCTGAGAGGCAGTGATGGTGTTTGTCCCGCTGGTCTCTGCTGGCCTACCACAGATCTCCATTCAGAAAGGTCCCCACTTTGGACCTTGCACCCTTCACACAGCTTGTAGAGGCTGGAGCCATCCTGCCAGCCCAGCATCTGGCCAAGCCTGGCCTTTTGGCCATTTTCAGCTCTGTTCAGCAAAGTGAATTTCCATGGGACTTGTCCTGCTGGGAAGAGAACTAGCGATCTGTTTAATCCAGTGCCTTCCCTGCAACGGTGAGTGGAGCTCAGTACTCCAGCAGGAGTTCAAGTACTCTGCAGTTGGCAGTTTGGGGTTAATTCCCCTCTCTCCCCCCCAGCCTTTGTCCCACTCACTGTTAGATTTTGGTTTAAATACGCTGGCTGCATGAAAAATCTAAGCCAAGGTTTCCTTGACTGAAAGTTGCCTTCAACTGACTCAGTGGTATCCTGTAGTTGTATTGCTCATGGGGGGTTTTCTACTGTCCAAGTACCATCATTAATCCTCCACGGGAGGGTTTTGGTGGGCCTCAACCTAATTTCTGGTGGCATGTGCACATAGTGGCAGAAACTCTACTCTCTCCCCCTGTTGTCAGCCTTGGCACAGAAACTGAAGCCTGAGAGGGGCCAAGGAGAATGAAGCTGGCACTGTGCAAAGCGTGCATCCTGGCTCTCGTGCAGCCTCTGCAATTGCTGCTGACCCCACCAGGTACATAGGGCTGGCAGTGGGCTGATCCTGCCACACTGCTTCCATCTCTCTTAACCCCAGATAGCAGAGAGTACCAAAACTGAGCATCACAAGTCATTTTGTGTGCAGGCACAATGTTCCCCAGGCTCTAGCTGTGGTAAAGAGGGAGAGACAGGGTCATTGCCTGGTAGTTCTTCCGGTGTCTCCATGGACTTTCTCCTTGGTTACTTTGGTTTGAGAGTCTGCTGCAGCCTGCTCTCACCCTTGCTGTCTCGACAGTGTCCAGGTTGCACTGTTTCTGAAAGACCGACCTGACACTGTTGACTGTCTCCCTCTTCCTCCCCTCCCACCTCTGGTGTGTGTCCCTTTCCTTTGGTGGCTTCTCTTGATGCTCTTCTGCTCCCCTCCCAGACCCTGGTGGAAGATTCATTTTCACGCCAAACCAAATGCAAAGCCCATGACAGCAATGAAATCCTGTACAGATTTGGGCTGCTCACAGGGCCCTCTTCCTGCTCAGCTCCAGGTCGTGGCATCCGGTGCGGATCCTGGCAGGAGCCTGTCCACCCTGTGGTGGGGAGCAGGGAATTCCCTCCCCCTGCCCGCCTTGCGCAGTGAGAGCTCATAAAGCTGCAGGTGTGGGATGTTTGTTATTTAGTCTACAGCCTGGTATGTGACAGTTTCTTTTCTACTCGGAGTGGTTTCAGATAATTAGTACATTACGATTCCCCCACCTTGAGTGGGGGAGAGAGGAGGGGGCAGCCCACCCTCAGACTACTTGTAATTTCACATCCTGTGTTTTATGGACCCGAACTGTTCGGGGCAGAGAGTTAGATGGGGGGGATCAGAGAGCAAACAGCAAGTCCTTCCCCCACCTTCACCACCACCGCAACCCTGGGGTTGTTCGGGTGGCCAAATGTTATTTTGCAGAGTTGATTCAGAGATGTTTGCTTTTTTTTCTCACTCTCTTTTTTTTTTTTTCTGCCTTTTACGGATTGAATGCCTTAAAAAGGGAAGAATGAAAAACAAGATGCTCTTTCTCCTGGCCTGTCCATGCTCCCCTCTCTCCCTTTTTATTACACGCTTATCGCTTCTTTCCCTCCTGCTTTTGAAATTGATTTCCTTTCCTTTCTCCCCTATTCAGGGCCTAAACGCTGAATGTTCGATATTTCATTTGAGGCCGCTAATCGCATTACCACCCTTGACGTTTTACAGATATCATATTATGGGCGCAAATTTGGCAAATTATTAGCGTTGTAATGTATAGCTTGTCAAAGGTATTTAAGACACTAAGAGCCCTGGGCTTATCGGGGTTAGCAGAGAGCTCTCGTTGAGCTTTTGAAATGCAGAGAGACGGTTATAAAACACACTGTGACTCTCTTTTCAGCTTGTAAAAAAAAAAAGAGTGTGAGGGAGAGAGAAAGGAGGGGGAAAAATATCATCCGTCTATCAGGGGCTTCCAGGGCTGATAACAAGCAAAATTCTTCTCTGTGGGTTTCACTGGAAATGTGAGAAGCTTTTAAAACATTTCACAAGCTGTCTGGAAAGAGGAAAAAATCTTTATTGAAAGGATGTAGCAATCTTTTTACTGAGGTCTATTTATCTCCTGGGAACAAGCTGTAAGTAGGAGTTCCCTTTCCCGTCACTGGAGGGGCTTGGGGAGGGACAGTGGGGGTCCTCCAGCGCTCCAGCACCATTACCTGCAGTGAGTCCTCCTGGCCCAGCCTGGGATACCAGCATCTGGAGATGGGTCTCAGCAGCCCTCCTTCACCCCACTCAGCCGGGATGCTCGTTGCCACATCCCATTAGACAGTGGAGATGGGAGGCAGATACTGCCAGGCCAGCCAAAGGAGAGAGAATCCAGGGAAGCCCCTTCCCCAGTGCCCCAGCACAGCTCCAGGACAAGCAGAGCAGGACAGAGCCGGTGCTGGCATTTGCTCAGTGACCATCTCCCAAAGGGATGTGTTTCCTCTCTGATCAGTTTATTAAAATAGTTTTAAGTCCTTTAAAGCCCTATGGGGGATTTGTGCCTTCCCTTGGTGTCACGGTGTGAGTGTGTGTGTGTTTCCCCCTCTCTTTTCAGACCGAGGGAGGAGGAGGCATGGCAGCACAGGGTCACATTTTGCTCCCAATATTGTGATGCTAACAAGCTGCGGAGTTTGTCAAGGCGAAGAGGGGCTCTGGCAGGACTGGGGAGGGGGTGACGAGGTTGGCGTGATTCACTCCCCGCTGGCAGCAGAATGGATATCATGTGTCTTATTACAGAATTAGACAGACAGAGCCCCACCACTGAGAGCTGTCAGTCCTGCCTCTGCTTGACAAAAACAAGCCATAAATAAGCAAATGCTTCACAGCAAGGGGGCGTGTGTGTGTGTGTGTCTGTGTGTCTGTGTGTGTGTCCGTGTGTGTGTGTAGGGATCGTGTGTCTTTGTATTGCCTCACTTAAGTGTTTGGAAACATAGCCTCATGTACACCGGGCAGTGCACATCTGGGTGAAAGCGTGGGGGGGGGGTAAGCACATTCACAGCCGTTTGTATTTGTGAGGCTGCATAAGCAAGAGGGAGCTGAGCAGGTTCCTCTTGCAGAGGTATTTCACTGGAAGGACATAATGGGATGCTGAGGTTGGTAGAAGCTTTAAAAGTACCTGTTGCATATGCCTGTGGGCCTGGCTGCAACGCACGTGTGCTGGGAAGATGCAAAGCGATAAATTCAGGGAGGTGTCGTGCCTTTCTGAGTGCAGAGCATCTCTGAACAGAGATGAGCATGGAGATGGGTTCTGCACAGTCATGGCTGAAGTGCCCACTGCACTCAGCAAGCTCTGCCAGCACCTGCAAAGACAGGAGGAGGTGCATCCCTCAAGGAAAGGGTGTATGTCTTGTTTGGAGCAGGAAGGATCCATGGTCTTGTCACAGCTTTTCTGAGAGAATGTTGGTGAAGGACCCTGAGCCCATGCTCCAGCCTGTGCCCTGGGAAGGCTGCAGCACTGATATGTCAGCCATACCCCCCAGGTTGAAGCAGGGGTCAGCACATGGTGCCCTGTCTCTGCTGATGGGTGCAGCAAGTTTTGCTGGCAGCCTAGCAGCCCTATCCAGCCACTTTCTGCTGCCAGTGCTCTGCCATCCACATCCTCCCAGCAGCTTTCAGCTTCTTCTTATTTTGTGGTGCGCCGGGGGGTTTCCGACGGAGGTGTAGAGGCCACATGCAGAGCAGTATTTGATCCTCAGTTTGCTTTTCTTGTTCAGCCTTCCTGGGTAGCTGAGAAGTAATCCATGGACCCTCAGGGGCCACAGACCACAGGCTGCAAATCACCGTGCTCTGCTTACGTCTGTCAAAGAGTTTTGTAACTGCCCCTATGCCTGTTGGAGAGCGAGGATGGTATCCTCTGACCAGCCAATTAAAGCAGTAAACTACCTGATTTTCGTGATTTTCCCTGGAATAGAGCTGCTAAGCACCTCTGTGCCATACAGCAAGTTTTGGGGAATTGTTAGGGGCTGGAAGAGCAGGAACATCAGCCACAGGGCAGGCAGCAGTGCACAGACCTGAGAGGTGCTGAGCACTGTGGTCTGTTGGTGCTTGCAGGGAGATGCAGCAGCATTTGGGTAAGGGCTCTGGGTTGGATTTGGCTCCTCTGAGGAATTTGCCTTGTTGCAAGCAAATGTGTCAGGCAATCCCTTTCCACATCAAATGGAGCTACTTTTCTATCTCGTATGACTGGCTGTGCTCCTTCTGCCTTAGAAGGAGGGAGTAGGAAAAAGACACTGCCCTGTCCTGGGTTGATTTCTGCTGGGTTGAAGTCCATCCTTAGGGCTTTAGTCCCATTTCCCTAATGGAAAGAAGTTGATTTTATTTGAGCGTGGAGCCTTGGGCTCCCTTCCCCTCTCAGCCTCCTAAGGATGCAGCATTCACCCTCTCTCTCATATGAAATGGCGCATCGGTAAGTGCTACTTAAGAAAACACATGTTCTCCCCCTTGAAAGCAGCCCCCCCAGCTCCCCCCTCACACCAACACCTTTCTTTATTCGACCCAAACCTCACCAAGGGGAATTTCCAACAACTGCGGTGATAAATCCGCCCGCAGATAATTGGCAAGAAAACAACACTTGTGCAGTATATAACGTTTTATGGTTGTTTCATGTACTTTATTATAATACTAATGAGCAGTTATATATCAGGAGCTAACTGCACGCCGGATTAGCTTGTTAGCATGATATGAAACGGCAGAGCAAATAGTCCAGTCCCCCTCACCCCCGTGCCCTCCCCCTACCTCTCGTTCCCATTTGCACTGAGTAATTAGTATGCAAATTAGACCCTGGGACCACACAAGTTCTAGTATATTACAAGGGCTTTATTATGCTCTTGTGAGTAGATGATGGAAGCGGCCCATGACAGTGTTTATCTCACTACCTCTCTCTCTTTTTCTCTCTCACATACATTGGCAGAGAGTAAACACACACTGAGCTGGGCCCTGTACCATTATGACTCCCTGAAGATGCCACCAGCTTGCCTTTATCCCGACGACTGGAGTTAAGAGCCTCCTCTGGAAACACCATAACAATGATGTTAATAATAATAATAACCCTGATGATGATGGTGATGTTAAGAGCAACTGTGGCTCTGGCAGTCATGGTGATGATTGCAGGAGCAAGGAGAAGGATCAGAGTGAGCCAGAATGAGCTTTTTGTCACCTGGGCTGAGCTGTGGAGGAATGAGGGTTGACCTCGTTTTCCAGCCCTGTAGAAAAATTTTGCTTTCTTCTAGCACAGGATTATGGTGTGTTGACTGCTCTCAATGTGCAATGCTCAAAGCGAAGCATCTTCAAAGTCTTTGATGGTTTCGAAGCTATTGAGAGACAGATCTCAGCTGAAGTTTGCTTCTGGGTTCCTTTCTTCTGTTTCTCTTTTCTGTTTCTTTCTTCTGTTCCTCTTCTGTTTTCTATCATACTTTGTGTCCCACTTTCTCTTCTTCCCTTTATTTGTCACTGAGGTGGTCCCTGTCTTCCAACCATGCATCTGATGATGGACAGATCTCCTTGAATATAGACACCTTCCCCTTAAATTAGACTGTAAAACACCATCAGCATTCTCTGTCTCTCCTGACAGCATGACTCAGATATTCACTGAGGTACAGACTGAAGTCAATCTCCATGGTCCACTGGTGCTCTGCTGGAACATGGTGCCATGGGGCTGTACTTCTGCCCACAGCAGCTGAACCCACCAGCTTGGAGGCCCAGCAATCTTTTGAGATATTAGTCATAGTTTCTGGTTGTCATAACCAGGGCTGATGCCAATCTGGTTAACTGGATGCGAATGCATAGTATCTCGTTCCTACCCCTGACCCGACCTGGCCTCTTCTCTCCAGGTCTAAGATCTCCTGGTGTCTCACTTAGTTGAAGTTGCTCTTTGTGTTGAAGTAATGAGTACTGAGGAGTGGTAGGGGTGTAGGGATGGATGGAATCTCAATGAAACCTCATCCCCACTGCTTGGGCTCTCATGGAGCACAGTCACATCCACAAGCATGTTGAGCTCCATCTCAGAAACAAACAGATTTTTACCCAGAGGCTTTCCATTAGAAAGTCCTGGTTGTGAAGCTCTTGGGCTTTGACCAAAAGAAGATATTGTATGGGGGAGGCCTATGTGCTCTGTGAAAATGCAACCTACTGCGGTCGCTGTGGTGTTTCTGGTGGTGTCTGAGACTTTGTGAAGAGTCAGGGGAGCCAGCTGATGGGCCTGGAGTGGGGGGGCAAAGAGACCTGGATCGGTGCCAGGCTCTGCACTGGGCTGCCTGTAGGGCAGGTCAAGTGTGGCAGACATCAAGTGAAGATGCCTTTTGCCAGTCTTCCTTGGTGAGTTTGCTGCCAGTGTTCAGTTTGGTTTGTTCCCATTAGCATCCATCTTTTTCTCACTCCAAGAGCTGACTGTCCTGGGTGTTTGCTGGAGGTCAAAGAGAAAGGACAAGACATCAGTTTTTGCTCCTAGAGTGGGGACTGCTCAGGAGTGGAGAATATCGCCGGCTGTAACAATAGTGTGGATAGGGGATTCCATAGGAATAACAACCAGAGGCATGGTTTGCTTTTCTGGGAGGCATCTTCTCCGGGCTTAATTCTGAAGAACTTTGTGCCGAAGGAGAGAGATCCTGAAATCCCAGAGCAAAAAAAAAATTGGCTACATTCATCCTGAGCATAAGCGAGGGGCAAGGGAGAAATCTGTAGAGGCGGCAGTTTTTGTAAAGCGCTGAAGTGCCCCACACATCACACCCTGACAGGCCCTGATGTTAGCTCCCGGAATGGATCACAGGAGACTCATTAGAAAAAACAAATATTATCACACGCTGAAATGATTTATGGAGAAAAATGAAAAATTTTGTGTTGTTGCGTCCTCGCTCTCCCGCTCTCCTCTGCTTTCGCTCAGGGAAGTTATTTATGGCAGCGGGCCCTTAACAAGAGAAAGGCGACGCGCCGAGCCGCTCGCTCCTGCAAACTGCCTGCATTTGATTTTTATTAGCGAGTTAAAACTTCCTTCTTTTCACCTCCCCCCTTCCCCTCGCGCGCCTTTATTATCCTGGACTAACTGAAATGCATTTTAATGCCTACTACTTGTGCTTTTAATAGTGATCCTATCACCACCCCGGCAGCAAATAAAGTGACATTGACAGGGGGAGGAAGGCCTGACAGACAGGCGGGCAGACAGGAAGGAGTTACAGGCCCGCGTGTGCTCCCGCCTCGTCTGCTCGGCGCCGCTACCTTCCCAGTAACCCGAGAGGCGTTTTATTGTCAGAGGAGCAAGCGCACACCAAACCCAGCCACCGATGTGTTTGCAGCCCCGCTGGCGAGGCTGAGAGCGCACGGTGCCCCGGGGACCTGGGCTTGTGTCCCTGTGGAGGTGGCAGGGCCTCTGCCTCCCACCCGTGACCAGGGGCAGTGGACGGGTGACGTGGAGCTTCCCTCAGGCTTCACAAGCATCCCTGGGCAGGGGGCTCTGTACCTGCAGCTCCGCTGCCTGGGCTGGGCACAGCCCTACAGCTTCCCAGGCAGGGCCCTCAGCTCCAGGCCTTACCCAGGGAGCTCCTCGCCAAGCCCTGGGTGGGAGAGAGAAGCAAGGGCTCCTGCCTTTCCCTTCCAGGACGCAGCCTTGCCTTCTCTGAGGAATTTTTTCCTGGCCTCAACCTGGCCAAATCCCCACCCTTGGCCATGCCAAGCACCAGCCTGTGGGCTGCCATCCCCTCCACTCGGTTGCTAAGTGTCCCTGTGGCCACAGTGGCTATGCCAGGCCTGGACCCCCTCAAAACTCTGTGTGGCTGGACGGCCCCATTCTCTGCCCAGCCAAGCATCCCCGAAGCGGCATGATAAGCTTTCCGGAGCGATGGTTATCGGCTGCCCTTTCCCTCCTCTCCCTCTTTGTGCGGGGCCCTCCACGTGCGCCTGTCCCCGGGGACCCCCCAGCCCCGGCGGCGGCCCTCGCCCACTGCCTCTCCGGCGGTGGCTGGGCCCTTCGGGGAGCCCCGCACGGGTTAATGCAGGCTGACACCTGCAGCTCCTTGGCTGGTGGTGCTGGCCGGGGGGGAGGCGGACGGAGAGGGGGATCGTTGGTGGCGTTATTATGAAGAGCTCAGCAGGCCTGGGGCCTTCCATTGTCCGAGTGGCAAATAAATAAATAGAAGAAAGCAAGTCTTCCCTATGGCTCGGCAACGGGAGGTTAACAGCTGGACATGACATGACAAATTGGGCGTTTTTTTTCCTGCGGGGGCCGATCCCAGCAGCTTGGTGTGAGGGGGAGGGATGGGGGAGAGCAGCTGAAGGAGGAAGGGAGAGAGAAATCAGCCGTGCGAGGGTCCCATCGGCTTGTGGAGCTTTGTCCAGGGTTTCTCCTGGTTTTGCCCAGGCTTTGTCCTGGGCCGGCTGCCCCCCTCCCCACCAAGCCAGGTCCCCAGGATGAGCCGGTCTCTACAAAAAGCACTGGGGGGGATATTATCCTCCAGGCGGGAATCCCCAACACCACAACGTTCACCCTATCCCCACGCACCTGATTCCTGCTCTGGCAGGTCCCCACAGCCAGCCCCCATGTTTTGTGTCCCCCCCAGCACAGCTCCGCTGCGAAATCAGGCAGTGCGGTGCCTTTTAATGGCCAATAAAACCCGGAATTCTCGAGCAAGAAAAGCAGGGAAATTAATCAAATCGTAGATCTGCTGTGAATTATGTGCTCACCTCCCATCTGCCCGTTCAGCCGGCTCACCTTCCCCTCCCTGCCTGCAGCCCCTTTGGCTTGCTGTGGAAGGCAGCCTTTATGGCTATGCCTGGAGCCCTCGCCATTTGTCATGGGCTTAATAGAAAATGTGTTAAACATACAGGAAATGGCCCAAATGTTACCAACGGGTCTAGTTTGCTTGATTTGTTTCTCCTTTTCAGGGGTGGCAGGGGGTGGTTGGTTTCATTTGGAAATTGTGGGATGTAATGGCAGCCAGCCTTGTCCTCAAGACGCTCCTTCAAGCTAGCCTGTGCTCGGACAGTGCCCCTGGCCGAGTGTTCTGCTGGTGGCAGTGACACCGGACACACCAAACACCAGCCCCAGCACTTATGTGAGAGCTGGGGTTTTTTTCAAGGCTTCTCTCCAGGCCTTTCCACCAAACCATGCCTTCCTCCATGATGGATGGCTGCCCTACTGCATGTCCCATGCTGGGGTCTGTCACCCCCTCCCTGTGCTCTGCTGCCCACTCCCTGTCCTGACACATGGGCACCTTGAGCCTGGCTTGTCTCAAGGGCTTTTCTTCTCACTCCCATACCTCCCAGGACCTGCCAGGGCCTTTGTGTGACCAGGAGAGACTGCTGTAGCTCTTTGGAGGGCCTCCATTTGCAAGCACTTTGCAGTCCAGAATTGCTCTGCAGGCCTTTCTATACAGTCTCTCTTTGCAGCATGTTGGCTTGCTGAAGGTTTTGGCAGGACTGGAGTTTGCACTGTGCAGCCTTGCAGCCTGTGAAAGCCTGGTGTGGTTCAGGGACCCAATCTCACTGAGATTCAGGTTGCACTGAATTCCCATCACAGAATGAACGTGGCTGGGGAGGAGCTGCTTGCTGTCTCCCATCTCAGTTGATGTGCTTGGAACCAAGGGAAGGTCCTCTATAGCATCAAGCATGATCCGGGCTACCCAGCAGATGTAGCCAGGCTGTTTATTTCTGTATGATGGACACCAGTGGAGCCATTGCCAGGACTGTAGTGTGGACAGGCCCAAGGGAGATGGAGCCATAGTGGGTGGTCAAGAGGGAGACTCTATAAACCCCATCAATCTCCTCCTCTGGCTCCCATACATCTGCTTGCAAAAGGAGGAGGAGGCAATAACCTGGCTATCCGCTCGCCATTGGCGCTTTGGGAGGTGGAAGGGGGAGGAAGGGGGGAAACGCCAGCCCTGATCCCTTGGCAACTGCAGGCTGAAATATTAACTGGAAGAATGTGCCCAAGCCTTGGCCCCCACACTGGCCTGCTCCAGCGCTGCCTCCTGGGGGGCGCAGGGAGGGGATAGCCTGTTTGCACAGCCCAAGTGTCAGCTAATTAATAAGAGTTTATAGGAACATTTCCAGGGCAGCTGGCTCAGGAGAGGTGCAGGAAGCGCCCCACATTTCCTGAATCCCAACCGGTGACCCAGTGCTCTTCTCCACACCTTGGAGGGACAGTAGCTTCTTTGATTTTCTCTGGGGTCTGTGCGGCCAAAGCAGCCCCAGCTCATCACTGCATCGCTGCTGCCTGTGCTGTCACCACGTAAAGCAGTGCCCGTGGCCCATTCCTGAGATACCTTCATTGCGTGGGCACATTTCTCTTCCCAGGACTTTGAAGAGGCTGTTGAACAACCCAGGTGGGTGGACTTGGTGATGTGTGTCCTACAGTGGTTCCCTGAGCACCTATGCTTCATTAAGGAGCAGTGAGTTTTACATCCTGCTCTTGGTCCTCTCAGTCCAGGGTACATGTGTGGATGGGATGAGTCCATTCCAGCCCATAATTTCTCATGTTATCTCAAGTAACAGGAAAGATGCTTCCTGGGAAGTGAATACACTCCCAACAGTGCGTCTGCTGGATGGTCCCTTTGGAGTGTGTGCGCTTTGTTCTCTTGCATTGACATCAGACTGTGTAGCCATCAGTGAGAGGTCTTGCTTGTACATCTCTCCCAAAGCACAGCGTGTTCCTCAGGGTCAACTCCCCTCCTGTGCTTCACCTGGTCATCGTGGAAGGATCTTAAGGAGTCAGCCAGGATGGAGCTATCTTGGGTAGGGAAGGGCATGATCTGGAGGAGCACCCTGGGGTGCAGGGCAGTTCTGTGGACCCCACCACAGAGAGTGGGACTGGAGATCCCTGCTCTGAGCATCCCTGAATTTAGGGCCTACCTTGCTGTGATCTTTGAACAAACCAATAAATGAAGTGTAATAACCAAAACGGTGATTGTTTTCCTCGCAGTAGCTGTGGAAATCTCTCCCAGAGGAGCACAGAGCTGCCAGCCTCGGGTTTTAGATCACAATCCCACTAACCTTCCTGTCCCCTGGGCAATAGTTTACCGCTGCTGCCCTCAGAGCTAGGCTCTATTTATTATATATACTGGCCTCTGTGTGTGGCTGTGTGTTCGTAAAGCCTGATTGAGCTGTAAGGAAAAGTGCACTCGAGGGGGAGGAGGAGACAAATGCCTGATTTGGCCTGGCCTAAATATGGGCTTATAACCTCTGTGGGTGCTGCCAGAGGGTTCAAGATGGTTGTTCAGGCACAGCCCCAGCCACACAAAGCTGTTCCTTAATAGCTGGAGTCCCCTCTCCGCCGGGGACCGTGGTCATCCTGGCCTTGTCATCACCCGTGAGGGGCCCAAAGGGCTGCAGGAGTGCAGCAGGACCTAAGCAGCTCTCTCTGATCTGGTGACTTGCCCTTTGCATGGATCTGCAAAGTCTAATCTCAGAGGGATCAAGACCCCTGACTGTGCAGGTCCAGCTTGGAGCAGCCAGCAGATGAGACCTCAGCATGGCGGGGGGTGCTCAGTCCAGAGCCTGCAAGGTGTTATAGCCATCAGATGCTAACAAAGCATTTGGGATTTGAAATGGACCAAAATCATCTACAAGCGTGTGCCTTTGGATGATGGATGGACAGTCGGGTCACTGTGGGGAGGACAGCGTTCTGATCTCCTGCCAGTCTTTGGCACTGGGCTTGCAAAACCTAGGGTGGCAGAGACTAACAGGCACCCTTGTCCCATGCTGTACAACATTGCTTTCATGAGCTTTACAGTTACTGCAGGGAGAGGATCCACAGCTCTCTGCAGGGGGCTTAGCTGGTTGTCTCTACCAAACTTTGGCCAAAGGGGAAGAAGGGGTTTCTACTGGGGTGCTCTACTGGCCTGTGTGTGTTTATTGATGCACGAGTGTACACGCATCTGTTCAGCAGCACTTCGCTGTGTGTCACAAGTCCTGTATTGATCACCACTCGGAGCAAATCTTCTGTGCCTCCTCGTGTGTATAGCTTATGGGTCATGGCACTGCTGCTGCTCAATGCCATAAGTGGCCATGGGACCCTGCAGAGCCTGGACTGGACATTCCCATTTTACTTTACTCAGTTTAGCTGATTTGATACAAGTGTGAACTGAGGCTGTGATAGAACGAGATGTGAGACAAGTTAGATGTGGCCCCGTCACCTGCTGGGAGGTGACTTGGTCCAGGAAAGCCCCAGGGACAAGCAAAACACCATCCTCTGCTCCCGACTCCCACTCTGAGTTGAGCATTGGCTGTAAATACCTCCAGGCTCTGAACGCAGTTACCCTTGGGTCAGGTCTTGGCGCTTCAGACCCATCTTCAGACCTACATCCTGAAAGCCACTCTCCTGGTATGCCTGGCAGGAGGGGTGCGCTCCAGCACACGGTGTGGCTGCAGTTGCTCTGCACACAGCCAGTCTTGCCGTAGTTTTTACTGTGATGCCTGTGCAAGGTGAGAGCCCAGTACAGGTTGATGTGGGAGCTAGCAGACTGGGAATGTCAAGGCTGCCCCAGCCACTCAAGGCGGGGCATGGTGGTACAGCAGAGACATAGTTATTCTTCATTGGGGTAACAGAGAGCTGTAAGATCTTTCATTTTCCAGGAATCTGCCCCCTCCCCCTACTTTTAGTTTTCCTATATAATATTCCATGCTGTAGCCTATAAATGCTGCTCTGAGCCCACAGCCTGATTGAATTTGGAAGCCTTTGTTTACAGATGTCTGGCTGTACAGGGATATTTATTGAATTTTCCATGAAATGTTGCTCCTCTAATGCTGTAAAGCACAAGCTGCCCACATCAGAGGAGCTGCGTGTTAACGGATCGGGTTACGCAAAGATGCATTGCTCTCCCTCGACATCCTTTGCCTTCCAGGGGAGGAAGGTGGGTGCTGGAGGCCATGCACGGAGGGTTTTTTCAGGCCCTTGAGAAGAGGACTGGCTGTTCTGCACCCTGGGGCTGAAAGGTGAGTTTGGTCCTGCAAGGCAGCAACTCCAGCCACATGCGATGCAGCCCGGCCGGTGTGAAGGGCAGAGCAATTCACTGCAGGTCACGGCAGCCAGGTCTGCTGGTGGGACTGGAGGTGAGTCTGACTTTGGGCTGTTACAGTTACTGCATTGGCTATTGGCAGCTCAGAAGAGACCTTGATGGCAGACAGATGTCCCTAAGGCTTTTTTGCATCTCCCTTTGAGGCTTGCAGTCTTGGGGTACAGTCAAAACAGTCAATAATCTCACAGGATGCCCCTCTGGTTGCTGTATAAGCAGGGTCCATCTTTCCTTATTCATCAGATCTATCCACCTGATCTAATGGGTCCCCACAAGCAGAAGACTCTTATTAGCAAAAGAAATAGGATTTTTTTTTCTTGGTTGACCTTTAGGGAGCCCCTCAGAGCATCCTCTGACCTCAGTGTGTAGTTTTTAACCTCTGTGTTGAGAGGGAAATGAGGGAGAGCCTGGTCTGTGAAGGACGCATCCGGGACCTGCCGTTCTTGCAATGGTAGCTGGAGGAATGTGTCTTCCTTCCTCATGGGGGAAAGTACAAAACCATCTTGCAAAACTCTGGGTCAGGAGCCCCAGGATCTCTGATGTAAAATAAATGATTCTCGGGAGAGAGCATGTGTTCACCATGTTAGAAAAACAAGCCCCCTGCAAACAGCACATACCAAACTCTGCCCGGAGGAAGGGACTTCAAGGGTGGACGGAGGGAGCAGTCCGAGCATCAGAGCACAGCCTGCCCCCCTCTCCCAGGCTGGATCTTCACACAGGTCCGAGGAGGAGGCAGGAGGGATGGGGGCTTGTTTTCTCAGATTTGATTGGTTTATTTATCCTTGGTCCAGACTCCCATCTGGTCCAACTTCAAACAGGGGCTGCCGCAAAGTGTGGAAGCCACCAAGAGAGATTCTGCAAACAACAGTTGTGCAAAGTATGTAAATATTTCTGGACATAAAAATGACTGTGTCTGAAGAGGGATCAATTTGGGCTGGGGTGGAGGGTTCCCCGTCCTGCTTGAGATAAGTCCTGGAGAGTGGCTGGGGCAAGGAGAAATATGTGCTTATCTACAGTTTACATGTGCATGTGCAAGGGCAGAACCGGGCCTGCTGAGTGCTGCTACCAGCAAAGGCTGGAAGGCAAATAGAGAACAATGGGAAAGTCTGTCTGTGTGCTCCTGATTTAACAGTCAGCGTGCAAAAATGTCCACTGATTTGGGGGGCCTGAATTGGATTTGGGGTTTGGAACTCATTGGAAAATCCAGCGTGGTCCGTCTTGACCTCCAAAACAGAGCAGCTGCATTTGAAAAGTTTGGTGCAGCTGCTGGTTGTGAACTTTTACTTGAAGATAGAGGGGAAATGTTAGTGATGGCCTTTTGTGCTGTTTGAACAGAAGTGAGTGCCTGGGCCAGAATTCTTGTGCATCCTGGAGTGGTGCAGCCAATGCCTTCGGAACTGGCTGATGGGTTGTAAATCAGATCAGCTCACAGATTACAGCTGGGATGGCATCTCTGCAGGAAAAAGGGCAGTGGCTGGTGTTATGCAGGGCCTAAGCCAGCATCTGTATTGGTGATGCTGAAGAGGATGTGAAGGCCTTGCAGAGGAATTTGTGGTTGATGCTACATTGGAGGGAACTGAAAACACCACAGAGGGCAAAGAAGTAGTGTCAGGATAGAGAGGACAGTGCGTGCTGGGCAGGGGACGCTCAGGTGTAGGAACGGCACATGGCATTCCCAGATGTGCTTCTCAGTATTCACTTAACGTCTTTCCTTCTGCGAGGCAATGTGTATTTCTGGCTGGGATGAGGAGAGAGACAAGGAGGACACAGCCATCTCTATGGGCTCATGGCTGCCTTTGGAAACATTTGGAGGTGCTGGATCTTGTGGGGTTCACCAGGAGTGTGCCAGCCCCAGACAAGGCATGCTCCACACTACAGGGCCCATGGGGCTCAGCTGCCCGTTGACCTCTGGCCATAGGGGCTGGAGCCAAACCATGTGGGAGAAATCCCACCAGGCTAGTTGTTCTCAAATCAGACAAAAAAGAACCCAAAAGCAGGTGTTTCTTGAGTTGGATCCCAGTCAAGCTTAAACCCATGGGGACGGAGCAGTTCCAGATCAGTGGATTTAAATCTGAATGGTTTACATTCCCAGCATTCAGAGGTTTTAACAACCAACTTTGGGTATCTCTTAACAGGAGCACACCCAGATGTGCTGTAGGCATCAGCAGGCATTTGTCCCTCCCTCAGAGAGAGACAGGTACTCTTGGCAGTGTGTGGTAACACCCAACTGCTAACCATGTACAGAAATGACCTTGTGCCTGAGCAGCAGGATGGCTGAGTGCCGTCCCTTCCTCTGCTGCATAGCTGCCAGGTCTGTATCCAGCCTTGCTTCAAGAGAAATGCAGCAGCTGGAGCCTGGTGGCATGGACTCAGCCAAGGGAAGATAAACAGAGTCAGTAGCAAGGCAAAGCCAGAGACCCCTTAGGAGCAGAGGCAGGATGCTGAGATTCCCCCCTTGACTCTTTCCCTCTTGGCAGAGACCAGGATCAGCCCCATGCAAGCTCCAAATCCCGCTGTCCTGTGTCAGAGGGCTGCCTCTCTGGGAGGCTCACCCACCTTGCAGACACCGCCAGCTTCCCACACTGGGGCTCCCCAAAACTGGGTCCTGACCTGGAGGACAGGGGGGAAGCTCTGAGGAAATCCGCTGGGAAGATCTCAGGGTCAAACTTGGCTGTATGGGATGGAAAGCATCCAGAAACTGTCCTGTCCATGCCTGAGCCCTGGCCCAACCTCCAGCAGCCGCTCTCTGCAGCAGCCCTCAGTTAAACCTGATCCTTTGCTTTAAGGGCCTGCCTGGCACTTAGTGTAGACCGTAAATAGCAATTTATAAACGATCTTCACGCCGATCCCTCTGCCGCTGCTCAGACATCAAAGTCTATAATTCACGCCCTCCCACGTCCTGAGCCTTGCAAAACCCGAGCCTTTGATGTGAGCCTCCCCCTTCGCTACCTGCGCGCAGGGGCTGAGCCCAGCTGGGCTGTGGGCATGTGCGCCGCTTGCCGCAAGGCGCCAGGCCTGCTCTGCGAGGCATTTTATAAGGTGTCTGCTGTCATTCCGCCTGTTCCTGAGCCTGTTATCCCCTTTGGCGGGGCTGCGTGGGACGGCTGCGAAACAATGGGAACGGACCGGGGGGGAGCTTGCTGGGGGCAGCCTCCAGAAAGCACCTGGCCTCTCCTCCCCCTTCCCCCCAGCACCTGCAAATTAATGGAAACTTCTCCTTTCAGTAGTGCTGCCTATGCTGTTTAACAAGTCCAACTGCGTGCTCTGAGGGCTAGAAACCATCCCTGCGTCTTGCAGTGGAGAGGGCTACCAGGACTCTTGCACCATCCCTGCTGCTCTTAGGGCAGGGGCGAATGCTGCTGCAAGAGCTTTGTGGTGTAAACAGGCCATGATTGTGTCTAGGTGAGGCTAAGAAGGAGTTTCCTGGCTCTGCAAGCCAGGGAGTCTCTGAAACAGCCTCCCAAGAGAAAATAATGAGAAAGAAAATGTCCATCTAGTTGTAAGATGAAGCTGGATCTGTTGTAGGAGGTGGTGCTGGTTACGGCCCCTCAGGGCTCCTCCACATGCCTAAATTCACCATGAGCTGCTCCTGGTTTGCAGCCATCCTCAAGGGACTCAACAGCCCCACTGGCCTCTCTAGGCATTGTGGGGTAGGGTCCAGCTTCATCCTTTCTATAAGAGAAGGCTGGCCCAGGATGCTCTCCTCATTTTCCATGGCCTCTCTCTTACCTCTCCTGAGCCAGCATTACCCCGTGTGGGCGTAGAAGCCCTTCTCCAGTGCCACAGTCAGCCCTGTTCAGGTCCTATTCCAGCTCATCCATTATCCCCTGAAACCTCAAGGTGGATGTCTCACCTCTTTTCTGTAAGATCGACAGTTTTCTCTTCCTCGTACATATGAAACTGCAAAATGAAGGCTCCATGCTGTGACGAAGCTGAGGTCTGGGACAGCTCTGTGGGACAGGTGTCTCCTGGGCACAGCTCACCAGCTTGGCAACCTCTTCCTCTTTCTTCTGCCTCTTTCTGCCTCTGTTTTTTAGCTCCTGGGTCTATGAAGAGTACTTTCAAGATGTGAAACCAGTGCAGGCTGTGGGGAAGACACATACCCTCATCACATCCCTTTCAACCCAAACGGTTGTTCAAGCACAACATGCTTGACCACGGCCCCAGAGCGCTGCAAGAAGGGAGAGAGAGATGGGTTTGGGACTGTACCCCTGCTCATCTTCAGCTCTGTCAGTTCAGCCCCTCGTTCCCCCTGTGAAGGCCTGCACGGTCAGGCACCAGAGCTGGATGTAAGTCGCATGTAAAGCACAAATTAAATTCTGTCCATAAAAAAGGTGCCTGGTGTGGTGCGAAATACTGCATCTTACAAGCCAGATACTGCAAAGCTGATAGAGGCATTTGGGGTCTTAGTAGGATTTCAATGTATTTTGCAGCTGGGATTGCAGTTGTGGATTTATTTATTTTAAGTGAAAGTCTGTAAAAATGTGTTGAGAGAGTCTTGTATTTGCTACAGGCTGGCAAGTGGTGAAGAAAGGGCATGAATCATGTCACTTGGCTCTGTATTTAATCATATCAAACTGGTTTGGTTCTCCAACAAGTCAACATATATTATCTGTGTAAAAAAGGCATTTTACAGGACTGGGAGTCTAAATATCATTTATAAATATTTAATTCTACAAGTGATCTTTGCAAAAGAAGAATAGCTCTTCATTATCATACCTGTATCTATTGAAATATCACCATTATTTATCATCCACTGTTGGTGCAGTGTCCTGTCTGAGACTGGAAGAGTTATTTTGTACTGGAGGCCCCTGTGGGGCTGGTCCCATTCCCCCCACTCGAGGCACTGTATGAAATGGGACACAAGGCCCTGGCATGGGTCTGGTCTGGCCCTGGCCCCGGTCCCCAACCACACTAGCCTGGCAGCAGGAGGGTTGCACCACGGAGATGCTCGGGGACCCCATGCCTAAGCTTGAAGGAGCTTCATGCCACCAGGCTCCTTCTTAGCCTAAGTAACCAGAGGTACGGAAATCCTCTCTGTCTGTCAGAGAGCTTTAGTGGACCACTCATCTTGCTGTGAAAGTGCCCTGCTCTGCCGTAATCCAGCTCCTCTTATGGTTGATGAAGTGAACCGTAAAAAGCCGTGGTTGTCCTGCTCATCCTGTCCCCGTCCCCATCGCTGTGGCTTTGTGCCTGTTTAATCTCTCTGACATTCAGCCCAGCTTTGCCCTGCTCTGTTTTGACTCCTGACAAGCCTTTCAATTTGCTCTCCTCTCTGAAGAGCTGAGAAGCCATTGATAGCTCTCCCCCTGAATTATTGAACCTCGGCATCAGGTTTCAGGCCCCGGGGAGCAGCCCCATGCGCGCAGGGCTCTGAGGCTTTGTCATTGATCTGCAGGGCTCAAGCTCAGCCTGCTGCTGGCACACGCCTGTCCCCAGGTCCCCAGGCAGCCATGGGAGGAGACTCCCATCTTTTAGGGCCAGGGCTTGAGGGGCAGCATGCTGCCTCTGGGATGTGCATCCCTCACCATTGTCCTCCCCATATTTGACAGGGCTGGGAGGAGATGGACTTGCTCCTGGCTATCTTCCTGCTCCTGAGCAGCCTGTGAGCTCAAGAGCCTCAAGCTCTGCATGTCTTCACGTCCCCTCTTGTGAAACAGGTGTGCTGTTGAGGTAGCGGAGGTGTGCAAAGCACCAAGATCTTCTGTTGGAGCAGAGGGCCAGGAAGGGTCAAAGAATTATTCTGCTTAGAGAGTGGGAACCTCTGACTTTATTCTTCTTGGAGAAACAAACCTCCCTGGAGAAAACACAGTGACAGGGGAGTGACAGGGAGTATCTCATTTAAACCCCACTGGCATCTTGCCTCAACTAGTCCTCTTGTCACTGCTGCATGGGCTGATCAGAAAACAGATATCCATTCGCACAACAAATGCCCTTGTTGTTTTCATACTCTGTTGTGAATTGTTTTCCAAAGACCATGGGAATGTGTGTTGACAGGTTACAGAAAACCAATAGCATTTTTCACCATGTTTTCAAGAGGAACATTTTTCATCCCCTTGTTTCACTGCCACCCTTGCAGCCACCACAACGTGAGAGGGAGCAGGGAGTAGGTATCCCTCATGCACCAACCATTGTCACTGTGCATGTCTCCTGACACGACAGGGCAGTGCTGATTACCCAGGAGAGGACAGGTGTCTTCTCCATCCCTCCCTTGCCCACTTAGGGCATTTTTAGCCCCTGGCCTCTCCATGGTCCTTCTCCCAGAGGCCAGCAGGATGGAAGGGCATGGCAGGAGCTGGCCTGGGAGCTGGAGTGCAAATGCATTTCAGTAGGGGAGGAAGAGGAAGGGCAAGTGTGGGTTTTATTAAGTGATAACACGTCTTCAAATCAGATTACGGGAAATTTTCGGGGGCACCACAGCATTGATTGGCTGGTCCAGCATTGGCCAGGCTGTGTGGGAGCACGTCAGAGCATGTGCAATCGGATCCCTTCCATTAGCCTGATCAATAGCCACCGCGTGGGGGGAGTGGACCGGAGTGTGGACAAAACTGCATAAATATATGCGCAAGAGCCAAGAAATCACATTACAGCAAAGGATCCGAGCACAACATGGGTAACCCTTTCACCCCAGCACCCAGAGCAGGGGGAGCATTAACCCTTTCAGGGCAGACCTCTGACTCCGGCACTGGATCAGGGGATGACCAGGTTTGTGGCTTGGTGTGGCAGTAGGAAGAAGTGAGGCACCACTTCCCCATGCTCAGCTTGCTGGATGCCAGGTGTCCTTCTTTGGCTGCGAGAGATCAGATGGCTCATGCACTCATGCATGAGGTGTGGTCAGGCACTGGGAGCGTGAGCAACTTGTGCATTGTCCCCTCCAACAGTGTCCCCACAGCTCTTGCAGTGGGGTGCTTGTGCCACACTGTGTGGGTGGGTTAGTGTCAGCCATTGTACCCATGTGATGCACAAGCAGAAGGATCTGGCAAAGGGCTGGAGAGGCACCACAGAGCTGAGCCAAGCCCAGCCTGCAGGACAGGTCTTCCTGCATCACTTCTCCACCAGATATTTGCTGTGCAGCCTCGGGAGACTAGGAGCTATGGACTTCTCTTCTGCACCAGTGCACGCAGCATCCATAGGCACTCAGAAGCAGGCAGAGCTGGGTGCACCCAGGTTGCAGCAGCCTGGGGCCAGCGTGGGAGATGCAGGAAGGGAGAATGAACACTTCCAGTGGGACGGAGAGCTGGGGGAGTTGTCTGAAGGGGAGACAGAGTTAACATCAGAGAGAAAAAACACATTTATGAAATCTTCTCTGCTTCTTACAATCCTAAGAATTTGTAGGAATGTGGAACAGACCCTGTTGTCCTCTGAGCTCGTGTCCTTAACATCTCACATTCAGGATTTCTGGACCAAAAACATGTCAGAGGAGCTCAAATGCTGCTGCTGGGCCCTTCCCGCTCTCACCTGCAGTGCAGTCTGGAGCCCCAGGACTTCATGTCTCCCTTCACCAAGCCTGGCTTATCACATTTCCAGGCCCTCTTCAGCTGTGCCTGCCTTGCCAGTCCTGTTTTGACACTTCTAATTAGCAGACATTTAACACCTTGTTTTGCTTGGACTCTGCCTTCAGCCAGACAACACATCGATGGCCTTTGACTTCTCCCCTGACCCCGGCTAACCTGGCAGCGCAGAGCTCTTGGCACCGCTCTGAACACATCCTGTCCCATTTCCTCTGGCTGCCCTCTGCCCCTCGGTCCCCACGGCCCTCCCGGCCACGCCAGGGCGAAGGCGCGGCGAGATGCGATGCGCAGCCTTTCCCTTCGTAAGCGCTTTCCTGAACATGATTTAAAGCACCGAAGCAAGAACAGAAAAAAAAAAAAAGACCTGTAATAAAGTCAGCACTCTGCTTATTAAGGGGAAAAGGCTGTGCTTTACTTATACTAACATTAATTAGATAGATATATAGGGAGCAAAGAGGCCTCTAGGAGATTTATACCGAAGCCCTGAAGATGGATGTGAGAACTGACAGAGAGCAGCTCCTGTATAGTGCCAGTGGGGTACCTGGGAAGCAGTGATGGGGAGCCAAAGGGACAGTGGTCTCAGGGATGCTTCAGTGCAGCAAGTATGAGGGCAGATGGGGGTGTTGGGACCTGCCAAAAAAGTCTAGGGTGCCATAAAGCTGGAAGGAGGTACAGGTGGGGAGTACCGGGGAGGTTTGTGAGAGCATCCTCAGAGAGGAGCACATCTCCCTTTCCTATTCCCCTCCGTGTTACAGTCAGGCAGGTGTAGTGGCAGCCAAAGTCTTTCAAGCAATAGTTTGTCTTTCATATTCCAGAAACCTGTCGTCACTTGGATGCCATTATGTGATGAGACTCTCAAAGCTGTTTATTTTCACTATGAGACTTTGCTCCCTCTGTTCCGTTTCTCATTGCATCAATCAAGTATTTCCCTGCTGTTCCCAGAGCCAGACAAACAGCAGAGCAGAAAACTCATTGTGGCTTTTTCATGCCTTTGCAGTTGCTGAGCTTTACGCTTCTCCAAAGCAGTTGGCATCCTTGGGCTTTCTTCTCTCTCCTCTAAGCACTTCTTTTACCTGTAAGGACCAGATCTGACTTATCAGAAAAGTAAGCTTAACTGTGTTCCTTGTAGTGCCAGTGGAGGGACCTCATCTTAGGACTGCCAGGTGCTTGCTCACCAGTGAGAGACTTCCCCAGCCTGGAGAGCTGTCTGTCTCATTACATCTCCAGAGGAGCTTCCATGCAGGAAAGACCACAGGGCTTCTTGGGGAGGCTGCAGCAGAGGTGGGAGTTTAGCTGAGGTCTCTTTGATCTGAAGCCTTGTGGTCCACCACAAGCCCACCCTGCTCTTGCATTAGAACTTGTGAAAGGGTTGTGTCCACTGCTGACAGGTGGAGGCTGAAGGCTCTGGGGTTTTGATTTGCCATTGCTCCAGCAGGTTCCTGCCTGTATCCATGGACTGTGTCAGTGCCACTTGTCACCCTGTCCTCCCTTTGCTTTCTCATCTTCATTTCTGCATCCTACGCAGGCGGTGCCCCCTCCCCTCTTTCCCCCAGCCTGGGTTAAATATAACAGCTAACTTTGGTGGTGATTAGTAATAAAATTTTAACAAGCATCCATATGAACGTCTTTCTGTCACTTTTATGAGGCCATTTACAGCAGGAAGATATAAGAGCACCTTAAATCTCCCCCTAACAGAAGGGGTCACGTCAGAAGTCTGAGAAGCAGAAGGCCCGATGTCCCGTGTCACCTGCCTGGTGATGCTGTAGCTGCTCCCTGTCCCCATGGTGGGATGGGTGGCTCCCCTTTGTGCAGATGTTACTGACTTGGCCAGTTGCTTTCTGGACCGGCGGACAGAAAAACAGAGGGGGTGCTGTGGGCTGCCAGTGCCCACAGGCACTGCCCATCTGCAGAGGAGCACAGTACAGGGATGGAGCTGGGGACAGGCACAGTGGCATGAGGTTAGCTCAGGTCCCATGGCAGGGCAGCTGCCTCCAGTGCTAAGGCATAGACAAATAAGCTCTGATAGGAAAAAGTGTTCACACTGACCATTTTCCATTCGCCTCCCAAGCGTGCTAACTGCAAAATGGCAAATGGTTCCTGTTGCTTTGCCCAAGTCTAAATTTGGGGCCTGACTCTACCCTGACACTGTCTACGTTTTTTAAGAAAGGCTCATAAAAGCCATACACCCTTCCCTGTTTCCAACCCATTTGGCTGCACACCAAGGGCAGGGTCTGCTCCTGCTTCCAGCAGTGCAGATCTCCCCTGCCCTCAGCCACATCACACCCAGCATGAGCGGGGACAGGACTGAGGCCCTGGTTGGCAATATCTGTGTGAGTGGCTGAAGGGATCCTTTCCAGGAGTAGGGCTGAAGGAATAAGCCTTTGGGTTTCCTGTGTAGTTACAGGTCCCAGCTCTGCTCTTGTCTGTGGGCTTAATTTGAGATCAGTGGTACTTGTAAACTTTCTGCCTCTGTTTTGGCTCAACATGGGCGTTACATCAGACTAGGACAAGTCCCAGGTCTGGTCAGGCTCTGGGCTGTGCACCGCAGACAAGCAGTTTCTGGAGCACTGCTCCAACCAGCAAATTCAGCCATAGAGGATTTCGGCAGGTGATGTTTCATGGTGCAAAGGTGAGACCTCCTTCTGTCCCAGGTCAGAGGCAGCAGCAAACTCCAGCACCTACTGATACCCCCGTACACCCAGAGGAGGGCAGAGGGGGTCAGGGACAGGGAGAGGTGCGTTTCCTTCCCACTGGTTACACTTTGGGTTGATGGAAGAGGCCAAAATAGGGCCCCTCTGTCCCACAGCCATCAGACCACATGGCTTTACAACTGCTCTGCGACACCCCTTTAGTGTGGGTGCTCTGCTTCCTGTGCCAGGAGCACAGATCAAACACAGCTTCACCAAGGCTTTTAATATTGAGAAAAACCCCAAGAGTTGTGGTCTGCGTTTTGGGTGGAAGTTTAGCTTTGTTCCTTTTTCTGGTTTTGTTTCTTGAAAAAAAAGGAAACACACCTTTAAATAGTGAAATCAGAAAATAAGGAAGCAAAATGCCTCCGAGATGAGGGCTTGTTTGTTGTGAGCAATGCCTGGTCCTTAGAAGAGCAACGTGCAGCCTCTTCACAGGCAGCACAAGCTTTGCAGGAAGAGTTACTTCTGTGTAAAAATACATAACTAGTTTTCCAACATCATATATAGTTATGTGCGCACTGTGCAAGGCAAGTATAAATATCACCCATGCAAAGGCAGGGGAGCAGATGCAGGGAGCAGATGCCTTGTTCTAGGTGTAGAGCTGGAACTATAATTCACTGTTGCAAACCTGCTTCTTTCTGAGGAGGCAAGACAGAGCTGTCAGCCTGCAGCAGCCTGGCAGGGTGTGCAGCAGGGGTGCTCAAACTCCTTTCAGTAAAAATATCTGGTGTGGCCAACAATAAAAGTGAGAGGAAAAGATTTCTATAGACTATTTTGATTTTCTGGTGAGGAGGGTGAATCGGTTGGCTAAGTCAGACTATTACTTTTTGCTCAGAAAAAGTGACTTGTCCATGTTTGAAAATTTCATTCCAGAGGCTTGTAGCATACACCGGCCCTCTGTTTTTGACCATGCATGATCCTGCAGTGTTGCTGTTTCCTATGAAAAGCAAGGCTGTGTGAGTTAGCAGACCCAGCAGACAGCGTCTCCAGGACTGATCCTTGTATCACTCTCAGGCCATGGGATAAAGCAGGGGTAGAACACAGGACAGCTGCTGACAGTGTGTGAGTAAGAGGAGATAGTGGCTGCTGCCAGGCCAAGATGATGTTGGCACTGCCTGTGCTTGTCGACAGCAGAGGGATGATTCTTTCTTTCTCCCACGCCGCTCCGTTGGGTTTCCCTTGGAGCCCAGGCTCCCCCTGGGCTGGTATTTGGGTGTTTTTTCCTGATTGCTTCCCTGGGTCAGATGAGATATCTGTATCCCTGGGAGCAGGAGGGACCTGATGCCCCCTCTGTGCACCACTATATGTTGCTACTGAGATGTTACTCTGGGAGAGCCTTGGTACCCCAGATAAAGTTTGTGAGCTGCGATGTCCCTGAACATCCTTGGTGCTGTAAATAGCAGTCTCCATCCTCTGTTCACATGCGCAGTCCCATCCCATTGCCACATGTTCACTGTACATGTCAGCACAGTCATTGATAATAACTGGGATCCTGGGTCACCAGAGTGGCCTGTTTGCCTAAGCTTGGCAGAAGAAGGCACCTTGAGGCCCCTGAAGGATGGGATGCAGGGGACGGTGCTGAGGGAAGGCGAGTGGGGAGCAGAGGGCAGTGGCTGGCAGCCCCCATGGATGGTGGGATACAGGGGTAGTTCTGCTCCGTGGGGTTACAGCCTGCTCCGGCAGGAGGTCAAAAAGGCAAAGTTTCTTGGGAGGTGAATTATCAGTGGGAGCAATATTGGCAGGTCAAGCACATCGGTGCTGGGGTAATACAGTTAAGGTGCAAAGCCTTGGAGGGAGCCCGGCCGAGGAGTGCAGCATTAAAGCAATGAGCCCAGCTTAATCTGCCCCAAGTGAGGGCAGTGGGGTCTTTAATATTGTGTCAGGCTCGCAGGCCCTTGTTGGCGGGTTATTCTTCACGGCAGCTAATGCCACTGGGCTAACTGAATTAGCCCCTCCTTCCGCGGGGTGAGCGTGGGGTTGCCGGGAGGGCGATCGTGCCTCGCAGCTGCAGGGAGAGCGAGTGATGGCCTGGAAATTCAATCAGGTGAGGAGCCGCTGCCATCCCCAAAGGACAGGGAGCAGCCAGATTGGGGAGGAGAGCCCGGGATGAGGATGCTGGTGACTGGCTCCGTGCTGTCCCTAGGCAGGGTGTCCTCTGGGAAGTGCTCCATGCTCTGGATGGAGTGAAGTGCTGCCCTGCAGCCTGCTGCTCTGCATCCATCAGACTTCTGGTAGTACCTTGGTGGAGAGCCCATCCGTACCTCTGTGCTCGTTTCCAGCTTGCTCACTGCTGGATGTGGAATTCCCTCACGCATCTGTAGGGAACGGCAGTATGGGGACATGCTGAGACATGCGGTGTGTCTCCAGCCAGGCTGGGTGTCCCCAGGGTCCAGCCTCCAGCACACTTGCAGCATTTCTGTTTGATCAGAGACGAAGGTTCACCAGCAGAGACAGCCTGACTCGAGCCTGTGGGTCTTTTCCCTGGCTTAACCTTTGGGACGAGGTGCTCCCCTAAGAAGCCACTGAGTGGTCACGCTGTCCTCTTTGTAAAGCCCCAAGGGATGCGCAGTCAAGGAGAATGGCTAAGGGGTGGGTTTAGCAATGGAATGTCATTCCCAGCAGTCATTTTCTGTCATTTAAGTTAAGAAAAAACAAAAATCTGAACCTTGCATATGTTTGCTTGTTATCCGCCAAACCTGCCACTGCTTTTCTTCCTTTCCCAGCCTCAGCAATTACTTTCTCCTCCACATCTAATTAAAAGTAAACTCCTGGTGAATACTGCAGCACACCCTCAGTAGGTGATGGTGTCTGTGCCCATCACTGCCTGGATGGTGCCGAATCCAGAAGGGCTCACCTGTGTGCCAGGGGCCCAGCACAGCCTGCAACTGGGCAGTGGCACTTTGTCAGCCCCAAGGGCAGGAGCAGCCATGGGGGCCACAGACAATGCTGCAGCCCCAGGGGCCCGGGGATGGCAGACCCTTTGGCACAGGGCTGCTCCCCTCCTTCAGGGCACAGGCCGCCCAGCCCTGCCACACCAGCCCTTTCCCTAGCTGAAACCACTGTCACTTCACCCCCACCACCAGGGCTGATGTGGTCCCCTTTCCTTTCCCAGGTGCCCCTTTGATCTTCAGACCTACCCCAGCTCCCCCCGCCCCCCTTCCCTCACATTGTTATAAATGGAGGCTTTTGCTGTCTTTAAATAGTCATATCTATCAGACAAGCTCATGTCAGCCATAAATTCTACGGTAATGATGATTTTCTAAGTGGGTCGACCACAGCTATTTCCGCTTCAGCCTCAAGTTACTGCACATGTCCCCCTCCAGGGGCCAGCAGCCTCATTTGTTGTCCCCCTAATTGTCATCTCTCCCCTATGCACTTGGGCAGAAGCTGGAAGGAAAACCAGCCCTGCCACTGGCCCTGGGCTGGGAGTCCCCTCTGCACCCATGGGTCTGGTCTTCCTACCTGGGAGGGGACTTCAGAGGAGAGAAGAGGACTGGAGGAGTGAGAAAGCACCGGCTGCCTTTAACGTGGGCAGGGGGAATGGCCACAGACACCCACCATATGGATGCCCTTACCTCTTGCTGCTCACCCCCTCCCCAGTCGCATGAAACCAGCCCCAACGTGTGAAAGCTGTAATTGCAGGTAATCCCCCCGCCATGTGCATGGTTTGAATTTGGCAGAGCAGGAATGTGCACGGGAGAAGGGGAATTACTGCCCAGACGTGCTGCAGGGCCAACATCTGCACGAGTCATCAGTGCACATATGGCCACAGCAGCCTGCGCTTGGTAGCCCAGCCGGTGACTTTTTAGCCCATTGGATCTGTCTCAAGCTCCCACTAAGGGCAGGGCATGGACACCCTGGGACAAGGAACCCTAGGCTGATAGAGAAATTACTCCCTTCACTTGATATTGCTGCTGATACTGGGGTGGTCACACAGACTTGGTGTGCCTTAGGTTTTCCATTTGTAAAATAGGTTGAGGGTCTCAGGAGCATACTTCAGGGTACTCATCACTAGCTCTTCTGCAGAGCAACCATGGCACCCTCTTCCAGGTTTGCCTAAGGCTGGCACTGCTTTGCAGTGAGGTGCTGGAGCAAAGGAGTTGATTTCTGCCTCCACGTGCAGTTGGGATCAGTGAGGTGGGTCCCTGCCTACTTTCTGTTTCATTGGAACGTGGTCCCAGAGCCAGCAAGCTTTCTGCAGAAACCTTGCTCTGAGGTTCAGTCCTGCAGGCTGAGTGCTTTTCAGTACAGAATTGCTGGTGCAAAGTGAAGGATTTCAGATCTGCCTTGTGGGATCAGACCTTCGCAGAGAGAAGCGAGGCAGGATGGGCAGAGTGGGACTCACGTACCATCAGTACCAGAGGGTCTTTGTTGCCTCCAGGTGCCATGAACTTCAGTTGATCTGTTAACACGGGATAGGGGTAGAAAGCCTCCATCACACAGACGAGATGTACTCTTGGCAATTCCTTGCATTTCCTGCCAAGCCAGTCCAGCACCCTGGGAAGGCTGCTGGGACCCAGGAGGAAGAAGTAAGGGCAGAGGGAACAGGAGGACTCAGGACATGGAGAGGCGCTGCAGTCTTGGTGTGGGAAGGCTGTTGAATACAACACCTGGTTTCCCTGGCCAGGCTCGATCTGATCCGCAGGTGAGAGGGTGGGACAAGAATTGGGGAATTTAGAGAGATAGACAGGCAAGCAGCTGACGATCCACCTGCCACTGTGTTCTGGGACAAGGGCTGGCCCTGGGGAGCACTGTGGCAGTGCCTTGTCCCTGAGGCAGCTAACCCTGCTCTGATGGAAAGATCTGCTGGACCTTCTCATCCCAAACCTTTGCCTCCAAGGTTTCTTTGGGAATGTGCATGGTCAGTGTGTAAATCATTGCTGATGGTGAGCTGCCCTGTGCTGGGGAGGGTATGCTGGGAGGGCTTTAAGCAGCAGGTGCGGGTGTTACGTCTCCTCCCAAATGTATCTGAGCACCCCCTTGTAAGGAACCTGCTTGGGGCTGACCCAAGAGCAAAAGCATCTTTTGATGAGTGGCTTACACCCCTCCCTGCTCTCCCAGCCCCTTGGAAAGCCGCCTGAGCTCGCAGATGCAACCTCTTCCAGGCAGGCGGCTTCTCAGATAACCCCCCGGCTTTCTGGGGGCAGTGCAGGTGCCAGAGGCATTGTCTCTTTGGAAATTAATTTTCCTGTCGATTTCCTTATTTCTCTTAATTGATGAGGGGCAAGTCTTAGGCGTGTTGCCAGCGGCACCAGCCACAGCCTCCCGTAGGTATCAGTGGAGCCAAAAGCACTAGCACCGAGGGCTGGGGAGTGTAATGAACTCTCAGAGGACTCGTTGCAGCTCAGCCCGTGCTCTAGATTAGCTGAGGAATCATCTGGCCCAGCTATTAACTGTCCCATTTAACATCATAAATTATTAACCTAATTTTGAGGAGGGTCGGTGACGGATCATGCTGGTTTTGTCAGCTTTTCTGCAGCCTCTCGCACAGCCTGCCAGCGCGGGGTAAACACGGGCAGGGCCTGAGGGTCAGTATCTCCAGAGAAGGAGAAAGGCAGGGCAGCACAGCCCGGCTGCCGGCAGAAGGACTGGCTCTGCCTTCTCTTCCAGCCCAGCTCAGGGATAACCTCCTATGGAAATGAGGGAAAATAAGAGCTGCCCCTGGGCAAGAGCAAAGCCCCCCATTCCCCAGTACACCTGCACACGTTTGGGACACTTCTGCACCCACATGCATGGGTGTCCAGGACCTCTGCCCCTTACTGGGTACCAGTATGTGTCACCCACCCTCAGTGCAAGCCGGTACCAGAGGTGCTTTTTAGCTTGTTTAAGCAGCTATTGGGATGCTTTTTATTTTGTATGGGCAAAGACCCCCGGGTCAGGAGGTTTTTCTTCCTACACTTGTTATAGACTAGAGCTTGTTCGAACAGGTTTCTTCCTGGGAAAAGTTTTAACTAAAACTGGGGGAACAGTGGATTCTTTGGCATAGAAGTTTTAAACCATTCAGAGGTTTTTTCCAGCTGATTGAGGTGTAATGAAAATTTAAGGGATACCACCTTTTGTTTCCCCTTTATCTCTCTTTGAGAAGAGACATGCATGGAAGAAGAAGGGGCTGAGAACTGCACTCAAACCAGCTTGTTTTTTTAATTGAGCAGAAAAATTTTGAAGTCATTTGGTCTGTCGGAAAACCCCATGCATACCTGAAGGAAAGCAAGCTCTGAAATCCTTGTAAAATGCCTCTTTCATTCTGGCATCACAAAAAGGACTTTTTGTTTCTCCACAAGCAGCTGTGCTGCTCGGTGCTGCCTGTCCGTGGTGTGCGAGTGCGTGGCCCTGGGCTGGCCGTGTGTGTGTCCCCATGCTGTGTCCCATGAAGGGTTGGTATTTGGGAGCCAGCATAACCCCCAGCCCCACTCTGCTTTGAGGCTGTGCGAGGTTCAGCTCCACAGGACCAAGCCTTGCTCTCTGCCACGCGTTTCCCTGGCTGGAGGTGTTGGGGTCAGGATGAGCAGGCTGCTTTGCTGGTAAAACAACCCCCCCAAAAAAACCAACACAAGCACAGAGAAGGGTCTTTGGCTGTGGTAGGGGCATGAAAAGGTGTCAGAGTCTGCATTAAATTGACAAGAGCCTGTACCACTAACCTGCTCATCCTTGAGTACCCATCTACTAACCAAAAGTGCCTGTAGCTCGTAGTGTGGTTCCTGCCCCTCTCTCCCTTAGAGAATGAAATAAGAAGAATCCAGCATTTGCAGACCCATGGCATGAGTGCTGCCATATGCCCCTCACCTGACACAAGGCTTTACACACCTGCAGAATAAAGAAAGTGCAAGGAGATTGCCTTCACCAAACCTCGCAGTGCACACTCAGTACGGACCTGCACAGGACTGATGCCCAGCACATGGATATAAAATACAGCGCCCTGCAATAAAACATGCACTGCTAGTCTATATATTTTGCAATCCCTTTAAAGATTTTTTTTTCTTTAAACCCCTCACCCCAGCTCCCTCCCCATTCTCCCCCCAAAAAATTATTATAAAGAATTATTGCCATTAGTACGTCTTTCCCAGTGAAAGGAGAAAATCGCCTCATTCATAATTTATACCCTCAATTACTATTAATAAAGAAATATTTCAGCAGAAAATCGCCTGGGAAAATTACACGTAACATTGCATTAACATTCTATTTGAACATTTTCATCACATTTGTTATAGAGTTAATAAGAGGGATATGCTCCCCTGACTTCTTCATGAAATTATGGGCTGCCTATGATAGTTTAATCTTTTAGACTTTATATAATATATTCACTTTACTAATTGAGCTATCCAAGGAGCAGTTAGGCATGTTCTTAAACGTGGAAGACAAAGTAATCAGGGCCGTGACTTCCTGACGAGAAGATCTTCTTCCGGAGATGAGGAGCCACACATGTGAGGAGCACACACGTACGTGTTTGTGTGCAGATGTGCCACTCCATTAGCCCTTCCCTTAATGTCCTGCCTGTACTTGGAAGAAAATGTGAATGAAGGCTGGGGGTGATTTTCAGACTGGTGACGTATTCCCCAAAAGCTCCATTTGTATTTCAGAGTGACAGGTGGTCTGGTGAGTTAGAGCAAGCTTTTAGTTTTGGAATAAGAAATGCTCGGCATGGGGCGTTTCTCAGGAGCAGTACTTTGTGCAGACAAACCTTTACATGCAAATTCACCCCCAGCCACAATCACGCACAGACCAACTCCAAAGCTCTGCACAAGGAGCTGGGCTCGGGTGGTCAACCTCTCTTCTGCTCTCCCCGGAGCTTCTGCTTCACCAGGTAGTGCTATCTGGGACAAGTGGTGCAGAAAGCCTTCCCCCTGCCCAGGGTACAAACAAACCCCAAACTGGGCCAGTGGCAAGAAGTCAGGTAGCTGTGAACAGTAAGGGATGAGGCACTGGACACTGCTGTGGTGCACTGTGGTAGTGCTACTGTGGACATTGCTCTGGACAGTCTGCTTGTCTCCAAAAAGCTTGAGCAACAGGAAAGCCTTGGTAGCTCACTCTTCTGCACCTGAACCTGCAGCCAGGGACCTCACGCAGCAGTTGGAGCCTTGGTCCAGGCTCAGCTGCTCTTGGACCCTTCCTTGCACAGAGGCAGTGTCAGGCACTGAGATTTGAGCCCCTCATCCAGTTTGGGAGCTGAACCCATGTCAGGGTCTCTGTGAGATCCTTCACGTGCGCATGAGGTGTCCCTTACCACAGGATGTGATCCAGAGCTCCTGGTTTCAAGCAGGAGGCTTCCCGAGGTGACAGCAGGCAGTGATTTGGACAGGACCCTGTGGAAGAGGGCTGCATGGTCAGCATGCCAGGAGGTTGCTCACTCATTAAGCCTAAGTACATGCAGCCACGAGCAGGTGCAAAGAGGGATCCATCACTGCTGAGCAATAGCCCTGCCAGCCAGTAGGCAAATCTCTGTTAGCTGTCCCTGATGAGAGAGACTGAGGGAGCACAGGACCAGCTGCTTTGTTTCACATCCACAGGGTGCTGGTGTCCCCTCTGCAGCCACTGAGACCAGGCACAGGCAGGGAAAGGGTGGCAGGGCACGAGGTAGCATCTGGGATCATAGGTGAGAATTTGCAGTCACCCTCAAAACCACTCTTGTGATCCCCAGCCTCTGCAAACTGCTGGCCAATGCTGACAGCAAGCCAAAGGGTTAATGAAAAGCTTTCATGTGTTGGGATTCATTAGCTGGGACTCATTAAACAGCAAACAAGAGCCCGGATGTTGCCACCAGAGCCCTGCTGAAGGCAGGTCCTGCAGCTGAGGCAGCCTGGGACTGCAGGAGACCTCCCCATGCCGGGGACAGCCAGGTGAGCCCCCGTCACTCCCCAGCGTACCTCTGCCACTGGAGATGGGAACCAGTGTGGGAAGAGTGCAAGGAGGGTGTGCTAGCAGCGAGCACCCCTGTGCCACATCCCTGGCATTTTAGTGTCTATTCACAATGCCATCAACCCATCGGGTCCTGCCAGGCTCAGCCATTCAGACCCCTGGTGTGACATCCAGCTCTGTCACCGGGAAAAGGGAGCTGGGCTCCTGCCAGCTCTCTCATCCCAGCCCGTGTGCTCCCATCAGGGAGGGATGGGTGCGTGACAGCCAAAACCTGTGGCCCTCCACTGCAGTGTGAGATATGAGGAGCAGAGCACCCAAGCATGGTTGCATGAGGTGTGCAGATCCTTTAATGCTTTTGTGGTGGAGCACCATTGTCCCCGGCTGGTTTCTTCTGGCATGCGCCACACCCTCATTGCTGAGCTTTCAGCCAATGTTTTGCTGGGTAAAGGTGAGCTACCAGCCAGCACTGATGGAGGCTGTGGCCACCCGGGCCACCACCAAGCCGTGCTGGGCAAGCAGCAGCCCATGCAAGCCCATATCTCCACAACACCTCCCAGATGGACAGGGTGCCACAAGCTGCCCTGTGTGCAGGGTGTTGGGCATCTTTCCAGGAGTCACATAGAATCATAGAATCATTATGGTTGGAAGGGACCTCCAGGGTCATCAAGTCCAACCTTTATCCCATCATATTCCTAACCATTAGACCATTAGACCATGGCCTCAAGTGCCTCATCAACCCGTTTTTTGAACACCCCCAGGGACAGTGACTCCACCACCTTCCTGGGCAGCCCATTCCAGTGCCCAACCACCCTCTCAGTAAGGAACTTCTTCCTAATATCCAACCTAAACTTCCCCTGATGGAACTTGAGGCCATTTCCTCTCATCCTGTCATTAGCAGTTCGGGAGAAGAGACCAACACCAGCCTCACTACAACCTCCCTCTAGGTAGTTGTAGAGGGCAATAAGGTCTCATCTCAGTCTCCTCTTCTCCAGGCTATATAACCCCAGTTCCCTCAGCCGGTCTCCATAAGGCTTGTTTTCCAGACCTCTTCCCAGCCTCGTTGCCCTTCTCTGCACTCTCTCCAGCACCTCAATGTCCTTCCCATACTGCGGTGCCCAGAACTGGACACATGGGTAACCTGGGCATGGCAGAGGCTGAGGAAGGTGAGGTATGGGCTGTCCACCCTGGGGATGGCCAGTGCTGGTCTTGGGCAGGATGGACCATGCTGTAAACAGGACAAGGCTTGTAAACAGGGCTCCAGCTGGGATAAATTTAGCCTGTTGGGGTTGCAGCCCTGGCGCAGCAGGACACGGTGTCAGGGCATTGTCGAGAGGAGAGGGGGAGAAAGAAGCAATAAACAAACACAGCTTGTCCCTTCTCTTTTTTTTTTCTGTCCCAGTGTTGTTATTTCAGCCGGACAATTGCCCTGCAGATTGAGGGAACAGGCTGGAGTTCAAGTGAATCTGGCTTCCAGTATTTCCCCTTTTATACTGTGTTTTTATATGGGGATGCATCCTGGCAGATATGGGGGTGTGTCTGTACCCGTGCATATGGATAACTCCATGGATGCTCCACACACACCTCTGGACTGGCCCACAAGGATACGGGCTGTGTTGAAGCCCAGGTGAGGCTGAGTAACTTGGCGTTGGCTGTCAGATAGGACTTAGCTTTCTCCATGTGCACAGCCCGGACTGACACCTGTGAGTGTCCAGGAGCACACAGGCAAGCTGGCCTGTGCTCCACATACATCTGCACATGCCTCTGTGGGCAGAGCAGCCCTGGAGGTGTCCCTCCATGGCAGAGGGGACACTGTAGAGGTGAAAGTCTTGCAGGACTTCAGAAATGGGGATCAGGACTTCTGAGCTTTTTTTCCCTAGTTCTGTCATGGGGTTTGGACAAGTCATATCCCCTTGACAAAATCATCCATGATCTCGGGAGCTAAGGGCATGAATCTTCTCTGTCAGTCCTGCTCTGCAAGGACCTCAGTCTTTTCTAAAGGCCATGTTTAGAGGCAGCCTAATTTTCACGTCTTAATTTTATTTTTCTCACATCTCTCTCTGACACACACATAGACACACACACTTCTATTGGAAAAACGATTTTAATACCCATGGCACATTGTCCTGGTGTGATATAAAATCCAATGACATGTGGCATTTGGAAAAGGTCACTTCCCCCATCAGGATTCATTATCCTACCTCGGCCTGGGAAGCCATGGGGTTGCCCCCTCCTCTGTGGACCCCTTGCCCCCTCCCTGGCTGCAGCAGGAGAGTGAGGAGAGGGGATGAGGCACTGGGTGGCCATGCTGGGGACTTTGGCAGTGTCAGGGCAGTCCCTGTAGCAAGGGCTCTTGTTTCTCATGTTGATGTCCCTGCTCTTCCCAGCGCCTCCATTTTCCCACCTGCCACAGGGCAAGAGGAGTTAGGGGATATGCTGTTGGGAAGGTTTGGACTGCAAAGCCTGCTCTGCTGGGTGCTTGGGGCTCAGTTCAGCTTTCACCTGCCTCCCCCTGCTCTCTGCTCCCTCTCTGTTCCCTTCCGAGCAGGAGCCGGCTCTTGCGGTGCCCTCACTCTGCACGGTTGTAGAAGGGGAACGCTCCCCTTCCCTGTTTCACTTGTTCAATTTTTTGGCTGGTTTGGCTGGGAAGTGCCCTTTTGTTTTGGTGCTCACCACGACCTAGGCAGAACTGAGAAGGGAAAGTGGAGGGGACATGGAGAGTCCAGCTCCTCGCCAGCTTCCCCACCAAACGCAGGGTCCCCAGCTGCCCATGCTCAATGCCCCCAGCCCGCAGTGCCTGGAAGGCTGGGTGCAGCAGCACTGGTGGGCTCTGCCCTGCCCCTTAGCGATTGCCCACACAGGGCAGCACCCTGGGCAAGAAAGGGGTCCCTGGTACCCGTTGCAGGTGAGGGACAGCAGGGCAGATGTCTGGGATGCCCACAGCAGAGCAGGGAGGACGAGCTGTCCTGGGATGCTTGCATGTTTTTGCTTTTCCTTGGACTCATTTCTACTCAGGCATCATCTTTGTCCAAGTGTGTCCACCTCCCCAAGGTGTTTCCAGCCCAACTTGGAGCTATTCCCTGGAAAAGCCAAAAGGCACGGGAGGGCCAAACCTGCTGTGGAGGCTGCCTGGGGGTGCTCAGGGGATGCAGTCCCTGGCAGGGTTGTTTCCCAGCAAGTCATCCCATGGGCAGGGAACTGGGAGCCAGGACTTTTCTGCTTGGCCGCAAACTACCTTGGGGCACCTTGGCCTAGTCAAAGCCCTCTTCCCCACCTGCAGGAGAGGGGAGAGGCAAGGGTGGGTGCAATGAGCATGCAGTGGGCTCGGGGCTGCAGGAAGGGTAGGAGGTGAGGAGCAGGAGCGGTTGTTCCCGGGGAGAGGAGGATTATTTTTGCAGAGGGGAGTGGGGTTTGATGCCTGCTGAAGATGACTTCTCAGAGTGCTGAGGGTGATGGTGAGTGTAACCGCTTCCTACCATATAAACACCAATGAGTTATGGGTACCCCAGCCTCTAATTATGCAGTCAGCCCCAAATAGGCTGTGTCTAACGAGGCTGACAGACTAATATCTCAAGAGCCCTTAATGCGTTATCATCTCTTGCTGTATGACCTCATATTTATAACTGCTCTGGTGGGAGGTTGAGAAATGTCCTTCTCTTCCCCTAGCCCCCTCCCCAACTTCCCCCCCCNACTTCTCTCCATCCATCATGAGCAGAGTTTGCGCTATTAGATGATTAAAGACATTTTTTATAATATTTGGAAGAGGCTTTGAAATGTCTCTCAAACAGTGTGATTAATGCCTGCTTAACCCTTGCCTGGCTGGGATGGTGTGGTGGGGACATGGGTGCATCCCAGGGCAGGGCTCCCCGAGCATCTTGGCAGTCCCCCAGCCGTTGGGCACCCCGAGCCCTGACAAGGTGTGATTCATGAGCACAGGGCACCTGCAGGAAGCTCCGGCCTTCAGGCAGTTCCTAACGCACCGGGGACTTGGTGGTTTCTGAGGCTGCAACGGCTGGGGCAGGAGGAAGCGGCGCCTGCCCCCTCCCCAGTGCTTACACAAGAGGCCCCAGGGCTGTGCTGGTCCAGGTCTGCAAGCTGGACCATCCCACACCAATGCTGTGGGTTTCAAGGGCGGGCAGGGAAAGGGAGTGAGCAGCCTGTGCCCACTCCTGCCTGTCCTGAGTTGGTGAGGTGTTTGCTTTCCTCATTTCCCCTTCTTTTTCCTCTGCCTCTCTCGGGACTCGCTCTCAAGGGCAAGACACTCCAAAAAAATTCACGAGCATCTAGGTGCTCCAATGGGATCCAGCTTTAGAATGTATCCTTGCTCAGAATTTGCCACGAAGGCTCGTGGTGCTGGTGGCATGTTAACAGTAAAATTTGTGTTGGCATGGTCTGGTACCTGCCAAAGGCCAAAACGCTGATGTTCACTGACGTTTGTTCCTGTGGGGGAGTGGAGATTTGGCCTCGGATGGGGGAAGGATGCCCGCCTCCTTTGATCACAGGCACAATGTTTCATAATCTCAATTTCTTGTCAATTGATTGCCAGATAGAAGCGACAACCAAAGAGGGCCCCAGGCGTCTGCAACTGCCACTCATCGTATGATTTTAACTCTCCCCCTCTGTAAGTTTGCATTATTTTCTTCTTGTTGTTGTTGTTATCTAAAGAAAGCTCCCCTCCCTCCCCCTCCAAAAAGTCTCCTAGAAATCCCAACGTCCTTGTCAATTTGGTATTTAATGTACAAATAGCTGAGAAGGGTTAATGCATGATTAATAGGTGTTTTATTAAAATGGTTAATCTGTCATTATAGAGTCCAAAAGATCAATAGATTTCTTATAATCATGGCTTAAAATCATCTTTAGCACTACTGCTTAAGGGCTTAAGACTCTGGGCAAGATGCTTAGGGGACCTAGGAGTCTCCTGTTAACTCCTTCTAACCCTTCTGTCATCTGAAGTGTCACCCAAGGTCTCCCACAACCAGAGAAAAGCTGACACAGAGCTGCCCATACTGTTATGATTACCATCCACCTTATTATTTATGGTTCCTAAGATGATTGTCACACCTGAGTGACAGAAAAGGGAAATAGAAGGAGGGAGAACCTGGGAATGCAGATGGGTAAATGCTCTTTGTTACAATCACCAGCAGGGCCTGAACGGAGCAAGGCAGGGGCATGGCTGGGCTGTCTCCACTCCACCAGTGCCATTGCAAAGCAGCGAGTGTTGGCCAAGCATTGCCCCATGGCAGCCATGCTCCTTCCCTGATGAGCACTGCCTTGCACGCTGGGGTGAGGCATGGAGCTCCCAGCATTGCACGGAGGGGAAGCCACGTGCCTGGTGTGAGGCAGGGTGTCGGTGGCCATGGAGGACCAGCCCAGTGCCACCTGAGTCCTGTCCATGTCCTCAGCCCCCCAAGGCTGCTTTCCTGGCAGATGGATGGTGTTGGTTCTGGTTGACCCAACCCTTCGGGATGCCTGGCCCAAGCTGCTCTTTGATAACTCTGGCTATTCCGTGACAAATCCCAGAGACACTGAGCTGCCAGCCCCCAGCGCCAGGGCTCTGCGGGAGGAGGTGCTGTTTAGACAGGCTGACAGGGGAGCTGCTGAGCCAGCGCAGGCATGGGGATCACAGCCCCCCCACACACCCCCTGACCACCCCACAGCATCCTCTCCTCCATGCCAGAGGAGGGATCTTGAGATCACGCCAGGGGTCTGTGGGGGAGCCTGGATGGCAATGTGGAGTCCTCTGAGCACAAGGCAGGGCAGCTGGCACCAATGAGTGGTCCCTGAGTGATTTTGGGAGCCTTGGCTATAGACGTCACTGTGGCACACATGATGGAGACCCAGACCCGCTGCCTGGTGAGCAGAGCAGGTGTTGTGCTGAGACCAGTCCTGGTGGCCTGAAACCCCTCCCTGTGCCTCCATTTCTCCCTCTGAGATGTGCGTGAGCAGGATGGGCAGACTTCTGTGCAGCCCCCAGTACCACAAGCCTGCCCAAGGTTGGAGAACCTCACTGGGAGGCTGCTGGAAGCTCTGATAACTTGGGCACGCAGAGTGCCTCCACCACAGCCCCCTCCCTCACCTCCTCACCCTGCGTGGGGGGCTCAGCCCTGCTCCCCACCGGGCTCTGCTCCCTGCCCGACCCCGCAGCCCATGCTGGCCATCTGGCCTCAAACCATAGCTCAGGTAAAATGAAGGCAAGTTCATACCATTACTTTCCCCTTCTCTTCCCTGCCTGTCCTGCCCTCATCCTGCTTCGGGCTGGCTTCAGTAACTCCTGCCTGGCAAGAAATCCCAAGTCCACCCCATCCAGCCGTCGGGTACGTGCCTGGCACTAGGGTCCCAGCCTGCTGGGAGGGTATCACTGCCTCCACCTCCAACCCCCACCAGTGCTTGGTGTGGGGCTGGGCGGAGATTTTCCAGACTCCTGGGTCCAGCCTCCTCATCCCTGCCTCATTGCTTATTTCTGGGCCATTATGTTCGACAGGGAGAATTTGTTTCTGTCCAGAGCAGATCCCCGGACAGTCTCAAACCTCTGAGGATTCATCATCCTGAACTTTTGTTTGTGGGGCTCCAGGACCCTCTGCCCCACAGTTGAGCCCAGATGTTTCTCTGTCTCCTCCACAGAGCCTGCTGCCCCCCAGGAGCATTGACCCCTCTCTTTCCCCATAGATACCCAGGCATGCAGGCTTCCCTGCACCCCAGTCACACACATGCCTGCAAATGCCACTGCTGGGGGCAGGACACTGCAGTCACAGCAGCAGGGGACATGTCCTACCTACCAAGAAGGTGATGGCTGTGGCTCCTTCTGCCATTGCTCCCCAGGACTGCAAGGGAGTTGGCCCAGGACAGGGTATGCTGGGCTCCCAGCACAGAAATCCTCCAGGATCCTTAGGTGATCTTCAGCCTACCCCGGGACTCATGCTAGGGAGCCTGGCCTTGTCCCCTTGCAGCCCCCAAATCTCTTCCTTGCTTGCCGCCCTGCTCCACGGGAGCTGGGGGGCTGGTAGGGCTGGGCAGAATCGAGGTGAGAGCTCTCTTGCTTGTCTCATGGGTCAGCACTGATGTCCCCTCATGTCTAATAGAGCGGCAGCCGCCTGTGCCGTGTGACAGCGGGGTGACATCAGGGGCAACGCAGGTGCCAGCGCCACTGCCTGCACTCTCCATCTAGGCAGATGTTTGACTGGCCTGTGGTCATGGTGGTGAGGATTTGGGGTCACTCTCAGCAGGTTCAGATCTATCAGGACACAGCTATAGGCTGGCACAGGTAGCAACTGGGGTTGCATTTCCAAATTGCCACTGCTGCTGCGTTAGGTGGGGACCCCACTTGCCACCAGCCTCATGCTTGCTCTCCTCCTGTCCCAGAAGGCACTGTGTCGCTGACAGAAAGCTGTTCTGGAGGCCGGTGGAGTGTGATGAAGCAGGAAAGGGGTGCAGGGCTGGTCTACCCAAGTCCTCCCGCAGCCCTGTCCCCTCCCTGGCTGCCCACATTCCTCTGCAGCAGCGCCAGGAAGAGGGGGACCAACCTTTAGCACATTTATTGACACTCCCTGAGTTCATACTGCGACTCTACAATCTTTCCCTGAGATTATTAAGAATTAATTGATCACTTTTATATTCCCCCCGATACCCAGTGCTGCTTTGCGACAGGCGGCAGGAGGAGGGAAAGGAGACAGGCGGGGTGTGTGTAAAAAACACACTGATAAATGTTAATTACTCTTTTACAGCCCTTGTCAAATTCCAAAGCAAGTCGTAAATTCATTAAACTCTAACGGATTAAGCACATGCAGCTTATTTAGTCACCATAAACAAGATCATTTGGATGTTGATTTTCCCCTTTTTATTGCTGCAGCAGAAAAGGGGAAAAAATCAGATGAGAGGAGCAGTTGGTGGTTACCAGGGAGTCTGAAAAGTTCGGATTTATTTCATATCTTGTTTTCTTGCTCCGTGACAGCTCTCTGTAGCACATCAGTCCTCGGGTTGCACCTGGGCAGTGTCTTTCCAGGGAGCGTGGCCTTCCCAGAAGCCGTGTCCATGCCCCAAGTAATTGAATCTACATGGAGAGCCGTGGGATGGAGGGACCATGCTGCACAAAAAGTCTCCATGTGCTTTCCATGCCTCAGGACTGCCTTCTTAATGCTGAGGCTCTTAAAGACCCAAGCAATGCCTGGATGAACAGAGATGGGATGCTCAAAGACCTTTCAGTGATGGTTATGGGCTGGGCTGGCTGCTCTGCACTCCATCGTGCCAGGGGGTCTCCAAGGGTAGGTTGTCTCCAGTGAGTCTCAACCCATCCCCTGGGATGCAGGGCTCTGCCCTCCGCCACTCCACAAGGGATCGTGCAGGCAGAGTTAGCATAAAAGTAGCTCTGCTCATTCTGCGAAGTTGCAGTCCTCTAAGTGCTGTCCTCAGGGTGCTGCCTATACCCAAGAGAGTGGGACATGTCCCGTATCAATCGCAGCCACGAGGGAGAGGAGGCAGGGGAGGGAAACCGTGCTTGTGGGGCAAGACAGGGCGCCTTTGGCTGGTCTGAACACAAGAACATGGCCCAGGGTCTGCCAGCCTGCTTGGCAAGCTTGCCATCCTCTGCTTGCATGTGTTAATAATCCAGGCTGACCTCCTGAGCTGTGGGAGTAGGGGAAGGAGAATGAGAGGAGGGTCATGGAGATTAATTAATACTCAGGGCTCTAATTATGAGTTTCTTCAACACCAGGCTTCTAATGAGGAACAGGCACTGAGGCAGCCTGAGTCCTGCGGCCCCTCAGCTGGCCCTGCTGAGACACCTCCTGCCTCCTTACAGGGGTGGTTTTACTGGGAGAGGGATGGGAGTTGGCCCCTGGCCACCCAGCATCTCTCACCGCAGCTCTGGAACCCCGGACTGTGTGGCCAAGAAGTTGCCACGCTGCTGTGTAACCCTGCTCATGCCTTGGGCTGAGTGCCGGAGACTGTTGCCATACCCAACACGCCCAGTTCCCTGCCTCAATCCAGTACCCAAGCGTGGGCCAGGGGCAGGAGATGAGCTGGGGGATCACTGGCCCTGCTCAGTGGGGGGTGTTCTCCTGGTCCGGTGCTCACAGGAGCCCTAGCACTGCTGGCTCTGTGGATGCTGGTTCACCATTTCCAGCTGAGCAGCTCATGGCTGGTGATGCTGGCCCTGGGACACAGCTGTGCTTCTCCAGCATCTCCTAGCCTCTGGTGAGGCTGTGCTCATCAGGAGCTGCAGGCAGCCATGCACTGCAGGCAGCAGAGGGAACTCTAAACACCTCACCTGCACTCACTGCCTGGCTGCTGCCAGAAAAATGCAGGGCTTTTGCTTCAGAGTCCTCAGCAGCACTTCATCTAGAGGAGGTGGCCTGGGCGCTGGAGGGGTGACTGCTTTCCTCCAGCCCCATTTGAGCTCATTTCTGAAACGGGTGTAGCCCAGGAAGGTCTGAGCCATGGGTATGTACATATCACCTGGCCCTGATCCCCTCTGCATTTGCCTCTTGGGGGGCAGAGGGAAGGAGGGAAGCCGCTGAAGGTCTCAAACAGGACAGTGAGGCAGCACCAGCCTTCTGATCCCTGTTCTCAGTGAGCATTTCCCTGCCACAGTCCTTACAGCAGGTACAACATGCACAGAAAAGTGCCACCAGAAGCATCCCTGTCCGCCAAGTCCCTCCGGGCTTTCCTGCTGCATAGAGATGCCCTCTGGAGATCTCCTGGGGCTTCTAAGCATGGATGGGGCATCCAGGGGTTAACAGAAGGACTGTGTCCATGCTCAGCAGTAGCTAACAGCCACTAGCTAATAACTTTATAGCTTCAAAGCAGGGCATTTATCACGCTGAAGTTTGTTTATGCACTAGTTATATGGCGCATTATACCAGTGCTGTGTTTGGCTGATAAATTCTCCGTGACAAGCGAGGCTACCAATGGGGACTCACTGAGTCCAAAAGACCAGTAGCTTTTTCCTGAACTCTGCTTTCTGAGATAAGGATGTTTTTTCCCTCTTTTGTTTTGTAAGGAGGAAAGAAAAAAATTCAAAAACCCATAAACTTAAAAAGAGGAAGATTTTTGTTCTGGATAAGTTGTCCAATTGCATGGTCCCCTGGTTGGGCTGGAGAAGGTCCTGGTCCTGGCAGGGACCAGGCAAGCTGTGTGTGAGCACCTCTGTGCTGGCAAGTGATGCACATGGACCCATGCTGGGAGATTTGTGCATGTGCTGAGTGGACACTGACAGCTCGTATGGGCTCTGGGTGTCTCCGGGAACCACATATCTCAGTCCCATCTGCCTTCAGGGAGGGTATTTTTGGGGTAGAAGTGTTAGAGGGCACTCTGTCAGCCCTCTAGTTCTGCTCAAGGTTTCTAAAACAAGCCATAATTGTAGCGTTGGTCACTGTTTTCAGGTTGTGCTTGTGTGCAATTTGTTGCTGAGCGCAACACAGTTGCTACGTTCACCTGTACCCCCTCACTGCTGGGTTAAATTGCTTTAATCCTACTAATAATAATGACCTTCACATTTCTGGCTTGCTCTATCACAGGAGCCAAACCCACTTTGCAAACATTAACAAGCTCGGCCTCCTGACTCTGTGCAAACATGGTGGGTCAGGATCATTTTTCCTGCTGCTGTGGTGGGGAAACTGAGGCATAAAGCAAAGAGCTGGTTGGTCTGAACATACCTAGGGTGGCAGCCTTTGCTTTAACCAGTAGACCTCACCCTGTTCCAATTTGGACCAGGGTAGACTTTCATGGGTCTCACCTGTGGAGCAAGAGCTGGGACTGGCTGGCTGGTGGGATGCAGTGGGATGAACACTGATGCTGGGACTGCCTCCGAGGTAGTTCATCTCTCAGTAGCCTTTGCTGCTGTTTCTGGGATGTGGGACCCACGCTGCAGTTCAGCCTGGCCCTTGCCCATCCTGCTGCAATGAGCAGAAAGCCCCCCACCATGGTTCAGTGCTTGGGGGCAAACGCCCAGCCAGCGGGCATGTGGGCATACACCTCCCTGCATGCGGACGTGCTTGTTATGTGCATCTGCAGGTGCTCCCTGGCGAGGGCATCAGTGCCTTTACCCGTGTGTGTGTGGGTGTGCACAGACATGTACCCATTAGTGCCCTGTGCCTGTACACGTGTAAAACGGGCATCTCCACCTCCATGTGCTACATCAGGATCCCTCCACAGCTGCATATCCATCCCTGGCTGTGTAGCCATCCCAGCCTGCAGGTCTCTGGCTGCGTACCTGTTGCATGCCTGGCTGTACCTGTGCCGGCGTGCGGCCCCGCTGCGGATCTGCATCGGTGGCTGCGTGCAGTGGCCCCTGCAGGCTGTAAATACTGGCAGTGTGGTGGGGAGGTTGAGCGGTTTATGGCTCAAGGTCAGGCCCATGAATCATAAAAAGGTGTCGGAAGGAGCATTAACTCCTAGCCTTGCTCGGTCTCTGTGTGGTTTCAGGCGGGGCCCCGGAGGCAGTGATTAAAGGGTGCACCTTCCCCTTTCAGTTTTACGGTAAAAGGAAAGCAGTAAATTAGAAGCCCACAGGCTGGGGCAGGCCAGGTCCTGCCAGCACAACAGCAAGGCGAGTACCTGCTGTGCACCGTGAGACCCTGCTGCCGGCTCAGCACCCCCCGCCAGCACGGCCCCGGCAGCCCCTTCCCACGGCAGCCCTGTCCCGAGGGGCAGGGCCCAGCCATGTGCTGGGCAGGCGGCCGCACGCGTGGTGGGTTCATCCCTCCAGCCTTGCCCAACCGATGGCTTGGGATGGCCAGGGGTGCTCAGCCCCCTCACCCTGTGGAGCAGCAGCACCTCTCTCTCTACACCTTTTTACGACTCCAGCTATAATTAACTCAAGTAATAAAATTTTTGAATCCAAATAGATATAATTAATGTTTAATGCTCCTGTTTTCCTGCGAATTGTCAGGACTGTTAAGAGCTGAGTATTGATTGACGAGGTGAGGCAGATGCTTCTGCTGCTGAGGTGGAATTGCCGGGACAGCAGCAGAAATGGTCAGGTCCTGCTACACATCCGGACCTCAGGACAGTGGGTTGGGACTGGAGAGAGCTGGGGTGATGTCCAGCAGTGCAGAGATGAACCTGGCCCAGCTTGGCTGTGGCAGGGAGGAGGGGATGAAGGTTGCTCACAGGATCCTGCTTTTTCCTACCGCTCAGCTATGAGTAGTCTCAAGTGCTGGAGCCTCACAGCAAGCACTCAGGCATGGGCATTGCTGGAGGTTTCACCCCAACAGCGCATGCTTCAAACCCACCATCTCCTGGGGAAGGGCATTCAGGGATGGAGGTGTGAATGCACCCTGCGCCATCCTCATCCCGACAGCAGTGTCATCTTCCCAAGCCTGACCCAACTGGCAGCTGCACTGGCATCCCTGGCTCATCCCCACCGCCTGCCAGGCTGGCAAGCAAGATGTGGGACACAGGCAGTAACTCCTTCCCTGAGCTGCTGCTGCTGCAGCCAGCCCTGATAAGGTGCCGTACAAAGAGCTGGGCGCGTTTGGCAAGTGCCAGCCTGATTTCCCCCAGCTCCTGCCAGCCTGGCATGGCTGTCACCCTCCGGCCCTGCGGGCTGCAGGTCAGGCTGCCACCGCCTGCCTGGTGCCTGCAATAGCAAGGGCCTGGGGGCAGGCAGGGTGCTGGAGCACATCTGTCCCGGGGATACTGCAGGTACCACAGCCCTTCTGGCTCCTGGCAGCCTGCTGGGAGGCTGGGGGTGGATGAAAATCCAGGCGTATGCTGTGCCCTCTACCCGGGCTGGGTAGGGCATCAGATGGCTCTGAAGAGGAGAGGGAGGGAGCCTAGCAGCTCCTAGCAGGAGGGAACATACTTCTCCTTTCCCTTAAAAAAAAAAAATGCTTTTTCCCTCTGGGGAATGGCATCGCGGAGCCCTGGAATTGACAGGGCTGCCAGAGCTGATGGATGGTGTCGGCGGAGGGAGCAAAGCAGGTCAGCAGAGCAGAAACCAGCAGGCACAAAGAGAGAGCATCCCCGCTAACCAAGGCAAGCGGTGACACCCTGTGCCGGGGCTGGGCCCACAACAGCCCCTCTCTGTTGGGCTGGAGAGGCAGCACAGCTGGGGTACCTGGGGTGCCATCCGGCGATGCCCCTGGGCTCACCCGAACTGCCTCTGCCAACAAGCAGGGCCTTTCTTCATCTCTGAACAAGCCCCCATTGTTCAGACGCTTCCCCTGCCACTGCCTTGTGCTTCTGCTCTTCCCAGAGATCGTTCTAGGAGGAAAGGGAGGACTTGGAACATCTGCACAGCCAGAGCTGCTGGGTCATCAACGTTTCTGAAGGGGCCGAGGCTCCTCCAGGAGCTCCAGACCACATCTCCATCCTCTTGGCAGCTCTGCTAGGCAGCCATGCAAGCCCCCAGCCAGCCTGTGCCTCAGTTTCCCCACCAGTGTCTGAGGTCCTGCTCCACCTTTGCAGGTGTGCTGCCGAGAGTGAGTGCACGCACTTGAGCCAAGGCAACCCCAAGAACTGGGGAGCTGCAGTGCTGACTGCCTGGGGCAGCCTCGGTGCAGGCAGCTGTGCTGCCAGGATCTTCTGCATTCCCTCCTGGGCACATAACCTCCCACTGGGCACCCCAGAGCTGAGGAGGGGAAGACTGAAAGATGGAAACTGGGCTGGTGTGGGTCTCTGGGGTCTGCTCCAAGCAGGGACATGGCCCTGTTTTGAGGCCAGTGCTCGGAGGAACTGTGTTTTTGTGAACAGTGAAGGCTGTGGCTGTGGGGAGAGCTTCAGAGACTGGGCAGCTGTGCTAAATCAGCCCTAACCTCACTGAAACTCGTGTGCAGTCTCTGCTTCCTCATGAGAGACACCCAGCCAGCCTCCTGGCAGCAGAGGTGACAGCAGATTGCAGTGGCACTGGGGGGATGCTGGCTGCTGTGGTGTGACCGAGGCTCACCACAGCCTGGGAGCCCCCAGCTCTGCCAGCAGGAAGTGTCTCCTCCCTGAGCATGGTCTCCACCAGCCACATGTGGGAGGGCAGGATCTGTCCTCATCAAACATGGGTGGGTGGCCATGATGAGTGGGGAATGAGATCAGAGTGGAGAAAGACCATGCTGAGCTGTAGAAAGTGACAGCTCTTTGGGGGACCTGAGTAAAACAAGGGTGCAGTGAGCCCCAGGCTTCGGATCCAGGACTGTAGGCTATTCCCCATCTCTCTTGTGGGGTCAGCGGGACCTTCTCCTCTCTTCCCCTGAGCACAAAGAGGAGAACAAGCTCCTGCCTCAGCTGGGAGGCCACAGCCTTTTGCCCAGGTGCCCCTGAATGGAGGCTCACAGTGCCCTCCAGGGATGCAGAGCTGCATTGTCCCTCCTGCAGCCTCGGGACATAGAGCAGGTCTCCCAGCAGACACGTAGCAAGAAGGAGCCCAGGGGTCCTGGCTCCTGTCCCACGTTCTGTCTGCAATGGGAGGATATGCCTGAAGCTGCTAGGCTGGAGGGATGTATCTCCAGAGGGATCCGAACCCCAAACTGTCATCTTTGCTCTCCAACAAGCCCTGTTGCCAAGCCCCTCTGCAGCACCAACCGCTGCTCCAGCAGCTGGGAGGAGGAGTGCGGGGAAGGGGCTCAGCTTCAAATCGATTCTGAGCACTGTGATAAGAATCTCTTATCACCCTTGTCATTGTAATGGCTGGGACTGAAATGCTGGGCTGAGCAAGGGCCAGATTTCTGCATGACCGGAGGTGAGGAGGAGATGGGGTGCAGCAGAGGCAGCAGTGGCTTTGGGATGAGGTCCCAGTACTTTGAGCACCTGCTTGCTCTCTCTAGTGATGACCAGAACCAGCTCTCCCTTCCCTTCCCAGCCTTGGTGCTGCCCCAGCTCCTTCCCCAGCTCCTCACAAGGATGAGGAGCTCCCGGTGACACAAGTGCAGCACAGGAACAAGACAGGCACCCAGGAGCCAATGGAACAGACAGGCATCTGAGGGGTTTCCAGGCCTTTGGGAATTCACTTTGTTGCCATTACTGTCCAAAAGCAGCTTTTCCAATGGGTAAGAAAAAAGGAGCTGGCAAGCTTACGTGCTCTGTGCAGTATTAAACTAGACAGTGGCAGCATCGAGTGCCCTCAGCTGTAACCAGCTCCCCCAGAGCCCTGCAGTATGCTCTGCCTTTAACCCTCATGCTTCTCCCCTATGTTTTATTAACAACTGTTGATTGGGATTCCAAGGCAGTCTGGCCATGCAGAGACACAGATAAAATCAAAGGCTGCTGCAATCCCCTGCATCTCTGGACCCACCAATCTCGCTGTCTATCTATCTACAGTATCTCTCCTCCTGCCAAGGTTTCCTCCAGCAGACAAGCCTGAGAAGGTTAAACAGGGTCCTTTGCCAATAACCCTGTGGCTGGGGGATGTGTTAGCTTTCTGCCTTCTTGCCCCATTCCCTTTGTGCCGCTATGTGGGATGCCCTGCTGACAGCTGTGGATGGCCAGGCAGGGACCGAGGTGACAGGGAAGGCTGCTCCAAAAGATTTGCTGAGGGTCTGCAGCTGCCTGTGAGGTTTTGCTGCTGTCTCCACACTATTGGTAGCAAAAAACCCCACATTCTAAAGACCCCATGAGCCCCCTGTGCGCAGTCACCCTGCCATCGGGAGCTCCTAGCCAGGACAGGGTACCCTGGTGCTCTGCAGAGCTGGGGACTTGTTCTGTGATGGCTTTTATCAGGCCTGACAGTTGTTCTGCTGGAGGGGGAAGCTGAAGCTGTGGGATGTTTTTTCCTGTCACAGACCAGACAGAGGTTTCATGGCTGCTCCCACCTTGGCAGTGGGGAGCCAGTGGGCAGGGGTGCTGGTGTGGTGCCGAGCAGCCCACCACTCCAGAGAGGCACCTTGGGACTTGCCCATTTAATTCCAGGAGGAGCAGTGTCAGGGTGAGTGAAAATGGCCACACCGGAGGATTTATTAATTTCTCCTTCCCTCTGGCTCCTGCCAGGGGCTGTGTTAAGATCCCACAGCACACAGTCATCTCGCTAAAGCCAAGGGGGGCTTAGTGCTTAAATGGTTTTCATGCCACCTCAGAGTTTAGTGCTTGTCAACAAGTCCGAGGTCTCGCCAAAGGGCCTTGACAAACAGAGCAGCAGGGAGACAGGGAAAGCAGGCATCAGTGCCGGGAGTGGGTGAGCACATGAACCGGGTCTCCAAACCGCCCTGCATCCATGGGAACACAACCTCTCCAGCATGGAGACAAATTTGGCTGTCTTTGGCTCCAGCGGGAGGGTATTTGGTCCAGCTCTAAGTTTAAACCTCATGGAAATGAGGGTTAGACATTCAAAACCCGCCTGGATGCGTTCCTGTGTGATGTACTCTAGATGACCCTGCTCTGGCAGGGGGGCTGGACTAGATGATCTTTCGAGGTCCCTTCCAACCCCTTAGATTCTGTGGAAACACCTTCATTAAACCTCACTAAGGTGAAAAAGCAGAGGTCGCCCATGGTTTTTAAGCCCTTGCTTTGGTAGGCTCTTGCAGAAATAGGTGTATGCCGGTGAATATATTCTCTGCTCCGTATTCATCAGGCTGCATTTACAGCCGGGGCGAGCCTGAAGCCGGCGGGGTGAGTGCTGTTGCAGTAACGTGCTGGCTCTGCAGATGGGGATAGCAGAGCTCGGAAACCAAACCCGGCTCCAGATGCCACTGAAAAAGCTTGCCCTGCCTGGCTTGTGGGGAAGGCACCCTGGCCTCCTCCTGCACCACAGCCTGCCCCGCTGGGGGAAAGAGCCCTTCAAAGTCATCTCCTTTACTTTTGAAGAACTGGATTTACTTAAGCATGGGATAGTTAACTTCAAGCTGTGGGACACAGATCTGGCGCGGTGCAGAGCTGCAAGGCACACGGTGCAGGTGAGCCGGCAGTGCCGAGGTCTGGAGGCCACTCGTGTGGTGGTCCCCTGGGAAGCCACCCCACACCTTGGTGGCAGCGAGGAGGCAAATGTGGCAGGGCAGGCTGCCCCCACCCCGGGTGTGCTGCAGCAATAACAGCCCCCGAGACACTCGCTCCTGTGGGATCTGCTGCTGCCAGTGGGTCACCCGAGTCAAGCGTTTGAGCAGGATTTGGAGGAGAGCTGGGTAGTTTTATGGGCAGTAATTGTATTTACAGCCTTGCTGGATGAGGCACTGATCCAGGGGAAGGAAGCCCTCTCCCCAGCGAAAACCATATTGCAGCACTGTCCCGTCTCCAGCCTTCCCAAGGGCAGGATTGGTCCTATCCTTTTTTTGAAGCATTCTTGGTTGACCAGTGTTCCATGAACCCGTGGGTTAGTCCCACCTGGCATGGCCAGCATTCCTGTGCTGGTGAGGTCTTCACATGGTGTAAACTCACACCTCTCTGTGGATTAAGGATTAAGCCCTTCATTTTCACGGGAAGTGCCAGAGATTTTCTTTCTTCATCCCACTCCTTGGCTTTGTCCTGCCATCTGCAGTAACTGCCTGCCTTGGCAGTTCCCCTGCCTGACAGACAGGGATGGCAGGCAACCCTGTGCACACCCCACACTGTTTTCCCATCACCTGCCACAGGCCCCTTATGTTTTCATTTAGTCAACATAGGGGAAAGCTGTAAAACATATGTCTGCTTCTCAAGGAGAGAGAAAAAATGACTCCAACAGCTTGGTCCAGTTAACGGCTTGGGCTCTTGACTCCACTGTTGGCTTCACAGGGACTTTGTTTCATGCTGTGCATTTGCTGGCCCCCTTCTCTAGCTGGACCAAGGTGTGCATCTGGGGTAAGGATATTTGGGAGCAAGGATGCTTGGGGGAAAGGATGCCCCCAGCAGCTTGGGGAGAATGGTGGGGCCATGCTGCCCCCAGAGAATGGACAGGCAGGAGCACTTTCCACCCCACCCTCCACGGGCTCCTCCCAGCACAGCTCCCCATCCATCCCGTACATTTACCTAACGCTAATGAGACGTATTGATTGGAATGATGGGATTTGTAAAGGTCACAGGGTTAAAGTACATAAAACCAGCCTTTCTGGAGCTGCAATATCAGGGCCGATGGGTCTGGTGGGAGAGATTAAAGGCCTCGTGCTGCAAGAATGGAGAGAGCTGACAGCAATTACATTTCAGATGTGTGCATAGTTATAACCCCCCCTCCGCAAGACAGGCAACCATGTACCCACCACCACAGAGTAGGTCTCCAACCCCCTCACAGGATCGCAGGATTTCAACAGAGCAAATCAGGAAATGATAGAATGAGAGAAAGGGGAAAAGGGAGAGAGAGAGACTGGCAATCCCTTTGGAAACGTGATGCCCAACCCCATCCCTTCAGCTCAGCTCTTACCCCTGTTTCGGGATTCCCAGTTGAGCTGTTACAGCATCGCTGCACTAAAATCACATTGTGAAACCTAAACTCAAAAAACACTGCAGCTCCTTTTGTTAGGGCAGGACTCCCACTACTGGTAATGAGCTGGCAGGTCATTAGAGCTCTGTCTGTCCAGGACCTTTCCCCAGCAGTTCATGCTTGAGGGCTGGAGGAGTCCAAATCCCCAGAACCACAAATGCAGTTGGCTGGAGGTCAGGGTTAACAGGTCTTGATGTAGGAGACAAATGGGTCTGGACATCACTTTTTCTAGAGGTGTTTCTCAGTCACCTCTGGGTCCACGTGGGAGCTCAGGCCCTCATGCTCTGCTCTGGTCTGCAGCCACCAAAGACATCTGCTGGAGCCGCAGGACCAGCCCAGATCTGGCAGAGACATCTCGCTCCATCATCCCTCCTTGCAGGCCCCTCTCTGCACTGTGTGTTTGTTTCTTGGTCCAAAAGAGCATTGCCAGGAGAACTGTATCAGCTGAAGCTTAAATGTTTTTAACATCATGGGCTCCTGCAGTGGCTCTGGGGTGCAGGGGGATAAACACGTTGCCTTGGTGGCTTTCCTGGGTCTCCAGAGGGAACAAGTAGACAGAGACATGAGCTAGGCTGAGGGATGCACTTGCATTAAGGAAGGATTAGTGTCAACAATATCACTACACACAGAAACAGCTAAATTAGCTCCATGACTGAGCTCCATTAGCCCAGGCTTAAGGCTAGACTCTGGACAGGAGGAAGCCCAGCTCAAGGGCCTTTCAGCCCCAGCTCATCTTGACTTCCCATCACCCACTGTACTTCTCATGGCAGGATTAACACCAGAGGCACCTGGGACTCAGGAAACCTGGCTCCATCTGGCATCGCACTAAGCCAAGAACACAAGCAGGGACTGCACTTCCCCAGGGATGAATCCCAGAATGAAACCCAACAGGGTGAAGGAGCTGTCTGCCAAACAAGGGAAGAAGCACATTGCTCACCTGTAACTGTAGCTGCCTCAGGCTTAGAGCCTTTCTCTGGTGACAAGGCAAGGCTTAGCACACAACATGAAGTACTAACAACCTTAACAGCCCTTGCAGAGCGGTTGTGCACATGGGCTTCACCCTGCTACCCATGCACACTTTAAATCCTCCCCCAGAGCCTTGCCACAGGGGCTGCTGCAGGAAGCAGGAGCATCCCCCAGCACCCACCCTCCCAGCTCCATCTCTATTTATCCCTCCCACGCACTCTCTTTCCCTCTCTCAGATGGTAATGAGTGGTTTGCACTGGGAACTAAATGAAGTTGATTGCCCACTGGTGTCTGCCATTAGTGGTAATTAGTTAAAACATCAGAGTATAAACAGTAAATTGGCTCTAATAATTAATACTAGCACTCAACCATATGAGAGACACAGAGACTGGGAAAGAAGCAGCGGCAAGCTTGTAAAATCAGCTGGGGCTGCTTTAATTAAAAAAGAAGGAATGTAAGTAACACAGTATTGGAAAAAGGACAAAAGCCATCAGGATCTTGCTCGTTAGGAGCCTGGTTGTGTCTCCCCTGGAGTGCAGCAGGGCTGAGGGCTCGCCTCAAGCCTCAGGTACCCGCTGCTGCGAGATGCAGAGCCTGCGATGCTGAGGCTGTCGTATCCCTGAGGTGCTGGGACACCACTTGTGAGATGAGATTTAGCCTTGTTACCAGCCTCCTGGAGTGGTAGGGAGGACCATTACATGTGGATCTGCTACAGGTGCTGCAGATGGGAGGTGAACCGGGCAGATAGGTGAGATAATCCCTTGGGTGATGTTTTGGGGGACAGCTGCTCAGAGGGCTGCTCGGAGGGGCTGCCTCCTTCAGGTTCTCCCTGCTTAATAAAGGCGCCTTCCTCTTCTTGTTCCTCTAGCAGCAGATTTGATGTGAGGTTTCCTTTGGGAAGAAGGAGTCAGCAAGGGGTAGGTGGGTTCTGCTGGGGAAGGTTGGGTTTGCTCTTAGAATAACATTTTTTTTCTGTAGGTTTTGCCAACCTGCATCCTTCCCCTTCTTCCAGGCACCTTCTCCCCCTGCACTCCTTCTCCCAGCAGCATCTGCAGGGAGTTCCCGTAGCCCTGCCTCAGCAGAAAGCCCTATGCCCCCCGAGTGCCTGAAATACTTCATCTTAAAAATAATAATAATAAAATACAGTGTAAAGCAGCAATACTGTCAATACTGGGGTGGTGCTGAGCAGCCACTGCTCTCAGGGAGGGGTGTGGGGTGGCTCTCCCCGCGAAGGGACAGCCCTGGGCTCTGGCAGAGGTGACAGAGATGCAGTTGGGGAGGAGGGGGAGGCTGCATGTATATCGCTATTAATCATCCCTGCGTACGTTAACCATGCTAATGTCGTAAGTGACAATAGCCCATCTCAGCTTGTGATTTAGGGTCTGTGAACGGAAGCTGGGCTCCTGGGAGTAAATGCGTGAATCCTCTGCTGGTACTAAACCTTCTAATAAATCTAACGCACACCAAAAAGCCCTGGGCACTAAATCCCAGAATCCAGTAATTGAAACCCTTACAGCTCTCAGAAAAAAGGTAACCGGTGAGTGGAAGTGAGTGTGTTTTTACAGAATATACATCCTATCTGCACCTGATTATCTCCAGCAGAGACAAAGGAAACCTGGTGCCTCTTTGCAAAGCACCTCATTCCACAGACTTAAAATAATACCTTCAAGAATAAGAACCAAGCAGTCCTGTGCTGCAGGGGCTGATGCTGTGCTCTGCAGATCCAAGTAGGTAGGACCAAGAAGTGGTGGCTCTCACTGCTGCCCCAGCTGTTGGCAAATGTCACCAGGACTGTGGTGGTCCATCTGTCTGCTGCCCCAGACTGTAGTGCCTTGGTGTCATGGGGGTCAGTGGGCTGGCACGCCTGGGGACAGACACCAGCCGAGCCTGGCTCATGCATGCCTTTGCAGCAGGCTGTTAGTACCATCAGAGGAGTGTCCCTGAGTGGTCCCTGCCCTACAGCTTGCAGAGGAAGGGCAGATGTTCCCATGGGGCTCAGCATCCTGGCCAGGGTAGGGTGGTGCAGGGCAGCTGCCTGGGAAGGATGGGAGAAGGTTTTTTCCCCACCAACCGGGTCCCCAGTGCAGGGAGCAGCTGGACAAGCAGAAGCATGTGTGTGGGGCTGCTCCCCACCTCTGAGAGAGGGGTGTTTGCAGGCACAAGTGTGTTCGTCTTGGGGCAGCGAGGAATTCCCCGTCCTTCCCATGGTTTGTGTGTTTCCAGTAGCCAGTGCTGTGGCTGTTTATTGCTTTGTTTACTTGAAAAAAGATCACGTTGGTGTTTTATTCTGCTTTTAATCTCTGTTACAGACCACTCTGTAATGCCTTGGCAGGGGACTTAATAAATATAGTCATTTGGATAATGAATGGTGATGATACAGGCGAGCTTGAGGAGGTTGTAGAGGAGAGATGCTGCACACAGCACCTGAGTGCAGGTTTGGAGGCAGGAGGACCATCTCCTCCCTGAGACTGCCCCTCTGCAAGGTCCCGCAGCCCCAGCTGGTGGCCAGGACACAGGGGTTGCCCAGCCCTTTCCCAGTTCAGCATCCTTTGTCGTGTGAAGAGAGCTGAGACAGGCAGGGATCAGTGCAGATGCCCAGTGTCCTGCCCAGTGATGGCCATGGACCTGTTGACCACCAGGACTGGGGGGTGCCCTGTGCCCCTGCACCGTGGGGCACACCCTGCACACAACAGCACCGTTTTGTGCAGCACGTCTGTACAGTGGCTTTCTGTAGGAGATTTCTCAGAAACAAGAAAGAATTGGGTTTCTTATTCCCCCTCTCCCTGCCTTTCCCTTTACCGCTGCCTGATTGTCCCTCTATGTTACCACAGATCATACTCACAGCCCCGTGTGCCATCTACCATCTGCCAGAGCCCCACATCCCTTCCACCATGCCACCTGCATGCCAGCACACTGGCAAAGATATTTTTGGGTGAGCCAGTGCCAGGCTTCAAGCGATCCGTGATGGACACCCAGCATGGCCACCCACCCATGACTCCCATCCCATCCTGGGGCACTGGGACTGTTCCCTTGGGGACAACCACAGGATTTCCACTGCCTCTCCCCTTCCTCCTCCCCAAACCTGGGGGGAGCCTGAGCACCCTCATTTCTCAGGTCACCGCTTGGCTAATGGTCTATTAATTTGTTCAGTTGTCCCCTGTGAGGCAAACTCAATTTCTGCCCGAGATTCCTCCCTGGCTGTCGACACGGTGATTGATAGGATGAGCGGCTGTCACCGCCGGCCCCGGCACCCGCTCGGCACACCGGGCACCCGCGCCGGCCCTCTGCCTGCACACCGGTGCAGCTCCGGTGGGGCCAATCCACAGCCTTGCGCCCAAGGATCTGTCTCCAGCAATGAAAAATGACAGAAATATTTAAGGACAAATAAGGTTTACAAACCCAATTTAAAATTATTACGGGAGGCCCCGGCTGCAGATGGGCCCAAGCTGATTCGCGGCGGCAATCAAATAGAATTTCCTTATCGTTGTATTATTTTAGGGCGTTATCTGGCCCCATAATGCAGTTATAAATTCAATTTCATCTGTGAGCGTTCATTGTTTACTGTCGCCTGTTTGCTGGGGAAAATGTAAACACTTCGCAGCCCTTGGCTGCAAAATTAATTTCTGGTGGAAAACGGAAAAGGGGAGAAAAAGCGGAAGGTACCAAAAAAAAGAGAGAAAACAAGAAAGGTGGTGGTGGGAGTGATGCTGGGCACAGCACAAGGGCTGGCCAGGGCACTGGCACCGGCCGTGCTCTTGTGCCGGTCAGCTGCCGGAGCTGGCTGCCACCATGGTGCCATGCTTGGGATGGCAGTGGATGGATGGGGATGGGTGGGGACAGATGGGCATGGATGGGGCCATACCCAGGTGGCATCAGCAGCTCTCGCCTCTCCTCTCCGCTGCCACATTTCTCCCTCGTGCAAAAGGAGAAAAAAAAATACTCAGTGACCTGCTGGGGCTGCCAAGGGAAAGTTGAAGGTCTCCCATTAATTCCAGACTAAAAATGACAAATTCATCTTCTACGACAATTAAATGAAGTCAGTAATTGATGCTAATTGATCTTCAGCCGAGAGGGCTCTTACTGCTTTGCCATGCTCTCCCCAATGCTCGGCACTTTCTCCCCTTTCCCACTCCCCTTCCCTGCAGTTCCCTGGCCTGGGATGTCCCCGACAGCCGCTCCAGGGCCTGCCCAGCCCGGCCACCCCCTGCATCTCTTTCGGCTGCTCTCTTCTTGGAGTTTGCATTTATTTTCTTTTTTTTTCATTTGGAGGCAGGTACCAGGCCTGGCTGTGTTAGCGACAAAGGATTTATAGCCTACAGCTGTGTAGGTTTCCACTTAATTTTTATAAGCCCAGCATAAGAGCCAGCAGGGGGTAAAGCACACTTGGATTTTCTCTACTTAAAATATTACAATGTTAGCACTTTTGCTTGAGCCCTGAAAAGGGGGCGGTGGGGGGGCTGGATGTGTGTGTGTGTTTGGGGTTTTTTTTGGTGTTTTGCTTTGTTTTTTTTCCCTTTTTTATGAGAGCCCTTTAATCTCAAGCCAATATGTCAAAATCAAATTAAGCCTTGGAAGGGGAGCGGGCTCAGCGTGCCAAGCTCGCTCGCTGGGTTGTAAATGTACAATTGTTTCTGGGAGCTGTTATTAAAGCGAGGTGACTGCTGCCCATTAAGGGACCCTGACGTCACGTCCTCCAGCAGCGCTCGGGAAGCGACACCGGGAGGAGGGGGACGATGGGGCTTGGCCACGGGGAGGGGATGGACCCTAGGCATCCCCTGAAGTGGAGTGGAGGAAGAGATGGCACCAGGCGTGGATGGGCCGTGCAGTGGCCCCAGCAGGGGAAGCCCTGAGGAGCCTTGGGTACATGGCACGTGCTTCCAAGCAGAAGAGCAGAACCCCCTAGGGAACCATCAGAAGGGTTGGGTTTGGGGTTTGCAGCAGAGTCTGGGTTTTGGAGGTAGGAGAGGTTGCTCAGCCAGGACTTCCTTCAGCCTTTATGGAGAAGCAAAGGGGGGGAAATCATGGGGTTTTTTTCAGTTTTGTGATGAAAAAGTCCCTGTTTGCTTTGGTTGAGAAGCCCCTTTCTTGCCCAAGCAAAACCTTTTCAACAGAGTGATGGGGCCAGCCAAGAGGTGCCCTGCAGAGCTCATGAAAAGTGTGGGACAGCATCACTTCTTTTGGGTAGCCGGGGCTCTTTGCCAAACCATGGTTAAGGGCAGAGGGGGCAAGCCTTGTCCCTAGCAGTTACCAAACTCCCTTGATCCAGAAACAGGATTTGGGGTGGAAAAGAGGAAAGGGGAGAAAAAGTGGAAGGTACCAAAAAAAGCTGTGGGGTACACAATCTGCAGGGGGGTCGTGGCCATTTGCAGGGGTCTTACCATGGTGAAATGCTGCCAGCACCCTCATGGGTGATAAATCCACATGTTTGCTGAGCTTCACGGCAAGCAAAGTAACAGCAATGACAGCACTGTAAACTATCGCTGTTCTTTGCTCAAGACAGTTTATATTTAACCATAACGCTGATACCTGACATTATATTTAGACTGTGCAGGTCTTTAAGGTGGTCACTTGCCACCTTTTAATTCATGCAGTGGAACTGAAACAGGCTGGAGAAGCGTGGGGGGCAGTGGGAAGGTGTGTTGGCATGCTGAGACCTGCTCACCGTCCTCTCTGTCTGACCCAACTTCAGCTCCTACTGATGCCGAGGTGGGTGGTCCCTGCTCCGTATCTCCAGATCCCTGATTTCAGTCCACCAAGATGGGCAGCTTCGTGGGTTGCTGGGAGCCATCCAGGACTGGATGCTGTAGTCCCAGCAATGGTACCATTAGTACTGGGGTGAGGACTCAGCACAAGGACAGCGAGGAGACCTCATGCCTGCTCTTGGCCATGCCATGCTGGGCAAGAGAGACAAACTAACAGCTGGGATAATTAGCCCTGGTGAGAAGCAGTGCTAATGAGACGGAGTGTAGTGCTACGCTAACAGGGCTGTCTTGCTGCCAGGACATGAGACACAAGCTCTGCATGGCGCTGGGCTGTCCTGGGTGGACATATGAGCTCATTAGGAGAGAGCCGAGAGACATCTAACACGATGCTGTGGGCAGGATGTCAGGCCCTGGAGCGGGCAGCCCCTGGGGTCCCGTGGGACACCGGTTCTCTGTATGGGCTGGGCGATGGGGCGGAGAAGCCTGCATGCCCATTGTGGGCTGCTTTCACTGGTCTTGCTGGGTAGCCACTTGGAAGCAATGGTGTGGGGAGTTCTGTTCTCTGGTCTTTATGGGTCCCACTAAATCGTGTGTAATATACTGTAAATGAAGTTTATAGCTGAATCGGTGTTTTACAGGGGCAGACAGAAGTCCAGCTGCAGAGCTACAAACAAATGTGTTGTATGCAAAAGGGAGATGGCACCAGTGCCTCCTGCTGAGCCCCAGACCCATTTCTCAGGCACATTTTGCTGGGTCTTAGGGAGAATGTAGCTTGAACTGGCTGGCTCTGGACGTGCTCATCACCTGCACATGGCTCCCAGCTCATCTTCCCCATAAGCAGTTGAGACCAAAAGTCATTTGTAAAGTCAAAATAAATTACTTTCTGGAAGTCACACAGGGAACTGGCAGTGAGAGCAGAGGTGGATGTCCTGCACAGGGAAACTGAGGCAAGAAGATGTGTTTCAGGGTCATGTAACAAGGCTCTGGCAGACCTGGGAAGAAGATCAGGAGCAATGTGTCACCCGCCTTGTGTCTCTGCTGTTGGTGCCTGATGCGGGGTCATGGAAACCCCAATGTGTCAGAGGCTCCCAAAATATCTCCCTTGCCCCTTTTCCTGTGGCTCCAGAGCTGGAGTGGTTGGTGGGCAGGGCTATGCCTGCCAGAGCACTCCAGGATGCTCGGCAATTCCCAGACGTGCTGCGCTCGCTGTTTTCCGGGAACCCAGTGGCCTGAGCAGAGATAAATAAGTGATACAGACATCTCTGCACTAAACACACATGACGCGCTCCCTCCTGCTGCCCCCCCCNCTGCTGTGCGGGAGCAGCGGGAGGGCAGAGGCAGACAAGTGTATTACACGGATAATGTATTTGACGTATTAATAAAACCAGCCGCATTGCTCAATCTGGAGAGAGGGGGGGATGCCGATACATCATGACAGATCACATATTGATGGAATCCAGATGTTGGGAATCATAGTCTTGGGGCCTTTCTTGTATTGACTGAAGGTAAAAAATGCAGGCTGTCAGCACATTAAATCTCTGCTCCGCTTGCGGAGGCCGAGGGAGTGATTACTTATTTCTGGAGGATGAGGAAGCTGCTCCCCATGTCCCTCTGCCGTTAGCCCACCTGTGAGGGAGGGTCCTGGAGGAAGAGGTTTGAACCCTCCTGTATTTGGTTGCCTATCAGCTGCAATGACCAGCTGGAGCGCACATTATTAGTGTCCCATCACCTTGAAATCCTTGGCTCAGACTCTTGCCTGCTGTAGATCAGCATCAAAGTGATCCCCATTGAGCACCTGCCTCTGCTTTTTAGCCAGTGAAGCGATCGAAACAACCCACTTGGCTTTACTGGTGATGCTGCTGCTTGTCCTGTTTTGCTCCTTTTGGGCAGTGATGCTGCTCAGCTCCCTCTCCCTTTTTAGCCTTGTTGTGTGCCAGTCGTCAGTGGTCTGAGCAAACGCTGCAGGCGAACGGGAATGTCACAAGTATACTCATATGCACACACAAGTATGTGTGTGTCCTTAAGGTATTTTTAGTATTTTGGGGGGAAAGATATTTGGTTACTCCTGCTTTCATGGGTAAAGGCCAATAACAACTTCAACTTTTATTTTACCTTACCAAGTCCTTTTAAAGTGAAAGCGTCTTGTTTCGGGTCTGTTTGGATTGGATACTTTTTAAGGGCTGCTTGCATTCTTGAAGCCTGATTGACTTTGGCTTGGTGTGACAAGGCACACAGTAATGTCGTCTCCTGGGCACACAATGGGGTGCACAAATACATGAGTGTACTGGCTTGGCATTGTGCTCCTCCACCTGAATAGTGCCTTTCCCTTGAGCATCTTGTTGCAGTGGGTTAAACCTGCTGCTCGATGCACGGCAGGATGACATGACACTGAGAAGATGACACAGCTTTATGCTAACACCCTTTCCAGGGTTATTGCCATCCCGGAGAAGGTGCTGCTGCTCTGTGTGTTTCGGCTCTGCCCCTGCATTTGTTGCAGTGGGAAGTGACCAGGAGGTGGTTGGGATGCAAATGGTCTTTGTCTGGGAGGCCAGGGCAGCTCAAAGGGGTGGTGTGGGTTTCAGAAGTGATGAACTTGTAGCAAAGAGGAAGGAATGTTGGAGCATTAAAGAAGAGATTAAACAATTGAGGTACAGTTTCCATGGATTCAGGCCACCAGGACATGTTTAGGAGCCTATAGAACTATTATAGAGGCTCTCAGAGAGAGATACTCTATATAGGAACTATAGAACTATATATGTGTATCTGTGTGTGTATATGTAATATAGAACTATTACATTATTCAGAACTACTACATAGGAGCCTACAGAACTATTTGTATGGCCTTTTTTCCACTATTGGAATGGATCAAAAAGCAGGAATCAAGGAATCTGGGGAAATACAAAAGCCGACATTGGCATCTTGGTGTTTTCCCAGTGGAGCCCACATGGGTCTGTGCCTGACAGAAGTGGATGCCAGGAGGTCTCTGGTGTGCCAAGGTCCAGGTGCCTGAGGCTGCCCTGTCATCCTGGATCCCCTGCAGAGCACTCCTAAAATTTTCCACTCCTGGAAAAGCAGCCCGAACCAGAGCTATGCTGAGTGATAGCCTCACTAAGCCATCCAAAACATGTCCCCAGCATTCTCAATGGGCTGGCAGTGAGGCAGGGATTGTCACACAGTGGTTCTGTCAAGTGGGAGCATCCCATGCTCTGGGGTCAGGACTCCAACACCATCCATCTGTGGTCTTGAGCAAGCTTGGCTGATTGAACGGGGAGCCAGAGCTGCCCATTGACTGCGGCGGCCGTCCCAAGGGTGAGTGAGCCCTGGCCAGCCCCAGCTTTGAGCATGCACAGTGGTGTTGCTGCCCTGCGCATGGCTGGGGCACGGGCTGGCAGTCGGGGTGAGTCCCTGTCCCCTGCTTGGCCGATGACTCCGTCTTGAGCCGTGGGTCACCTGTGCTGTGCGGGGCTTTCGAAAGCGAGGACACAAGTCCTTCGAAGTCCCAAAGAGCTTTTAAAACTTCTTTAACCTCTGGAAGCCGTTTCCTTGCATGTGAAATGGAGACAATAAACACCTGAGATGAAAGGGCAGCTTTTCTCTGCTAAGATAAAGGGGTTTGCTCTTTCCCTGGGACTCCTTCGGTACAAGTGGACGGGTCTGGAGGCTGAACCGCTGGCAGGGAGAACTCACCAGCCCTGGAAAGTAGCAAGGTCATTTTTCAAGTTCGAGAAAAGCAGCTTAGAGGAATTATAAATTGTACTGAGTGAGCAGGACTTGAAAGCAGGGAGGGCTCCTCAGATGGGGAGCCGGGGAAAATGATGGAGGGAACGTAAGAATGACAAAGCATGTCGTTCCAGTGGAGTGCAAGACGATTTGCTTTAGCTCATTAAATACTGCAATAAAATATTAATAGTTATTGTCCCTCTATTTTTTGTAATTATCCTTGCAAAGAAGGATCTGCTGCAAGTCACTAATGTATTCCCAGCAGCGGGTTGCTTTTTAATACGGCGATGGCAGTCAGGGGTGAGAAGCGGGGGGGGCAATGAAAGCGTTTATGTGTGGCCAGAAAATAGTTGTATGATCAGGGTCATTAAGGACCCAATACTGTCTACAGAGGGAGAGACACAAGGAAGGGAAGTGGAGGCTGCGGGAAGAGGAAGAGGGTGCAGGTCAACCCAAGAGCACTGCAGAAGAGGTGAGATTTGAGGACAGTCTGGTATCTGCGTCCCACCTAACCCCAAGGAAAGCACTCGTGCAGCGGCTGCCCAGCTCAGCACACCTGGGTGTTTACTGGTGAACATGGTGATTTCCCCGCCTGATTGCTCTGACGTGGGTATGAAGGAACTTGGAAATGCCAAGCTCCTGCTGCAAGTGCTCTGGGGACAGCCCAGGCGCATGGAAAGCAGAGCTCAGGGCACTGTGTGTTGTGCCGAGGAGGCTCCGCTCTATCACAGCCCTCTGCAAGGCAGCCCTGGTGCCTTCCAGTGCCCCCTTCCCTGTGCCTGTCCCACCTGGCTTTCTTGGGGCTGTCCTCACTCTGGTCAGTGCCATAGCTCATGCTGTCACCTGCAGATTCCTCTGTGCAGACTTCGAGGCTCTGGAAACTAACTCCCTCCAGGGGTTCTCTTTCTCCTCCTGCTGAGATGCAGCTGGATCCGAAGAGGCTGTCACCCTCCTCTTAGCATCACAGCTGTGCCCCCTCATGTGACCTCTGGGCTGCAAAAAGTAGGTGAGGGGCTGCTATCAGGACCTGCTGCTGCAGTTCTGGGGCTCAGCAAGACCTGTCCACTCCCCATGGCTGGGGATGTGACAAAGTGGCACCTCACACCTCACCCTCTCCTCATCATGCTCCAGCCAGCTATTCTCAGACCTCAGCATCTCTCAGTGATCAAAGGATCCCTTCCCAGGAGTTTTGCCTGGGCAAGTACACTGTGGTGTGGCTTGGAAACCCTCGGCTGGAGGAGATGGAAAACACTGCTGGCAGAGGAGGAGAGAGCAGGGATCCCACTGTGGCTCCTGCCCTCAGGCAGGGAAAGCCCAGGAACAACAGGAACACAGGTGGGGAGCAGCAGCAGGTCTGTGCTGTGAGTCCACCTCGGGGAGCAAACCCTCTCCTGGTGATTTGCCTGTCTGTCCAGGCGAGCCAACGGCAGGGGCAGCCATGTCCACGACGCTGCCTGCCGCAGCGGGGATGCTCCTGCTTCCCATGCAGAGGAGGGACAGGGGCTCTGGCCCCACTCAGATCCCATCAGCTGGCCCTCGGAAGAGAAACGGTGCTGACAGGTACCTAAGCGAGGCAGAATTAAGGGAAATGATAATAAATGTAGATGGTCAGGCAGGGGAATGAAATGATCCATCTTTTGCATGTTAGTCAAGAGGTGCTCGCAGGCTCCCCCCTCCCCGCTCCCATTCAATCAGGGCCTGTCAGACCTCCAGCGGGCTGGCATTTTTGTGAAGAATCTCTCGGCTAAAAATTGTTGTCATTCCTATTTCCTTGTTATCAGTCGGCGGCACCTCGGCGGAGCCCGGAGATTAACGCGGAATCGCCGGGCGAGCATCCATTCCCGAGGAGCCCTATCCATTACGGCGAGCTCAGCGGGTCCCTCCTGCCTCACCTCCCACATTCATCATCTTTAACGCTGACAGCCCGGCGCAGGCCTTTCAAATTTATCTCGCCGCGTCCCGGGCAGGCTCTATCCGTCAAACTGCGCGAGAGGGAGCGAGCGGAGCGCCGTCTCCTCTCCCCTGTTCGTCGGGGAGGGAGAGGGGGGGAACAACCTGCCTGTGTGAGGGACTCAGTAAAAGATTGGTCGGAGATACACAATTAATCATGGCTCGCATCAATTTGCTTGATTTACTCCCCGGAGGGAGAAGGGGCGTAAACACGGCGTGTGCAGAGGCAGTGTGGAAACATAATGTGTCTGTCTATAGGAAAAACATTAACACATCATCCCCGTTGTGGGTGATTGATGGGGGAACAGGAGAGGGACAGCCCGGAGCTGGCAGGGTGACAGAGAGCCAGGAGCTTGCCAGAGAGACGGACCCAATGGAGATGAACCTCCGGGGCCACCGGTCGCGGCAGGCGGCACCTGACACATCTGACCCACCTTGCGCTTCCCTCCCAGTGCTTGCCCCGAGATGGCAGCCCAGCCTGGGCATCTTCCCCTGCTCTGAGACCCTCTGGGTGGGGAAGGGAGGTGGGAAGGGGAGCTGCCAGCCATGCTCTCTGTGTGAGCCAGGCACTTCGGGGTATGGTTGTGTGAAATGTTCCATCCTCGGGGTGATGCAGAATCTGAAGCAAAACTGCTTTTGCACATCAGAACTTCGAAGGCGTATTGCATGTTCACCAACATGTCCTAAATGGGTGGCAGTGCAGCTTGCTCTGCCTTCTCTGAATTCCTCCTGTAAATAACTTTTTCTGCTCGACCCTGCAAGCGGGTGCATTTCAGGATGAGATCCAAATGTGCGGAGCGTGCTCGTGAAGCCTTCAGGGCGGGAGATGCCATAGCAATGAAAGATGCTGTTACTATTAGATCCCAAGCACTGGGTTGTGCCATCCGTTGATGGCTCTGGCGGAGAGAAGAGGCTGACTTTTATGAAGAAAGTTACTGCTGTATTTACAATCCAAACCTCCTTGTAACCAGCTGCAGGGTGGAGGAGGAAATGCAGAGTGTGTGATGATTTAATGTGTCCTTCTCGTGTGCCTTTCAACTAAGGAGCCTCCTCCCTTCATCGCCAGCCTGAACTTGGCTGGGCTTGGGCTTGGTGGTCACACTCACAGGGACAAGGGAGATGGGAGGAGAGGTTTAACTGAGGTCAAAATGGGGGAGCCGGAACCTGGAGACCCGTGTTCCAGACCTGCACCTTCCTTGGTAAAGTCTGTGTGGAAATAAATGGTCCCCAGACCTTGCCAGGCCAGGCACAGGGTTTCCCACTGGCTTGCAGAGAGGTTATGGTGTTCGGAGGGGGAGCTGGGGGCTCATGAGAGCTCACTGCCAGCAAATAAATCTGCACCTGATGTTTGTACGGAATAACCTAACTGATAGGAATAGCTCAGTGTGAGAGGTGTGCGGGATGAGCCGATGCAGTTCACCAGTTCTTACCACCAGACAGACATGTTTCCCTGGGCAGGCTGCAGTCCACCAGCTGTTCCTAAACTCGGTGCCATTCCTGCTGGGAGCTGTGAGTGCCCACCGGAGCCACACTGCTGGGTTTGCTTCTGGTTAGCTTGCAGTGATGTGGGATGAGCTCCCTCCTGCCCAGCTGGAACCTTCCTGCAAGCACTCCTGTCACCTGGACTCTGAACAGGCAGCTATTTCCCCATATATATTTCTTAACATGCCCGAGGCTGGGTTTAAAAGCTGGTCTTCCAGCTCTTCCATTGCCACCCTGCATGGGGTTTCCTTTATCTGCACCCCAGCGTTTCCACCTGGGAGGAAGGGATGCTGGCGCAGGGAGATCTATCACCCACAGAGGACTGGGCAGTGCTTTGCGAGTCAGAAATGCATGAGACAGGTGTCATCTGCCTTAAATGAAGCCTGCAGTAGTGCAGTCGTGATTTGAGCATCCAAACAGACTGTCCATTGGTTGCCCTCCTGTTGGCAAGTCCTTGGGAGAAAAACCTATCGCGCCACATCTCATTGTCCATCTGTCTGTCTGGCCAGCTGTCAGTACAGTGCTTCAGCCTATTTCTATTTCTAACTCATAGAGTATGAATTGAACTCTGAGAACTAGCACTCCAGCCAGGGGCTGCTCCCATCCACAGGAAAATTTCTGTTCCCTCTCCATGATGTGCAGCATCAGCCCGTGCCTGCACACCCAACGCACCTGTCCCTTTGCCCTCCTCGGGATAGATCCTGTCCCTACAGCACCAGGCTGAGCTCAGGAAGGATCAGGTCTGTCACCCACGATTCTGGGATTGCTTGTGGTTTAAATTTATCAGTTTAATTTAGTTTTGTTCTCCCCTGAATTAGTTGTATCAGAAGAGGGGTTTTTTGTATCGTGTTATCTTGTGGAAATAACCCATAATTTTGTAGNTTTTTATCACTTTTTTATTATCTCGGGTCAAAAGCTTTACTGGGTTGCATTCAGGGAATTATGCAAACTAAGAGAAAATACCATAGCAAAACTATAGATTTTCTCATTAAACTCTGCTTGGACATGTAGTTATTGTAGTAAAACTCTAGTAACTATTACAGGCCCTAATATAAAATTATAGTTTGACACCTCAGCATGATTGGCCTTGCACTGCGGTTAAATTAACCCTTTCTGTCCCTTTCCTGCTCAGACTAAAGGCTTTTGCTGGAAGTGGGCGAGCGAGGCTTAACGAGTAAGCCAGGCTTAACGAGCAAGCCAGCCAGGGTGGCTGATCAGGGGCTTAGCTTGGGATTTCACTGCAGCACCCACGGCCCCTTTGTGGTGTGCAGCTTCAGAGCAGCTTCCTCAGAGCTGCCAAAAAGCTTCACTCCAGCAAGCACTTAGAGAGACAGTGATGCTCGGGAAAGGGAGGATCCCGCAACTCCAGATGGATAATGCCTAGCAAGGAAGTAGGAGTTTGCTGGAGATGCCTCTCCCATCATCCCAGAAATTGCTTCGTTCCCACCACCCAGGGACTGTGTCATTCTCCCTGCTCTGCGGATTTAAGGAGTGATAAGCATATTCAGTGACTTAATTATCTTAGACCAGATTTTCTTCTCAATTACTCTCAAGTAAATCTGAAGTGATTCCATTCAAGTGGATGGTGTTAGTCTGCCCTTGTAAAAAAATTGAATCAGATAAAATATCATCCATGCATTTTAGCAAACCTCCATGCTTCTGCCGGTGAGGCTGCAGTGATCATGGGAGGTTTTTGGGACCGGCTGACACAGAGACGGGGAACTGCATTTAAAACAACTTGGATGGTCCAGCAAGGATGGGGACTATTTCCTTCTGATTGTCTGATTAACATTTTAAAGCCATGTTGATAATAACCTAGGGCAGCGTGACAGTTCAGCAACTTCATTCGAGGGAAACACTTAATCATATTTATTATGTAAACACAGCTTGCCATGCCCCCATTAAATTATTAATAGTACCATTAACATATTTACATATAAATCTTATAGCAATTGATGGAAATGGCTTCAAGAACCTTGCGTTAGCTCCCTTTTTATAATGGATTCTCTCTTGCAAATACCCATTTATTAAAGAGACAAAATATTAATTTTTTGTTAAATGTTCGTGTCAAAAATGTCACCTTTGCAGTTTTGCAAATTGCCATTTATGCAAAACCTACTGACTTGGTGTTTTCCTGTCTTAAAAAATGGTCTGTTTAAACATATTGCTTCAGTAGGAGCAATTAAGGAGAATAACGGTAAAGATATTTCAGTGATCCGGTTTTTTGCATTTTCATTAATAATCAAGTTGGTAAGCTGAACAACACAAATACTGGAGGGGTTGTTCCATCACTTCACCCCTGGAAGTTCCCTAAAATGGCCTCAGTCCTGCTGCCTGGGGGTTAACCTTAGATCAAAACATACACAGTTTCTATGTGTTTGCAGAAGCTATTTGCTATTACTGGGACCTGAGTTAATTTATTTCGGGATGGCGTCATGCCCAGATGTCCCAGTTAGAGCTGATGACTCTAATGGGATGCAGTCCCCCAGTTAAACATGAGAGATGCTGGACCAGACTCCCAGGGAGATGCTGCTGCCCCAGGGAGTTCCCAGGATGGAGGGCAGAGGAGAAGGCAGAAGGGATGTGGTTTGCACACACAGTGGTTGGAGCTGCTGGGCACCAAGGGCCCAGTAACTCCCCTCTTTTTTCTGTATTCACTATGAACAGGGGTGAAGTCTGCTTTCCAAACCGGAGTGGGAAACTGTGGGAGATGCGTGACGTGGTGGGAGCATGAGGGGAACAGATCAAGGAGGGTAGGGAGTATGAAGGCAGGATTTACTGGACATGATAAAGAGAAGAGGATGGAGGGTAGGTTAGTCCTTCTCCTGTTTCTCCTCCAAATTCAGCATCTTTCCTCACCCTGATTAATAATCCTGATTAGTCTGTATACTGTATTTCCTTAATACCTTCCAGGTAGCGGTATCCCAGGGTGATTCATTCTCAGGATTGCCAGTTTTCACAAGTTTGTCATAAGACTCTCAGGATTTTTTTTTCCTCATTAAATTTTCAGCCTCTACAATCAAGTGGTGCTATTAGAATCTCAGTTTTCCTTTAAATAAATAGCAAAGGCATGCTTCTGGCCCTGTGGTCGGGGCAGAAAGCTTGACTGTGCTGTGAGCAGGGTCCTTAAAGTCTAGAGACCAGAAGGCAGAGAAGATGGTCCTAGGGTTGTGGAGTTGTAGGATAATTTAGGTTGAAAGGGAGGTCATCATACACTTAATTTCCGTTGCATGTCATACTTAAATGGTGGTTTTCATTAGCATTTTTAGCAATAAAATTAATAAAATATAGCTCGTAGTTTTGTGTGAACTATATATACTGTACATCTCCATACGGTGAAGTATGGAGCTGCCCCTCCAGTGCACCCAGCTGCGATGGCAGATGTGCTGCGCCAGCAGCTCTGAGCTCAGCAGAGGGGAGGAAAACCAGTTTGCTGGGAAGGAGCTATACCTGCCTGAACTGGGACCTGCTGGGGACCCAGCACGGGGCTCCCATCCCAGCTTTACTCGGGATGTGCAACCTCGGCAAGCCGTGTCTGCCTTCCACACCTCCCTTCTTCCCACCCAAATATGGGGGTCAATAAGGCACTTTCCTTCCTGGAGAAGTATTTAAGAATTAGAACTTGTTATGATAATGCAGAAGCTAGGGAAAGATGGAGGAGGCATCACAGGGGATTTTTTTCCCTTTCTTAATTAAATGAATGTTCTCAGCCATCATGCCCAGCCCTCGTGTGTGCTGTTACAATTGTCTCTAAAAACTCTGCCTGATTTTTCAAGCAATTTCTCACGAAACAGGCACTTTCAGAAAAATAATAAGAAAGCAATCGTTTCAAATTGGTCATTTGGGACTCAAATTACTAATCTAATACATTTTTTATTGAGGGTTCCTGAAAGGTTCCATAAAACACACTCTGTGAAGCTGCCCAAACTTGCCAGCCTCCCAGTTTGACAAATCGAACCCAACAATCCACTTTGCAGCTCAGGTTTAGGGCTCACGAAGCCGCCACCGAAATAGCAGCATTTATATTTCTCCATCAATAGTGCCTATCTGGTCAGATTTTTAAATTCCCTGGAGTGTTTTGTTGATTTTTTTTTGCTTGGGCTGGATTTTTGTGGCCATATCCAAGCTGCAATACTGATATTGGGGATATTTGGCTGGGGTTGACTTGGAATCTGCTGCTGAGCATCGGCTCTGGCACTGCAGGGAGGAGCGAGTGGGAGGACAGAAGTCGGGTCAGGCAAGGAGAGGACTGGGAGCCAGAGACCGTTTTTCATTATTTATCTTATTTTTATTATTTATATTCTTTTTATTATTTCTATTCTTTTTTATTATTTATGTTCTTCTAGTATTTTATTGGATTATTTATAATGTTATTTATGTTCTTCTGGAGGCTGTGCTTAGGCGGACCCCTATGGCAGCACAGCACTACCCACGGTCCCTGTCCCATTGTGCTTGAGGGTTGAACAGAGAAGGAAGTCAAAATATGGGAAAGACAATTTCTTTCTAGAAATGAGGGCTCAAAGCGTGGGAAAGGGAGTGAGATCAAACAGGCAGTCTCTGATCCCGAGTCCCTGTGTCATGTCATGGCCACTAGACTGTATTTCCCTCTTTGCAGCATTTTTTTGGGAAATAGGGACAGCACTGACCTGCTTCCCAGCAGCCACTCATGGTTACGAAGCATCAGCCTCCCCATGCACCAGACACTAATCAAATACATGTTAATTATTATTATTATGGCAGATGCTGAGGGCCGACTGAGTGCCACCTTGAGGAAGGATGAAAAAATGAGCGCCTCTCTGATCAGATTTAATAAAATCCAAAATAAAACTCTGTGGGTTGACAGCCAGCTCTCTCCTGGTGCTGGAGAGGCAGCACCCATCAATCGGAACGAGGCAAATACCAGCTCAGCTTGCCAAGAGCCCAACCAAAATTGCTTTTCCCCTACAATGTCTGGTGGCAATTTACAGTTTTACTATGGGGATAATGCTCAACGAGTAGTCAGAAAGTAGAGCTGGAGTTGCTTCCAAGCCAAATGCAGCCGTGTTGGATACCAACTGGGGCTGCATTTCAGGGGAGAGCCGTTCTTGTCCGATTCTGCCCATGGTGGTCAACCATGGGTGATGGGGGTGAGCTGGCAACCCCTCCAGCCCATCCTCTGGTCCACAGCTCCCCAGGGAGTTTGATGCTAGCATCGTGTCCTCAAGCAGGCAGGGAGGGTTGCACAGCTTCCTACACAGCCACAGCCCTACAAACGGACTGGAATTTATTACCATGCTGCCTCTTTTTTAAAAAAACAAGATATCAATTTATTAAAAATAATAAACAATGTGACATTTCAGAGAAAAAAATGTCTTCCCATTTCAAAGAAAACTTCCAAGCCAAACTCCAAGCTGAATAAGATGCAAAGGGAGCGATTTATAAATCAAGCAAAAAGAAAGGTGAAGCAAAAGCCACCCTTTAATCTTGACTGCAGCTGCACCATTGGCTGTTCCTGCCAGTGCTGCCCAGGCTGGGGCTGATGGTGCCAGTTCATCCCAGCTCTGCCAGCACCGTGTCCCACACGGCTGCTCCTCTTGCAGGGGACACAGGTACTTGCATTCCAGATGAGAAAACCAACATGCAGGTGTATGCTTCCAGTTGTGCATTTCCTTTGCCCTTCTCAACCTTTTTTAGGCACGTGTGAGCAGCGAGTCACCCACACCTTTCCATCAGAGGTTGCTCTGAGGCTGTGTGACCCATGGGGATGCATTTTCCAAGCTCAGCCCTGACTTTTCCCTGCGTATCTGCACGTTAGACTGTACAGAGCAGGTCCACCCCCTCAGAAGCTGCATGCACCAACCTGCTCTGCCTCTGTCTTCACTGGGTGGGATAGCCACCAGCCGCAGTCCCTTGCAGGGGGATGAGGAGGTGTCAGGTCACCGTCTCAGCATGAGGTCCCTGCACAGGGACAAGTGGGGCCCACGGTGGGTCGGGGACATCACTCCTCACTCCACTGAGCTGCAGGTGTAGCTCTGCCAACCCCTGATCCTTCCCACCTCCCTTCTTTGATCCCCCTCCAGCCACTCGATGGCTTCATGGGGTGTGTGTGCACCGTCTCCTCTTTGCTTTCATGATTCCCGCCTGTCCCTGGCCCCCGTTCCCCCTTGGCTGTGTGCTGTGGCTGCCTGCCACAGTGCAGCCTCCCCAGGACGGTGTTTGATTTGCTGTTTGCTTTAGCCAGAGGGAAGAGCCAGCCACGGGGCGGGAGCAGTGGGTGGCCGTGACGGCATGTCTCCAGGCCCGCCATTCCACACACTTGGATGCTGAGAGGCACGGAGGAGCCAAGTGCTGATCCGGCTTTCATGCCGTTGAGGTCCATGAGGTTGCTTTGGATTTACACTGTGGAAGTGGGATGGGAACTTGGCCCAAGGTCTCGATGCGGTCATAAAGCTGAAGCAGCCTTTGGACCCACCACCAGGCCTTTAATTGGGGTGGGGGATGCGGTGGAGGAGAGGAGGGGTGAGACTCAGGGCAGGGGGAAGGCTGCTCTGGTCTTCTTGGCTTCCTGGGGGAAAAGTGATGGCTACAGTGACTGCAGCTGTCATGGTGGGGAACAGCGAGGATCTGGGCAGGTCAGGACCCAGAAAGAGGGAGAAATCAGGACTTTCAATCCCTTCCCCACGCTCCTCCACATCCCCTCCACTCAAATGTGCAAAGGCACATTTCATGGTGCATCAGCCGAGGCACGCTGGGGCACAGGGACGAGGGCATTCCTGTCTCCAGATGCTGTGCGGGTGCAGGTCTGGGCTGTGCCTGAGATGCCAGTTCCTGACAGCAGAATGAGAAGCTGAAGTGTCAGGATGTGTCCTCACCTCATGCTGAGCAACAGTCTCTGGGGAGGGGAGGCTCTCAGGGCAGATTTCACCTTGTGCGAAGGGGTCAGCAAAAGACTCGTGCACCACTTAAATCCCACTTAAACACTCTGCACTGGGGTGAAATTAACTCTCTCTGCAGAATAAGCCATCGAGAAAAACTGATCTAAAAATCTACGCTGGGCCACAGCTGAGCCACGCTTCTATTAGCAAGTAAAAAAATATTTCCCATCCTTAGAGTTAAATGAGCCAATAGTTCAATCACGGAGCAAAAAGCAGCAATAGACATGGGGATGCTGAGTGCCTCAGGTATTGGCAATCCACGCAAGGAATCACAATAAGCAGGACTCGTCTGTTTTCTCTCTGTTTAGCAGCAGTGTTATTCAACAACCTATTTGCAAATGCCATCTTCCAAAGTCCTTTTTTTTCCCCCTCGTTAAAGTTGCAGCGATAATAGGGCGATTACAGTGCAATAAGCTAAACGCAATCCATTAGTGGCATCATGGTCGTTTTTAGATCTTAAAAAAAAAAAAATCAAAGCTGTTTAAGTTTTCTTATTATGCACATTAAAGGCAGGCAGCAGGGTCTGATCAAAGACAACATCACCCCTGCGCTCCCCCCCTGCCTCCTGTCCCTGCATCTTGTCCCCCCTCTATTCATTAGTGGTCACAGCTGTGCAGTCGGCCAATTACTTGAGAATAATAAGTACATTTTGCAGTAAATTAAATATTAATTAGTCCTTGGCAGGTTGTTTTGGGTTTTTCCCTCCCTCCACCTGAAAAAGGCGGAAGGGATGTGACACTGTCATCGCCTGTGCTGGCATGTGGGTGACAGCAGGGGAGGCTCCCCTCTGGCCCTGCATTCCGTCTCCTCCGTGGTGTCTTGCAGCGAGGCCTTTCCTGCTCTTCTTAGAAGGTTTGCTGCTGCTGGGTCAGGGTTTGTGAACCTCTCCTGAGCTTTGTTGTTATCTTCTTCTCCCAATTCAGGCACATCCCATCTCTGCCTGGGTTCCCCTTCTGCATGCTCCACTTGGGCGCTTGGCTCTCTGGGGCAGGGCATCATCCCTGATTGCCCATGGGGTGCGTCTGAGAGGGGTCTGGAGGCAGCGAATAAATCTGTGTGGGGTTTGCCTGGCCATGGGGAGGGTCTGCTCCATGAGGCATGAGGGCAGCTTGGCTGGTGCAACCCCTTCCCCAGCAGTGCTGGCAGGAGAGCTGCTGCCTGGTCCCCTGGACATGCCTGGAGGCCTCATCCTGCCCTGCTCCTGCACAGCAGGACCCCAACCAAACAGTGTGTGTTGTGCTCGAGGATGAGGCAGGGGTGGGGATGGGCAGAAGGGTCTGGCTGAAGAGCGGCTGTCCTACAGCCCATCATTACCCCTGGCCAAAGCAAGTTGTCCCTTTTCTGGTTCTGTGGCAGAGCCCAGGTGAGGTGACCCTTTCATCCCCTGGCCAGGGACTCTGGGGACAGAGTGACCTGGTCTGGAGTTGCCTGTTCCCATGGAGGTCAGGCCACCTTGAGCAAGTCCAGACCAGCTGAAGCCCAGACCAGATCCTGAGTGTGAATCTGCTGGGAAGAGTGGCTCCTTAAAATGAACCAGGTGGGCTCGTTTTGATGTTGTCAACGTATCAGCCTATATTAAGGTTTAAAAAATGAATACAGTGGAAAGGGAAAGTGGATGGAAAGAGCAGCAGAGCTCTGCATAGAAGGGATGAGAGCCTGATGTGGAAGGAAGAGCTGTCCTTGCGCTGGCACTGCTGCCTAGGCTGAGACCACAACAATCAGGATGGGAGGGGAAGATGCTCTGGTTGCTCACAATTCCATGCTGGCTAATGGCTAATTCTGGCTGGAGCCACTGTCCCTGTCACCTGGGCTGTGCCTCCCTGAAATGCAGCATCACCTTTGCTCCCTAAGGCCAGGCAGGACCCTAGAAACAAGGAGATGGGTTCTCAGCATGCCACCCACCACCCATCCTTCCTCCTGGGCACTGATGTCAGCATGAACTTTCTGTGCTCTCTGGTCTTACTAACCCTTTACCAAGAGTTTCTGTGGCAGGATTGAGCTAAGTTAGCAAAGCCGGAGTAATCTGTGCCTGTCAGCAGATCCCAAGGGAACAGGCTCCATTTGTTCAGCTCTTGGATTTACACTTTACTAAACAGCTCTGCAGGCTGCCGTGTGATGCACCATGCACCAGTTTGCCCCTTGGTGCTCTTGAGTGCAATTAAGTTGTTGGTTCTTTTTAAATGTAGTTCGACAATATGCAGGTTAGGTTTGTATTTTATTTACAGCTTTTACTTGGGGACCAATAAAACCCCAGCTGGCTAATGTGAGATCTAAAACTTGCATCTCACTCTTCGCCTTGGATATCTGTTCTATGGTAAACTATTTATTTGCGTTTCATCTTGTACAAAGCTCCTCTTTCCATGCTGAGAAGCTGAGAGCTCCAGGGGCTCTTTGAAGACTATTTGCTATAGGATAGCGACTGGAATTCTCTTTAAACATCCATGTCTGCTTTGTCCTACAACTGGCCTCTTGGTGTCAACACGCAGTTTTGTGCGAGTTTCCTGTGCAAAGCTAACATTTGCATGCTCCCCTGGCAATTGCACTTCCAGATTCCTCTTGTTCAAGCATATCCCATCGTTTATTCTTGCAAGCATGAGCAGCAGTTATTCCACGTGCCAAATTAAAGGCGGCATCAAGGCCTCTTTAAAAAGGAAGATTTAACCGGGTTGTGAATGGCCACTGTGCTGCTTGAGTAGGAAGGAACGTGCTGTGGGACTTATGTGGCCAATCAAAATGATCCATGTTTGGATTGTAAGTGCATGATCCACCTATCTCTGAGCCTTCAGGTTCTCATCACACAGCTAAAACGCCACAAACTCTTCCTGGAAAGGGTTATTCGACAGCAGGATGAGGTGCACGCATACAAAATCCCAGCACATTTCAATGTCGGGCAGTCAGACATCTCCACCTGTGAGCATCCTCCGGATGCTGACCCTGGTGTGCTGGCAGCGCACGTGTGAAGGGTGAGGTGGCATCAGGCGAGCAACACAAATCACGCTAAAAATGCCAAATAGCTGCGTTTACATGCATTCGCAACCCAAGGGTCGTGCTCTTGCCATAAAAAGGAAGATGAACCCTGGTGAGATGGCAGCAATGTTCCCAAGGATGCCTCTGGGAGGGAAAGATCAAGAACTGATGCTCATAATGGCCTCAGCTGCTAAAACAGTCAAAATAATAACAGGGTGGGGAGGATGCTGGAGGGGCTGGATGCAGCCAGGGGAGCCATTTGATGGGTGCCCGTCGTGCACTGGTGCATCTGCCCAGTGACAGCCCGATGTGCCCGCTCACCCTGGGATGTTGCAGGCCTTCAGTGTGCGTATCCCAGCATCCAGCCTCCTCTTAAATCCCAGCAGAGATTTCTGTTAGGTGGGTGGAAATGGCAGGGACAAGCTCTAGGAAGACACAGAAGGGAAAATATTTTCTTTCTCTCTGGCGTTATGTTCTCACTCCCTCTGTTTTCCTTTCTGCTCTTCCTTTGCCATCTCAGGGCTCTCTAAATTCATGGGAGCTCTTCCTCAAGGTGAAATGAAGGCTCTGGGCTGTGTTTGGTGGTGCTGGCGGGGGGGAACAAGGGTCAGGGGGGGTTAAGCAGGGAGGGGGCAGTGCAACAAGGCAGCCTGATCTAGTGATTAAACAAAGGGATTCAGCCAACATGTGTAAAATTAAGTGATCAAGAGTTGATTACAGAGTGCATTGATTGTGTACTGATGGATTAAACAGAGTCGTGCTCGGGATGCGATTTTCCGAGCCGGGCACGGAGAGCACAGGCAATTGACGTGTTGGCCAGAAGGACCCGCTTCTCCCAAGCCCTGGCTTTTATACATTCTCCGGATAAATCTGCAGAGAGGCCCGTGGAATTATAATCGATTATCCATTTCTCAAAGTCACTTAAGGGCCCTGAGCTACAAGCTAAAGTGCCGGTGCTGCGAAGAGGCATTGGGTATGCGCCGGCATGTGCAGGTGCTGGCGCGAGGGGAAAATGTGGCAATGACCCTGCGTGCTGCAAGCTGATGAATCTATTTTCTTGTAGGAAATAGTTTTGACAGTTCAATATCTGTGTTTTCGATATGTGCCCCACACACCCCCGAGGGAGGAGAGGAGAAGAGCTATAAGGGGGGGGGAGGGAGTGGGTGGGAGGCAGGAAAATACTCTACCCCATCACCCCTTTGAATTACAGGTGTATCAGTATATCACCAACTGAACAGGCTGCCCTCCAAGTCAAGGGCATGAGAGCAGCGTGGCTGCCTGTGAGCGTAGGATGGGGCTGGAGCCCCCCTCAGGGCACCTCGCTGGGCTGTGGGGGGACCCACAGCAAGCCCCCAGCCTGTTGGCAGTGGTGTGGCCTCTTGTTTCACTGCCAATGGTGAAGGCAGAGTCCACCAGTCTATTCTGGTGTGGACCCCAGAAGCACCTGGGACATCAGACCTCAGCTCTCCTGCAGGCTGCCAGCCAGACTCAGGGATGTTCTTGTGTAACTCCCACCTTCTCTAGTTCCCACTGCATTACTTTTTGGCAGATGAAGAAGGTATTTTGCTCCAGGTCTTTCCATCCCAGAGCATGGATAATCAAGGCATGTGTTGGCCATGCAGCCACTGAGCTCCTCCTCTCTGCCTTATCCCACCTGGCCAGCAGGAACCCCCACTTGGGACCATCTGTTTCTGTCCCTGGTCCGCACTGTCCCGGTTCATTCCATTTCCAGCCCTGTGTGGATTGCGGCCAGGCACCGATGTGCTTCCCTGGGGCAAGCCAGCACAGGCAGCCTGCCTGGCCAGGAACCACAAGGGAGGAGGGCAGGGACAGAGGCAGCACAGCCTTTTGGCTTGCCCTCTGCATTTCTCTTTTTCTCTTGTGAAGCCCGGGAAGGCATTTCTGCTCCGCTCTGTGGAGCCGTGTTGAGCCCAGGAGCAGCGGCGTGGGAAGATGGGACCTCAGCCCGTCCCAGCCCTCCTCTTCCCCTCTCCCTTCCAGGTCCCTGTCACACTCTCCCTTTCCAGCTCTCCCGGCAGCCTGTGTCCCTCTCATCGAGGATTCATTGTCTTGTCAGCCTCTAGTTAGCCAGTATGCGTGCGAATCATAAATTACCCCGCCCGGGCCTCTGCTATGCTTCAGCACAGACAAAAAAATTGCACTCCATCACCGTGTCTCCCGGCTTTTAGTGGTATTGATCAATGCTGCTCCCTTCCCACCCCNCCGGTTAAGTGCAGTATCTTATTTTGTGCTGGGACAAATGAAAAGAATATTAGCAAGGGCTGAAATATATCTCTTTTTTATCTCTCTGCTACTTTTTTATTGAATCTTTCTGAGTAGGTGGCTTTCCGCAGGATGACAGCCTCATGACAGGCTCCTCATTAGAGCCGAGACAGTAATTGTGATGCATTTCCCTGCGCGGCCTTTTCACTTCTCCCCCCCCTCCTGCCTTTCCTCCTCTCTCCTTTTCCCCTGATTTGTAAAGTGATTGGATGTACAGACTCACTCAGTTTCTTAAATTATTGCCCAGCTCAATCCATCTTCCTCTGCCCCGTGCCGGGCAGCCGTGATCTCCGCAGATGGAGAGCTGGGGCTGGGACCTTGAGCGGTGCGGTGGGATGCTCAGAGGGGGTCCCTGCCTCTCCCTGTTGCAGGGCTGCCAGCTCCCATGAGGAACACCGTGCCGGACCCAACGGGACATACAACAGCCTCTGAAGAACCCAGGGTGCTGCTTGAACACACTGAGCGACCCATGGGATCGCCCCTGCTGGCGTTAGCTGTGTGACAACAGCACTGCACCAGTTTACACCAGTCTGCCCCAGTATCCAGCTTGTCAGGAAAGGCAGCTACAAGAGCAACTCTTTTCTCTGGAAGGAAATCAATATTTTAGCAAGCTTTTCTGCCTTGGATCCCTCTGTAGTTTTTAGCCTCGGGAGAAGCAGGCGTATTTTCTGAGCTGTTTGGCAGCCTGGGCACCTTAGCAGGGAGCAGTGCTGGGGATCACGGCCTTGGCAGGGATGTGGGGTGCTGAGTTCAGCTCTTCTCTGTGCGCCAGTTTGCTCATGAGTTTGTAGAGGTCCCTTGGTCCGTCTCTGTCTCTATGTGTTTTGTACACCTCAGCTGTATAAAACCAGCTGTCACCCATCCCTGGTGCCCTGCAGCAGCTTTGCCCTGTGATGCAGGAGTGGAGAAGTGACTCCCCAAAAGCCTTTTCTTACATGAAAAGCCACTTTTCCAGATCTCTGCTCCCTTCCCACTTGCACAGACCTTCAAAATGCATGCATTCTGTGGAAGGGCAGGTCTGCTCAACACGAGGTGGTTCCTCCGTGTTCTGGATGCACTTGCTGCACTGTGGGGTGTTTGCAGAGTTAGGTTACATTGTGGATGCAGTTGTGGCCAGATGCTGAACCCAGCCACAGCATGTGAATCTGGATTCACCTCACTGCCCATCGCCATCCCCAGTGCCTGGCTCTCCACTGCCCTGTGCAGGTCAAGTGCTGGAGGGGCCAGATCCAGGGCACCTGGTCCAGAGCAGCAGGCTGAGTTCTGCATCCTGCACAGCCAGGGTCTGCATCACGCATGGCTGGGCAGGAGCCCAAGGGAGGGGAAGGACCTGCTGGAATGAGCAGGATATGCCCCGACCTCAAGCCGTTCCCCTGTGCGGGTTTTGGGGGGCCATGTACCTTCTGGCCCCAGTCAAAACCAGCAGGATCCAAGGCGGCACCCAGCAGGCAGGATGCAGCCCCATGCGGGTGGCACTGGGAGCACACCAGTAAATAACAGGGAGATAGATGGGAGAGTGATGAGCAACTTTATTCCTGCTCCCTCGCTTTATTACCAAATCCTTTTTGCCTCTGCTGTTATCCCAGGGTGCTCTGCACTGGCACATGAACCATCTCCACCTTCCTCCCCCGGCTGCTGCCCAGCCCCTCGTCTGCCACTTACTGTCAGGGCTCTGCGAGCACCCTCGGCGGTGGAGCAGGCTCGCCGGGAGAGGAGCGAGCGTTTGGCTATTTCCAAGCTAATATGGGGCTTTCTTTGAATTATTGTTTTTTGAGCTGGAAGGAAAGGAGACTTGTCACACGAGATATCTGCTATCAGTACACAAATAACAGCAAGCCCATCATCGAATGGAAAATAATCGCCGCGGAAACCGAGTTGCAGGGAGCCAGGAGGGATTATTACAGGCGCTGGCAGTGGCGATGCTGTCAAGGAGCCTGTGTCAGCACTTCCATTACCACCCACCTGGTTTCAGTGCGGCCCCCGAAGCAGCGTGCGGGGCTGCAGGGCCCCAGCATGGGGTCATTTCTATTCAGAAGAGTTTCAGATCAACTGGCTTTGATTGGGTTTAAATGGTGGAGTGTTTAAGAGGGAGAGAGAGGAAATAGGAGGGTGAGATGGAGGGAGGCATCTTGGAGGAGGGGGAGTTTGGTATTTAGATGAGTGGAAAACAGTTTGAGAAAGGAGAAATCAGCTGGGAGAGAAGAGCTGGTCCTCCTGGGGGTAAGTTTCAGGTGGCCACAAGGAAGGACAGCGTGGGGGTGACCCAAGACCTGTGCAAGTGCCCTGGAGTCTGCACAGTGGAGGGCTGTTAGGAAAGAATGAAGACTTCCCCAGCAGGGAACATGTCCCCATCCTCCCTGCCTGCTGCCACCACCCATGCCACCCACAGTGGCAGTCCCTGGGGAGGCACCTGCCTCTGCATTAAGCCATTGGCAGAGCTGAGCCAGTGAATTATAAACAATTTATTTCATTCATTTGGCAACTTGCTGTGCTCCTGGGCAGAGCAAGCCCTCTATGCCTTGTAAACTTTGCTCATTCAGAGTGACTTGGGAGCATCGTTTACCCTGTGCTGTGCAGTGACAAGGGGCTGTATACATCATGTGTTGTGACGGCTGTTGGCGAGCTGGGTCCCTTTATTTCTCACTTAAATGCTCTCCAGAACAGCATTTCCCATTCTGCTTGTGAGGGGAACGCTCTCCCTTCCAAGTGACCCAGTCCTCGCAGTGCCCCATTCCAGGGCGCAGACACAGGGTGGGAGCTGGCAATGACTTCATGCCTTCACACCTGAGCAGCACCACGCTTGCATCCCAGTACCTGCGCCCAGCTCCCAGCCTGGAGCCCAAGTCCCATTATCAGTCACTTCATGGTGAATCAGGCCTGACTCAGGGGAATTATGTTGGATCTGTATCACTGTAACCGAGGTCAGGATCTGTCCCTTCATCCCCAGTGGGATCAGGAGGTTTCAGTTTGGTCCCCACCTGGGCTGAGACCCATTTGCAGATGCCCTCCAACAGAGCCTGTGGACAAATTCCTCCACGCAGGGATGTGTCTGCGCATCGAGCCCTCTGCTTTCAGAGCAGGAAATATTGGGTTTCAACACTTGGAGTTCAACATTTCCGCGGAGCCCAGGAGACCATGCAAACAGCGGGAGCACCAAGGCTCTGCCTTTTCATCTCTCTGGCACTGGTGAGCAGGGGGTCGGCAGCAGGGGAGGCACGGCAGAGCCGAGGAGGGTAAACACTGGAGCTGAGCCTGTGGAGTAACCAGAGAGCGAAGGGGAGAGAGGGGCAAAGAAAACAAAAACACAGCTGCCAAAAAACAAAAGCCTGAAAAGAGCCATTCAGGGTCTCCCAGGAGCGTGTTTGGCACAGGGCAGGGAGGGCAGAGCAGGGAGCACTTGCTGCTGGGACAGGCGTGGGTCCAGCCTGCTCGGGGATGTGGACCCTTCGTTTTGCCCTGGGCAAATCAATGGCCTCTGCTCCCCCAAGGGGGTGAGCACCTCCACCCCAGCACAGTCCAGCCACACACACAGTGCAGTGTCCTTTGCCTTTTTATGGGTACAAGGATGCCCCTGCTGCAGTGAGGAGAGGCGGGATGTGTGCATCTCCATCCACCTTTGCATTCATAAATGAAACCTGAGAACTCGCCATGCTCATCCTCTTCCTCCCCACAACCCAACATCCCACACCACTGAGCTGGACAACACAGCCCAGCGTGAGACACCACAGTGTGAGCGTGTGTGGGGCTCTGGGGCATGCTGCGGATGTGGATGCCACTGATCTGGGGAGACACATCCCACTGGCAGCCCCTGTGGCACTGCAGGCACACAGTGGGTTTTGCAGACCTGTTGAAGCTTGCGTAGGTGTCCTGCTGGCCTGGGAGATGATCCCTCTCTTCTGCCTGTCACTTGCACTTAGCCCTGGTCCTGCAAAAGTGCTGTTGTCAGCCCCTCCAGCCAGGAGCCGGGGCTTCTTTTGTCTCCTGCTTTGCGATCTGTACATCAGGAACTTGGCTGCGAGTCCAGGTCCCTGTTCTGCCCCTCTTGGAAGCCCCTGCTTCAGCCTGAGCACCAGCCTCCCATGCTCACTGGACCAAGGGAATCTTCCCTCACTGTCAGAGGATCCAGGGTGACAGCTGTCATGTCCTTCCTTGGCACAAATTCATCACCGTATCATTGGTTTAGTTGGTGGGTAAAGCCATTGCTGCTCATTTCTCCTGCTGGCCTGGCCTGTGGTTGGGAGTGGCTCTGGGAGGCAGCACGGCTCCTTACCATGGCCTGAGATCACTCCTGGTTGTCCCAGCTGTTGAGATCCTAAGTCACCTCTGCTTAGGAACATCTACCCCATGGAAGAGCCCTGAAGAACCAGCAGAGAGAGAGGACTTGGGCGTGCAGGAGGCCAAAAATGACCAGCCCGGTGCAACAGAGCTGGTCCCCAGGAGGAACCTGAGCTGCACCTCCTGTTCCAAGGCTGCCCATCCCAGCACTGTGGTCCAGGACTGTCCACCACCTCCCTCAGCAAACACCCCTGGGCTCCCTGGAGAGCAGAGACACAGGGATGCTCAACCTCCATTTCACCCTCCGGTGCTGCTGAGAGCATCCCTGTCCCACCAGCCCAAGCGGTGGGTGGCAGGCGGGGGGGCTCACAGGCCCCGTGGCGGTGGCCTGTGCTGGGAGCAGGGATGCAGGGCGGAGGGCAGCCTGTTTACCCGTCCATCTGCACACCCCACAGCGGGGATCCAGCAGGATTTCCCGTCCGCTCAAAGGCTGCCTGTTTATTTTGGGAGGGAGACTCAGACAGCTCCATTGTTTTGCTGCAAAGTTGGGGTTATAAATAGCAGGTGGTCGGGGACACTCCTGGGCTATTTTGGGCCCCTGCTACACAAAAGTGGAAAAGATCCAAGAGGAAGGTGGAATTACTGAAATTCCGACCTTTCCCGCAAGGGTCAGCGGGAGCTGGTTATTTGGGTTTGAGTTGGGTTCTGGGCATTATTTAAAGACAAGGGAAGGAGGAGAGAGGAAGATGTTCCCAGTTGCATGGGCTGCATGCTGTGTCCTCCCTGGCAGAACGGGACTGGGGATAAGGAGCTGAGGTGCCTGGGCTCTGCCGGGGCTCTGCTCAGGAGCTGTCAGGAGCAGCTCAACTCCAGACGAGAAATCAGCTGGGTTTTCCTCCTGGCTCTGCAAATGGGACTGTTCCCAGTGGATGGAGAAGCTGGGGAGGTAGGGGATGCCCCATAGCACTGGCCTGCCCCGACTTGCCCCTCGTGCCTCAGTTTCCCCTACCTCCTCTAGAGAAGCTGAAGAAAAGGACAGACAATGTCCCAGCAACAGCCCTGCTCCCACCAGGCACGTACGCTGTGTCCTGCTGGAAGGCAAGGATGGGCCAAGGTGACTCTCAAACTTATTTCAGGTCTTTCCTCTCGTTAAATGCCTGCACCAGGCAGTTATTCAGCGAGCAGCAGGGACCCAGTAAAGCCACTCACACCAATGTTTTATACTTTGAGAAGGTCTATTCCTTTAATGGGGATTCATTTAAGTGGGCTTTGCCATCGTTAGGAGCCATAAAATGGCACCTTTTGGCTCCTGATTGGAAGGCCACAGTGCACGCAGCCCCCTTGTATCCAGCGCTGGCTGCTTTATTGTGCATTACTGCCTCTCACTCGGATTTAACCAATTTGATCCATGTCTAATACATAAATAAATAATCCAGCAGGAGGGTTCACGTTAGATGACAACAGGCAGCTATAAAGCATGTTTCTCCCCGCCGGAGCTATCTGAGCCAGGCTCCGCACGCCCTCTCATGAGCAGAGCTGCTAATACAGCTGGGAGAGGTGGGCCTGGAGACCCGCGGGCTTCTCTGTTTTATTGAAACTTCATTGTTTGCTTTAGAGTTTTATTTTATGTTAAATAGATGCTGTATATTCCTTACAGAGGGGGCAGTAAAGTTTCTGAGCTGTAGGAAATCGGCTTTGGAGCAGGGTGTGAACCAGGGAGATGTGGCTGGGCAGGGGAGCCGCAGGGAGGATTTGGAGTGAGGAGGGTGTAAGGCAGAGCCCCGCTTCAAGGGCAGCCCCAGGGCTCAGCCCAGATTGGGATTGGGATTCGAGGCACCCCCAGATATCACCCAGGCATGATGCACCCCCAGGGGGCTCGGAGTGAGGGTGGCTGCAGGGTCCAGAGCTGCTGGTGGTGCGGGGAGTGTGAGGGGCCCCAGCCCAGGGACAGGGTGAGCAACCCCCAGTGAACACCAGGGTGGCCGTGCCAAGCATCCCGACCTTATCCCTGCCACCCACAGGCCAGCACTGCATGGTCTCCTCTGCCTCCCAACCGTGGTGTGCCCATGGAGAATAGCTCTGCCCTTCAGGGGGGTCATCCTGACCACCTGGCTTCAAGAGTGCCAAGGAGGAGGAAGATGGCTCTTCTTAATTTACTGTTATTAGTTAATAAGAATAGTGTGTAGAACAGTTTCATCTGCTGCCCCCAGCCATGCTGTCGGCACCACAAACTGGGAAAGCTGAGGTTGCACGGGGTCATTCCTGAAATGTGGCTGTTGCTGCTCGCCCTGTAAGACTGGAGGTCTCACAGCTGGTGCTGGGATGCTCCTGTGCCAGTTTCTGTCCTGCTGCAGAACAGAGCCAGTCCCTGCCCCAGGGAGCATGGGACAGGGAGAGAAATGGTGCTATACCAGGGGAAGATCCCCTGCTTTCAGACCTCAGCTAGGGCAAGGGCCAGGGCAGAGCACAGGTGATGCTGATGATCAGAACTAAAGCTTTCTCCCCTCTTTTCCTCCCTGCAGGCAAAAAGAAAGCGACTTTGTTTGACAGCCAGGCTCCGATCTGCCCCATCTGCCAGGTTCTCCTTCGCCCCGGGGAGTTGCAAGAGCACATGGAGCAGGAGCTGGAGAAGCTCACTCAGCTGAACATCAGGTAAGCAGCTCCCTGGGGTCTACCACCATCCTCGTGTCAGCCAGCCAGGGCACCCGCAGGTGGCAAATGAGATGGTGGCACCCACAGTTACCAGATTTGGGAGATTTAGAGCTAGCCAGCAGGGCAGAAACATTTCCCTGGGGTTCATCGCAATGGTAGAGGTGGGAAAGAAATGGCTCCTGGAGGGCAGAGATGATACCCCTTTACCCAGGGAGGTGTGTTCAGGACAGCAGCTCTCATGTTGCTTATGTCCTGTGATGGAGCAGGCTTGCAACACTGCCTCTCATCTGCCTTCATCTCATGTCTGCTTTCCCTAGCACAGCAAAGTCCCCTATTTAAAAAAAACCCCACTAAAATAATAATTGCATTTTAACTGCTAGCAGTTATTTAGGAAATGGCTGCAGCCAAGGGTTGGCAGATCTCTGCCCATGCCTTAATAAAACTCAGCAGCCTTGGAAAAGAGCATGTTTATTTCAATTATTAATGAATTCCCCGGTCATTAAAAGGTGAGAAAAGGAATCAAACTGCCGACCAGAAGCAAAGTTATGTCACCAGGTGGTGGGAGAGGAGGGAGAGCTTGTGTGTCAATGCGTGCGTGTGTGTGCCAGGGCAAGGGGCTGCTCGTGGCTGTGCACAGTGCCGAGAATGCAGAATCCATCCCTGCCGGGCTAGGAGCTTCCTTGCAACTGAGCCATAGCCATTGCAGGTGCAGGGAGAAGGAGGGAGATTTAGCTAGAGAAATAGAGGCTGAGATCTCCTAAATTGGGCACCTGCAGGCTGAGGCTGAGACCCACATCCCCCATGCGTTGCACAGGAAGATGGAGAAAGGGGGGGGAGGGAACGGGCAACCCATTTATCCCCCGCGACACCCAGTCCCCTTGCGAGCGTAATTTATGGTGTAATTTGGGCTGCATCCAACTTAATAAAGGGCCACTGCAAATTAGTGAACAGGTTTAAATGAACAGAAGCAATTAGTGCTTGGAGGAGCCCATCAAAGAAGTTGGGCCAATATCAGAGTGAAACTGAAACCGCAAGCCAGGAGCAGGGGCTGGCTGGCGCGAGGCAGTGATGGGAAGGTGGCGTTTAATGGGAAAGGAAAGGAAACCCTAAATCATAAAGCGTGACAAGGGCCATTGTGGGCCAGCTGACAAATGAAAAAGAATGGCATTATTCCTTTAAATAACAGCAGCAGTTAGAGAGGAGACAGCTCTCCCCGGCTTGCCCTCGCTTCCCTGGCCCGCTCCGCTCGGCCACACAGATGGCGAAGAAGAATCAGAGGTCTTTATTAATTATTAAATAACGACTCCCTCCGTAGGGTGATAGATAACGTTCAATCTAGGCAATGGATTCGGGCGATGGAGGCTCATCTGTAACACAGCAGCTCTGCACGAGGACGGTCCCTCCAGTGCCAGAGGGGAGCGATGTGGGGGCCAGCCAGCAGCAGCAGGCAGGGCAGGCAGCAAGAGCAGGCAGCAAGAGCAGGCAGCAGGACACAAGCGGGTCAGGCTCTGGCTCACTGCTTGGCTCCGGCAGGGCGGCTCAGCCCGGCGGGTGGCCCCATCTCCCATTCCCCCACCTTTCCCGCCTGGAAGAGCCGGGAGCAAGAACACATCAACAAGAGGAGAGAGAAACTAATAATGATCTCAAATAACCCAATAAACATAAAAATAAAATGTAGGCCTATAAACGTGACGGGCACCGGCAGCCCTGGTCGCTCCCTGCCAATACCAGCTCGTTCCCGAAATGGCTGAGCAGCTGTTACTGATCAGTCTGATGGGGAGAAGCGGACCAGGGGGCTGCTTTCCAAGGGCCTTTTTTTTTTATAATTTAAAGAGGATGCAGCCAATCATGGCTCGTGCTGTTAAGTTTTAATAAACCTTAATGATTTGCAATGAAATCGTAAGTTTCCATCGCTCAGGGTTAGGAAGGTGGATCCCCTCCTGCCTGCTGAGCCTGCAGCACCAGAGGCTTGGTGGGCACCACGTCAGCTCCTGCCGTGGCACTGGGGCTCCCCGTGTGCTGGGATCACCCCTGATGCAGTGTCACGGGGCTGCCTGGTGGGATAAGCCAGCTGAGATGCTGCCATAGGGGCAGACCAAAAGGATAGGGGAGTCTGGTGGAGAAGCAAAGCAGAGGGGCTGCCCCACACCATCGGCTCTGCTGGGTGCTCATGCGGGCTTTCAGGCATCACCAGAGCAGGGAGCTGAGCTTCGTTTAGAGGGCTGGGGAAGGGAAGGAGGAAAAGGCATTCCTCCAGATGATCACAGGAGCTTTTTGGGGCTGAGATACGAGGGAGTTGTAGAAGCCAGACAGATGCTGCTACCCATGGTCCCAGCTCACCTGGAGCCTGGGGCTGCATCCCACCCACCCTGATGCACCCTCACTTGGCTGGTGCAAATGGGGTTTGCTGTCCCCCAAAGACAGGGACAGCCCTTCTCCTTCACAGGCAGTGCCGGTGTGACCATCCTGGCCTCAGGACAGGGACATCTCAAGGTCTACTCAGCAGGAGCATCACACGGTGAAGGCAGGAGGGGTCATGCTGAGACACAGGGCAGCACCCACCCATGCCAAGGGGCTGCGCATGACCAGGGGATGGACACCAGCCATTAAACCAGTGATGAACATCACTCAGGAGCATCCAGCCCTGGTGCAGGATCAGGCTTTCCCTTGAAAAAGCTGGCTTGAGTGGGAATGAGGGACCTGAGTTTCTAGCTCTGCTGCCTTCTTGGTGTGCCCAGTCTCCCAAAGCACAGGGAGAGACCTGCTTGTGCTCGCCCCACGGCTCCTCCACCCCGTGTGGGTCCAGCCAAGCCCCATGCACAGCTCTGTGTGGCGAGGCAAGGCTCTCTGAATGCAAATTTCATTTCTGAGCCACTGGCGCTGTTTCAAGAGCCGGCAGCCTCCAAGCCCTTCTCGGTGTTACATATGTAACAGCCTCATTGAACTTGACATGTCAAATTCAGGCCATTTGTGCAAAATCTCCCTTTAATAATACCGTTTCATTTCGCTCAAATGAGACTTGAATGCATGTAAAATGGAAAAGGATATTTAAGCGCTAACATTAGGCAGATGTCTTGCCAGAGGCCGATTGAATATATGAGATTTTGAAGTGCTTAACATGTTTTCGGTGCTCCCTCTTAGAATATGTCACCTGGCTTTCTTTTTTCTCCCCCTCCATTCTTCCCCCCTCCCCACCTCTATAAGTGAAGGGTATAAATTGAAAGAAAACAAAACTACAAACCTTGGTTTTATGGGGTTTAACTCTTGCCAGGCAAGACTGTTGGGATTCCTCCTCTGAAGAGAAATTCCCTAGTAGCTCACCTTCTCAGAGCACGAGCACAAAGCAGCAGAGAGCAGGAGGTGGGCGAGCAGCGGTGGCAGCGATGCTCTCCTTGCTCTGCATGTACAGCTCAGAGAGCAAAAGGTGCCAGTCCTCAGCTGAGCACCCTCGTGCTACCAAGTTAAAAACAAGAAACAAAAGCAGTGACCCTCTGTGTACGCCGATGCCCTGTGCCCCCAGCCGGGCTTGTCCCTGCAGAATACATGAATATTCCTGGCTGTGTGCATGAAGCTTATCTGCGTGCTAGATGCAGGTCTCCCATCCTCACTCGATTTATATTCACCTGGTTTACACCTCATCCGTATTAAAGGCTTGCAATAAAGCACACTGAAATGTGAGACCCTTTCTGGAGCTGCCACTGGCCCCAGCTCTGAGCTTTGGCTGGTGCTGTGGCTGCAGGCGTGTTTCCCCAGCCCAGGACCAGCCGGGGAGCACAGGCAGGCACAGCATTTGTGAGCAGCACCCATGGGTGTCCCTCAGGGCACACACACATCCCCATGCACTTGTGAGTGTACCACTGTGTCTGTCACTGCAGGTGAATACTGTGAGCAGTGGTGGCAATGTGCAGGGAGACCCTTCAACCCTGCCTGCTGCTCCCCAGGCAGGGAGCAGAGAGGATAACCTGCTGAAAGGGGACTGTACAGGAGGCTGGGTGGAGAAGAGGCAGGTTTGGGGCTATGGTTGGAGTTCGGGGTGGGAGAGAACATGAGTTTGAGGACAAAAAGGGGGAAAGGAGGCAGTAAGAGCCGTGGAGGGCATGGTCCCTGATGGGTCCGTGGTGCTTTCTGAGCCGCTGGCTGGAGTTTGGGTAAGAGGCATTTATTGCCCATTTAAAAAACCTTAGGAAGTCACATTACAAATACTGCAGTTGCTGAGTCAAGCACCTGAAGGTTGGCAAATGTGCCTTTTAAGATGCTCTGTTCTTGAAAATGCAGTGCTCTTTTTAAAAAATTTATTTGGCAGGAGGCATTTTTATTTCCCTGTGTGACAGATAGCAGATTCTTCCCTGCATTACCAGCAGCAAACCTATGCCTCAGAGCTGTGATTTCACCTCCCCAAAAGGACAAGGTGTATCATTATAGCTGGGGAATGGTCCAGAGGTTTGAGCAGCAAGTTGGACCATGCCGGCTCTGTTCTTGCTTTTGTGGCTGAAGGACAGTACGAGCTCAGACCAGGACTATCTCAGCTTTTTCCCCTTGTTTAAAGGGGTTTCTAAGCCTAGCAGAGGTAGGCAGCAGTATCCTCACAGCATGCTGTAATATGGGCTGTGCATGTGCTATGGCATCTCAGGGCTGGGCAACAGCCACCCCGGTGCTCAGCAGGTGCCCCTGGGGATGGACGTGATGGTGTGAGCGGGTGGGGGATGATGCTGTTCTCAGAGTGCCCCATGGCTGTGCAAACTCTCCCCTTCTTCACTTTTATTCCTTTCTTTTCTCTACATTGAATACTTAATCTGAGAATATTTGTGTTTTAACACCCGTGTCTACCTGTTAGCTGTTCCCAGCCTGGGCTAGCGGCTCTCGTTGCTCCTTGCCACCGTGCCGGGAGCATGGGGAGCCATCCGTGCACAGCCAGCATCTCAGGAGCTACTGATTCACCCTGATGACCTTTCTGGTGTGTCCAGGAATAATTTCTCTTCCAATTCTCCAATTACAAAGCATTTCCTGGAACACAGAGGCCACTGAGGTCTCTCACCTTGGTGCAAATGGAAAGTCCTGCGAGCTGTTTTCTGGTGACCTCAAAGATGCTGTTGCAAAGAGGGCACCATATAGTATCAGGCAAAGGAGGGCAGAACAAGATGCTGTGAGAAGGCCTGTTTCAAAGCAGGTGAAGTGCTCAGATGCTGGGGTTTAGCCTGACTCTTGGGGCCAGCTTTGATTTATGTCAGAGGAAAAGAGCCAACCATGGGACTGTGGTGCTCCACCTCCCGTAGCAGCTCTCAGTGTACCTCTGCCCAGGCTTAAATCTTCCTTCGGCATCCCTCTGAAGCTTCCTCCTCCTCATTTGCACATGTGCTCTTTTCCTCTCACTGTTCTTAATCCTCCCTCCGCTGGCAACCAGGGTGGAAGCAGAAAGTGCTGTCTCAGTTTCTGGCACTGCACTGAGCATCCTCACCCTGATGAGGGGAGGTTTTCAGCTCAACGCTTCTTCATGCAGAGGGTCAAAGCAGTAGCTCTCCTTGAGGGACAGCTCTGGGCCTCATGGGATAAGGAATAAGGAGGAAGATGGCAGTATAGCTAAAACATGAAGGCTGTAAGACCTTGGGAGATGGCCTAGTTACTCCAGGCAGGGTCACTGTCCTAGAGAGATGTCTCCAGGCATCTGGAGACGCATCCCGGATTTCACATCCTTTCACAGGTTGCTTTCACAGTGTTTTGTGGTCTTTCTTATTGAAGTCATCCCAGAGGCTGCACATGAGACATGTCATCCCTGCTCATGGGCAAGGAGAGAAGCACACCACCCCTGTTGTCCCTGCACACCCAAATGATGAAATGATGGGGTTTTTTTGTGTTACTCCTGGTCAGGGTAAGGACCCAGAGCAAGTTATGAGACATGGCTCAGACCATTCTCCTGCTCAGGCAACACTGTGTTTAAATACAGCTGCTCCTCACACCGCCCCAGGCAAGGATTTGCTTTGTTTCAGTGGGATCTGCTGGGTGCTGTGTTGTCCCAAAGGACCCTTGGAGGACATCTTCCCTAGGCCAGTGTGGGTGGCTGCTCTGGGAAGGGTGAGTGGCCACGCTGCCAGGACCAGCAGGATAAATACAGTGTGTAAAACCCGAATTAGCTCTGTTGTCGTGTGTCACAGCAGGGTCATGGCTCTCTCCTCAGGTCTCCTCGATTTATGCCTGAGGACTTCAACTTGATGGCCAGGTACTTCCCCAAGCTTCTTGTACAGCAAATGCTGCAAGGTCTTCCAGTCTCTAAGTGAGTGAGAATAGAGATGTTTTTGAGTGAGAGGGTTTTTTTTTCCAAGGCCTGATTGAAATACATGCTGATTCCCTTCCTTGGTGTGGTAGACACCTGAAAGTGCTCCAGAGAGGGCAAGGAGCCCTGGCCAACAAGTGAAATTGCAACCAGGGAAAAGCAGGCATTGCAACTTCCTGCTCCTCAACTCCTCTCTGTCTTCTTTCTTCGTTCTTTTACCTCTTCTTTTTCCACCTTCTTTTTTTCCTTTCTTCCCTTTCTCTCCCTTTTCTTCCCCCTCTCTCCCCACCCCCCGGTATCAAGGCGACATCTCCAAGCCAAGTACTTTTAATTTCGCCCGTGGCCCTTGCTGACACGGTGGATATGCACAGCAAGTTAAATTCCCGCCTGATCAATAAAGCAGAAGCAGTGTGTCCGACTGGTCGATATTTTTTTATCTGTCTTCAGCCCAGTCCTGCTGATGACAGCCCCCTGCGCTTCAGCAAAGGCACTCAAGGGCATCGGGCTTTGGCAACACAGCTCTTTTTTTTATTTAAATTAAAAAAAACCCAGATGCCTACAAAAAAAAAAGTTCACGGAGTTTGGCCTTTGCTTAATAACGTTTTATGATTTATCTTAATTTTTAATTGAAAAAAATTTGCGAATTAATTGATTTCTGGGACTTGCCAATTAACATTGTAATTGGGTGCATGATAAATTTCGAGGGAGCATCATTTTTCTCCCTCTCCCCCTTGTCGCCAAGAAGGGGAATCACGAGGGCAGCTGCTTCCTATCCGTACGCCCCCCACTCCTTCCTGAGGTGCCACTGCCCTCCTCCCCCCTGGCTACTGTATCTTAAAGGAGGAACAAGAAAGCTAATAAAGTCATGTTATTAGAGTCTCACCAGAGGTGACCCCTCAAGGCATAAATCCAGGCCGGGGAGATGCTGAGGACAGGTACTATTAAGTGCCTGACAGTGCTGTGGGAGGCAGGACTGGGTTCCTCCCCTGCAGCACCCTCTCCCTGTGCTGGAGGGAATGTGGGCAGCCAGCCGGGGCTCCCGGGGACTTTACCGGAGGGCTCTGGCACACCCCAAGTTGTCCAACAGAGCGGTTCATTACCTGTGATGTTATCCCATCCTCTCCCTGAGTGCGAGTCCTGGCACACAGTGCCATGCCCAGCTGTTCCAGGGAGAGACCTGAGCCCAGCACTGAGTGTGCAGCATCCAGGGTTTGTCCCACAGCCAATGTCCCCCAGCAAAACCAGGTTGCTGGGGCAGGGCCAGTGCTCAGGAGCTGCCACTTTGTTCCTGAGGCTAGAGCACAGGAGGGGTCATTCGAATCCTGCTCTGCCCGGGCCCCCCTGAGGAGTGGGTCCTGCCCCACGGCAGCAGCAGGACACCCTGTGCCACCCCACAGCAGAAGTGTTCAGTGTGGGACTTCAGCACCAGGCTTCTGGGTGCCCAGGTTCAGGCACGGATGCATCTCCAGGTGTGTGGGAAGTGGGATCACCTAAAGCTGTCTCCAGCAGTGTGACTCCTGCCAGGTTCAAATTAAGCACACCCTGTCACTGGAGAAGCCCCTCTGGAAGGGTCAGCTTCTCGGTGATACCCAAGCAGAGCACAGGGCCACCTGCCACCATGAGGCAGCTACCAGGGTCACATCCCTGTGAGGGGCATGGGGAAGCGCAGGAGCTGGCTGCTGCTGAAACCAAGAGTGAGGACATGGCACTGTGCTGGGCAGGGAGAGAGAACAAGTCACACCTGGGGGGTCTGGAATGGGAATACCACATAAATCAAAGAGCGCCTGGTGTTTCTAGTGGTTCTCCCACCCACTTCACGTGCTGGTATGGATCACCTCATTGTAGTCAGCTCAGGTGTGCCATGCACTGCCTACAGCCCATGAGCTTGGATGGGGCTTCACTGTACTGTCCTGCCACCCCCACTACACCGTGATGTGTGCAGGGGTGAAGGGTGCCAGCCCAGGTGGAGGGTCCCAGGCTTCCCCAGCAGAGCCATAGCTCTCCCCACCAGCTGGGACACTAGAAAGACCAGGAGCAGCCCAGCTGTGCACCCGCCAGTGTCAGTGGCAGGGAACCATGGGAGATCAGAGGGAAATTTATGAGGAGAGGAGTCTGTTTATTATCTAGCAAATGTGGTGCTGCTGATACCGTGGATTTATCCTCTTTCATCCCCCTCTGATTTGTGTCCCTGCCCCTTGCTGTGGTAGATTAATAATCATGGACAGAAAGGGAAGAGAGACCCTCCAGCTTCCTCCCATGCTCTCAGAAGGTGGCAATGACAGCAGTCTGGACCCTTCATCCACAGCTTCTCCAGCAGAGAGAGCACAAGCCATACAGCCACCTGCCCTGCTTAGGGATGCCCCATTCCTCCCCTGCCATGGGAGACCCAGGGGAGGCAGAGGCTACCATCCGTAATCCATGTGTGAGAGCACCTCTCATGGGTCAGGGCTTCCAGGGTAGCACAGCAGGTGAGAAATCTGTGGGTCATGTATCCCCTCGCTCATGCAGTGCCCTGAAAGTGCTACGAGCACTCCTTGATGTGCCTTCGGACCCACAGTACCCACAGCCCATTCCCTGACTCCAAGCTGGGGTTTGGGACCTCAGCAGGCAAAGCTTTCCTCTGCTGCTGACTCCCAGGGCAGCGGGAGCCCTGGGAAGGGATGCATGGAAACCCACGGGTGAGAAATAAATCTTGGGTCAGTTATTTGCCCTTAAGCAATGCATGCCTCCTGCAGAGCCTCCTCTGAACTGCCACGTGAGCTGGGAATAATTAAACAGTCATTACAGCCACGGTAGCAAAGAGCCCCCCAGATCAATCTAATGCATGACCTTTCCTTCTGACTTTTCTCTTTATTTTTCCAGTCACCTCCTTCTCAAATAGTGGGAGAGAAATGAGACAACCCTCCCACCTCGGCCTCCTGCTTCACCCTGCACACATGGACCATCTCATCCTCACCCAAAAACCTGTCATACCAGGGGTACCAGGCGTTGATAAAGAAAAACCCCAGCAGGGGAGAAAGAGCCAGGGATGTGGACGAGACAGAGCAAATAGGGGATTTTAGCACAGTCAGGTCATGCCACGGTGTTTTATGCTGCTGCTGCATTTCTGCTGCAGCATCATCTCTTTGGGGGAGGCGGGTGGCTGCCCTGTGGGGTCACATTTGTCACAGCTGACCATGTTGGGCACTGAGGTCTCACAAATACTGGCTGGGAGAGCATTTGGGAAGCACGGCTGGGACTGTAGGTGCCAAGCATTTCTAGTCCTGACTCCAGCATCTCTGGCAATTTTTACCATCACTCGTCCCCTTCCCCACCACTGGATGCAGGAGTTCTTCTAGGCAGCACTTGGAGCAGGTGCCACTAGCGGAGCCACAGCAGGTTAAAAATCCCAGCGTGCTTCCCCTGACAGCAGGGATCACACCCTGCCGTGCCGGGGCTGTCACCTGCAGCTAGGTGAGCCTTTGGCCTCATGTAGTTTGTGGGGTTTTTTTATATCAAACTCCTATTTCCCTATTTAGGCTTCAAGTGACACTTCCACTTATTTAAACTGGCGTTCACAAAAATCCAATTCCCTCTCTGCCCAGCGACTGCTTATTTACAGCTGGTGTTCCCATCCGCACGGCTCTGTGGGCTGCTTGCTCTGCTGCTGGGGCTCCTGTCCCAGGGCTGCGTGTTTGAGCTTGCAGGTAAAACTAAATTGTTTCCACTGGATTTTTTTATTATTTTTTTTTTAAGGAATACATCAGCTGGCCATGGCTTGTAGAAACCTTTTGGCTTTGCGGGATCTCATGTGGGAGCTTCATGAGCTCTGGCTGGTGCCCATCAAATTCAGAGGGATGCTGAACATTGTTTTGTGCGAGAGCAGCAGAGCTGGAAGACACCAGCTGCATGGCAGCAGCCCTCTTACCACCTCCTTAAACCTCTTCTGGCTGCAATGTTGTAAAAGAATGAGCACAAACAACTGTAGTTGCCCAAGCTCAAGGAACTTCCTCTCTTGCAGTTGTTATTAATTATGTGTGGGGAGCGTGGCTGGGGGGTGGCTGCTGTGCCAGGAGGTACTGTGCTCAGCTCTTCCTTGATAGATTCTCATCATAAACCCTGACTTGCCCTGGGTGGGGGCTCTGCAGAAATTTTATTTCAACACACTTGGAGAGCCCAAGAGGCTGTGGTGGGCTGAAGTACAGCATTGGAGCTGTTTCTGGCCTTATTGTTGCTGCACTGAGACTTCAGGCAAGTCCCATCACTGCTCTGTGGTCAGATCTCCTCTCTGACCACATCTCTTTCTTGGTCTCCTCACTCAAGCTGTAGCTACAATTACAACATAGCTTTCCAACCCTTGCTCCAGGATGCTGCGGTGATGCCCCAGTGTCATCACAGTCTGTGCACGTGCTGCAGTGCCCGCAGAGGAGGAAGGCTCCTGCTCTGCTTCCCTGGGGCAGCTGCCTGGCACGGGGCTTCTGTTTGAGCTAGGGGTTCAGCCAGAACCCTGCCTGCATCTGGTGATCTCTGGGTACCAAGAGACTCAATGGTCTTAAAGGTCTTTTCCAACCTAAATGGCTCTACAGACACAGCCTAGGTCGTGGTCCTCTGCTCAGTGGCTGATGAGCCGTCTCCCTCAAGCAGTAGGGCTTCTGCTTGTCTCCTGACTTGGGCATCCAGAAAACATCTCTTCTTTTGGGGGAAAGCTGAGATTCCTACAATGGCTTGCAAGAGCAAAGGCTTAAATGAAGAGGAGAAGTACCACCTTGCTCATGGTAGAACACAATCAGATCACTTAGCCTTTATTGCATGTCTTGGGTTTTCCAGATGAGAAGCAGCAGCTTCTGTTCATGGGGATGATAAGGGACTGCTCCCTGCATATTGCTATTTGTTATCTATGTGTGTAACAGCAACCATGGCAGGGGTAGAGAAACCCCAAGACTGTAGGTAAGGAGAACACATATTCGGCATGCTGAGCTGTCCTTTGCCCTTTGGGGCACCACGACTGGAGCTCTGGGTCTGAACAGGCCCTTGGGGCTCACTCACAGAGATGCCAGGGGATTCCCAGTTGCATCTGGGGATGCTCCTAACCAAATCCCTGCCTAGCACTAAAAGACATCTGCATGTCTGTGGTATAGCCTGAGCCTTTCCTGCCTTGTGGAGGACTTTGCTGAGAGTAAATGTTTCTCTTAAAGCTGATGTGCGTTAAGATAGAGGAGTAATGGGTCCCTGGTGAGTGCCCTGGGCCATGCAGGGACCTGACTGCGCAGTTCCCGTTAGCATGGATGGATGATGCAGGTGCAGGGCTTGGCAGATGTCTCCAGCAGCAACTCAGCAGGGACCTTATTCTGTCCCCACAAAGGGGTAGGGCACCCAAACATGTGGGGAGGCACAAACACATGGCCAGAACTGGTGGCACAGCCCCAAGAAAGGGAACCAGCGACGAAGCAGCCTCGTATCACTTGGAAATGCAAAAGTGTCGCAAGAGAGGGAAGGTTGTCCAAATCACTGTGTCTTTCCAGGGTGTTTCTCATCTTCTTCGATACTTCCGGGGGGTTACCTAAAAGGGAAAGAAGTTGTTTTGCTGTAATGAACTAGATAAACAATTCCCCAAATAGATTAAAACTAACTGTAACTTATAAAAGCGGGTAGTAATTATATTTTATTAGCTAGCAAAACACCATTTTTTTATTTCATAGGATAATTCTGTGTAAATCACCTTAATTAGAAGTGTCAGACGAGCCCGTGAATATTGTACTTAGTAACTAATTTCCTATGTACAGGTTATAATTTAAAACACATGGATCACTCGCCGAGTGGAAATATGCTAGCCATGAAATAATGTGGGGAGTGTTGGGGTTATTACTATGTAAATGTGTAATCATTTCAGACCACTGCAGCCTGGCTGGGTGATTAAAGAGAATCCCAAGGTCTCCAAAGATTGTGCTCTCTGCAAGGGCCTAGAGCGAAAAAACTTTAAAAGGCACCGAAAAGTGTTTGAACTTTAAAGGTCTTGATTTCCCTTTTACCATTTTTAATTTGTCTGCGGTGTTTATGGAGGGGAAGGTTTCTCTTTGCTGACGGCCTTTCGATTCTCAGCCCGCTTCCAGCATCCTTAAGAGGCATGAGGGACTGCGGCCACTGTAATTTGGGGGGTGGTTTAGTGGGAGGGAGGAAAGCACCCTTAAATTGCAGGGTTTTAGGACTTGGATGACCAGGGCTTGTGCCCATTCCTGACCCATCTCTGGAAATAAATAAAAACAAATTGCAAACTCTTATTAACAATAGAGTGGAGCTAAATTGCAAGGAGGAAAGTAATTCTTAATAATCCTCCAAATGAAGAATAAAATAACTTGGCAGAGTTTATCTAAATCAATCCCCTTCACCATCAGTCCCAATGGTAGAGGTTTGGCCTTTTGGCTGACCAAAGGCTCTCATCCTGAAAATTGCAGTTTCCTGGCACTAACACCATTTCTGGGAGGAATTAATGAGATTCTTCCTCTTTCCCTTGAAAAGGAATAATTTTAAACACCCTTAACAAGAAAAGGGAGGAAATTAGTTGTTTTTTAACCTGGAATTTGGATTATAAAAAGAAAAAAAAAAAGTTGTTTCACACTTTGGGCAACTGAGAAATTCAAGGTAGCATTGGAGATGGGAACAGGGTGGAAATCCCTCCTATCACACGGATTCAGGCGCAGGCTGGAGCTGGTGCCAGGGCTGCATCTCCAGGGGCAGCAGGGACTGGGTCTGCTCCCCGCCACCTCCCGAGAGCAGGGGGGCAGAGCTGGGGCACGAGGGGGCGTCCCGCACCCCTGGCAAGCATCCAGCAGCACATCCCCTTAGGGGAGGGGGGCTGTGAGGGAGGTGATACCCCAACCCATCAATCCATGGTCCCTGGGAACCACAGCCACTTGCTCCGGGAGCAGAGCTGTGGTATTTGGGGTAACCTGATGGTGATGGATAACTGCGCTTCCGCCTGTTTCGGGGTGGGGGGTGAGGGTGGTGGCACCGGGAGAGGAGGGGGACTGTAGCCCCAGGAGAAAACACCTTCCTCCATTCCTGCTCATTTCATAACACCCAGCCATCTGCCAAATCAAGGCAGATTAAAGCCAGCCAAATTCAATTTCTCCCCGCTGCCACTGCAGCTCGGCATCTGGGGCTAAAGTGTCCCCGACAAAGCGAACATGACAGGCACATTGCTTTTTTGTCACATCTAGTACCGTGTTGATCTTCTAAAAGTCTCATAAAAATTTATTGATGTCTCCCATATTGCAGTGATTGAGAAGAAAGGAGCGCGGGTGTGCGGAGCCGGGCGCGCGCGCGTGGGCGAGCGTGTGTGCGTGTGTATATTAATGTTTCTGAAGTAGATCTGATTTGATATGTCTTGTTCTATTGTCAGCATCTGTTTAGCGAGGCTTTTTAATACTTTCTGGCTGCCGATCACTCATCCTTAGCCTGGGATGCAGGCTTGCATACAAATTTTGTTATTAAACACAATTCCATTCCCCTCCCTTCCCCAACCTCCGCCTCCCCCCGCTAACCTCCCCCCTCCACCCGCCCATCCATCATCTCCCCGGGGCTATGGGGAGCTGGGAGCCAGCCGCCCCACCGGCGTGTACTTACAAGCACAGGCACTGGGCTTGGCAACATATTTCAAGAGCCTTTTGCCTGCTGCAGGTGCTTTGCATTGACAAATCGAATCATGGGGAAATAATTTATTTCCTAATGCTGTTTGCAGCATGTTAGCAGGAGAATTTACATGAGAGAGATTACTTTAATAACCAAAAAATTACAGTGCAGGCCTCCCCGCCATGTCGGCTTTGATATGTAATTGTTTCAAGTTTAACCTGTCTGGAGGGGGGAAGGTGTTATTAAATCTATAGCATCTCCCGCTGGCGAGGGCAGGCGAGGAGGAGCACCATGGCGGGGACCTCCTTCCCTGCTAAATGGGGAACAAGCTGAATTAACAAATCACTCCAGCCTCCGGCAGAGCTGCTGCCTCCACAGCGCGGCTGCAGCGGAGGGGATCTTCTTTCCTTGGCTCTCACACCGATTTAATCTCCTTCTTTTTCCTTCCTTTTTTTTTTATTGTGCCTGACCCTATGCAGGGCTCACCATCCCCAGCCCCTCCAGGCTTGCTCCCTGCTTTTGCCCAGGGGTGGGAGAGGACTGTGCAAGCCCCCGAGGAGAGGGAGAGGTGGGATTTGACTCCTCATCGTGTGTCTGGGTTTGAGGGAGTCCACTTACAGGACCATTTTATTCCAGCTGGAGAAATAGTTGGCACTGCCCTCCTTGCCATGCCCCTCCAGTCAGGGCGAGGAGGCTCTTGTTGGTCCGGGGAAGGGGAGCCATGAGCTTTGCTATTTGACCCTGTGAGATCCCTCAAATGCTCTCCCCCTTGCCTGCCACAGCAGTTTGGTGACTCTGACCCCATTCTGTTCTCTCTTGGCAGCAAGAGCTCCATCCTGAAGGATGCCATGGCAGCAGGCACCCCCAAGGTAAGTAAGCACAACTCGGGCACACTTTACCCCCCCACAAGGGATGCTCTTTACACCCCCTCACCTTCACAGCCCGCTCCCTGTCCTGCTGCTCACTGTCCCCCAGGAGGGTGCCATGCTTTGGGGGCCAACCAGCACTGGAGGGAACTGCTGCCCCCATTCACCTGCTGGGCTTGAGCAGCCAAGAGCCTGCACAGGGCTCTCTCATTCCCTGTGCAGCTGAGAGATGGTGAAGCTGAAGGACCCAGCGGGTTCCAGGACTCCAGATTGTGTCTAATGACAGCTAATGAGAGCTGATCACACGCAGGCTGAGCTCAGCCTGCGAAATCATGTGCAAGAGTTCCTGGAGCCAGAGCCATATGCCAGCTTTGGAAGAGGGGAGTGGGACTGCCTCAGGGGAACGAAGCACACCCAAGGAGGAGCCCAAATCACTAAAAACCCTGTCTCAGCTGCATCCCCCTCTCCAAGGCCCACCTCCCATCCCTTTGGCTCAGAACGCAAAAATACTAAATGCATGGATCATTATGGCATCACTGCAAAGGGCATCATTTACTAATTAGTGTTACTGTTGGCTGGACTTCATGTGATACAGTGGTGGGAAGGACCAGAGCTTGGGCAGGCGAGTGGGTGGCAGGGAGCACCGCGGGACAGCTGGGCATTACATGACCACTGAAAACCATGCTGTGCTCCCCAAGGCAGGCAAAGGCAAGTGGTCCAGACTCTCCTATGCTTCTGGGGACAGTCCAAGACAGGGAAGCTCCTGGCTTCCAGAGAAGCACAGGGCATCTCTCATTGGAGATGTCTTCATGCTTGTTTTAAAAGAATCAACTTCAGGTCTCACTCTCCCTTTCTTTTTTCTGGAAGCTTTGGGTCGTTTTTGGCATGTGATGTCAAAAATGGAGACTGACACTTCAGCTCTAGGTTTTCCCCTTGGGGTTAGGTCTCTTGCTAAGCACATCAACACCTTGTCTGCCCCACCAACTGAGAGGCTGGGGAGCTGCCATGCTGACCTGCATCCCCAGCAGGCAGGGACACCTCTCCAGTCAACCCAACAATTTCCCAAACCCCACAAGGAAAAATAAAGATCATGGCGATACTCCGTCGTGCTCCACACCTTTGGCATTCCCACCTCCTGCATGACCGTCCCTGTCTCCCGTGCCCTGTCACGGGGTAGACTGGGAGGAGAGCAGAGACCTGACAATTTCTACTGTGAAAAACAAGAAGAGCAGAAAGCAATAACCAACCCCACCCACCACTGAAAATCCACGGAGCGTGGGGCTGCCTTGGGACATCCCGCAGGAGCTGGAAAGGGCACCCACAAAATGAAAGCAGCTGGACTCTGCAAGCTCCCCTTCCCCTCCTCGTCAGGTCTGAGTGTAGATAACTCAACGGTCCCAAACACATCGCCTGCGAGAGAGAAGGACAGCTAGGAAGACAGATTAGCTGTTTGGAGGGAAACACAGTGAGTGACTGACAGCGACCAGATAAAGAAGAAGGTCCATCTCGCGGCACCGCTGGGCTTTTGAAGTTTCCATTGACAAAGAATCCCATTTGCCTTGAGTGAGGGGATTAAACTGGGACTGGAGCGTCGTTCTATGTAAAAGAGATCAATCGTCCCCTGTCACCACATGGATCTTTTCCCTTTGCCCGTCACGTCTGGGGCTAAGAACATTAACTTCAAGAAGCCAGGAGAGCAGGGAGGGAGAGGGTGAAATCAGGAAATCTTTCATTCCTTTCTCAGAGAGCTTGAAAGCCTCTCAGCCCAAGAGGATTCATTATTTCTAGGTGGCTTTTGCTGGGAGACAAGTCCTGTGTGGCATGGGAAGGCACGGCGCTGTCACCTTCACCTGAGCTTGGTATTAAAGGTCCCTTTGTAACTGTACAGGATTGAGGAGGAGGGTGGTGGGGAGATGAAGGCTTCTCTTTCCCTTTGTGCTCACTTAGCATCTGCAACATGGAGTGGGAATAGCCCATCTGGATGTGAAGTCCATCCAAAAGTCCTGCTGGGGACAAAGCTGAGCCTCTGGGCCATCCTTAACAGGGGTCCCAGGTGGACAGATAGGGGACGGACACTGGGGTGGGCTTGCAGCCCATGCCCAGGCACCCAGGCATTGCTGGAAATAAAACAGGCACTGCCTGGGAAGAGCTGGGACCTGTGCCATGTCCCGCTTCCCACCCTGAGCACTGGTGGAAGGAGTCACGGGGACTGTCACTAGGTTTCCTGGATGGTCCTTCTACTGGTGCCAACAAAAGGGCTGACAGCTCCAGCAGCTCAGCAGCAGGAAAAAAGGGCTGTGCCTCCCTGTCCCTTGGGAGCATCCAGCATCCCTTGGCAATGTGCACAGGCTGGTCCCATTCAGGGCTGGGAGCTGGGTTGGGATGCAGGCAGGCCATGTTACTTTTGTAGCCTACTGGTGGCTTGAAGACCACTTTAGAACTCATTTAGCACCTTTGCATATAGTATCAACTGTTGCTTCTTCTGTGTTGGCCTGAGGCTCTTCCTGGGGTGCAGCTGGGGCAGGGGATTTAACCCCCCTGTGCTCTGTCTCCTGGCTCTGCTCCCATCCCTTCCCCGCAGTTGCCTCAGCAAACATCTCTCCTGGCAATAAAAGCCCAGATGTAAACGCATGTTCCTGGCTTGCTCCTTTCCTGCCCCTGAAGAGCTGTCACTCACTGCACTGGGTCAATTTTCATGGCAATATGTCAAAGAAAATCCAATCACTCAATGTGGGATGTGATGAATGCAGGATTATTGTATCAGGATCTTCTATTATCAGAGCCAACGGAGGCAGTGATGGCCAGGCAAGGGCTGTGAGCTGGTGGGTTCTGGACAACATACCTGCTGGGGGTCTGGGCTCCCCCTCTGTGAAGGCAGTTTGTAGGGCAGCACTGAGCACCACATAGCTCCACAGCATCCAAGATCTTCCTTTGCTTTCTGTTAGGGTCCAAGCCCAATCGATGGTGGTATGCCAGTGTGGACAAGCCACTTGGACAAGCAGCTGCAAAACCTGCATCATGAGCCTCAAGATGAAATTTCTATCCAACCCTGACTGCCACTTCCTCAAGAAAGCTGGTGACAGCAAGCTGGGTTCTGCCAGTCTCTGGCTGGGGAGAGGGGTATGAGATAGCTGCTTAATGTCTTCAGGAAGTCCTGTGGCCTGCAGACAGTGAGGGGAACAGCACTGCCTCCTCCCAGCTGCAGTTTCTGTCCCTGACTGCAAGCTTGGATATTCACCCCAAGGCTTGTGATAGTCTTTGGTGCCTTGATCTTCATGTTGCTGAGAGCCAGGCAGCCCATCGAGATCCCACAGGTTAAGGTGACAGCTTGCTCTTGCTGGATTGCCTCATGCCTACATTTTGCAGCAGGCAGAGGTGCAAAAAGGTGCTGAAAGCCCTTCTCCTTTGCAGAAAGCACACCCAGTGACCCTGCTCTAGGAAGGGTCTTCCTCAGGCATTGGACTTCAAGGAGAGTCCTGGACACCCATAGCATCCATCTCTGATGACATGTCTGAGACACCAAGAGGAAGAGGAGGGGTGGAAAAAGAAATGTTTCACCAAGGAGAAGTTTCAGTGTTGGTGGGAACAGATGCTTCACACCCATGGGAGGGATGGAGGATGTCCTTGCTCTTGCTGAGCTAGAGACTGCGACTCCATGGTCCCATTCACCAGTGTGGTTGTTCACTGACCTTTCACTGTTGTCCTGTGTCTGTACGTAGCTGTCAGCAGCATGCAGTTCCCCTGGGCATCGTTCCTGGGTTTCATGCTCCCCCCTTGCCCTTCCCCTCTTGCCTAGCTTGCCTCTTGCAAGGGGTTGTACAGGAGAGAAGCCCATGTTGAGTTGAACCCATATTGGTGAGGCGTTTGAGCAGCTTAAGTCCAACTGTTCCTGCTTTTCCTTGAGCAACTGGCAGTAACTCTGAGAGTCAGCATCCCCAGGTCCTCCTAGCTACCTGAGAGCACTTCTTTGCCACCACCTGTCTGGTCTAAGGTTCTCCCTCCATGGGCCATCATCTAGGTGGGTTATCATCACTGCCCAGGGAGATGTCAAGCCCTAAATTTCAGGATATTAGCTGTAGACTGTTACCTGACAACTAATGGCCTCCGCCAAACTTCATCTTATAGCCTCTGTGAAAGTGCTGGTACTGTCTGCTGCAGGGGACAAGGCTGGGCTCTGTGAAGCATCCCAGCCCTCGTGGCAGGTTCAGCATTCCTCTTCCACTGCTGCTTCCTAATACCTGACTGCAAATTGCCTTTCCCACTAGCAATCTAGCCCGTGCACTGGCTCTTGCTGCAAACAAACATTGAAGCAAGCAGCCAGGAACAAAATCCATCTCCCGTGCCCAGCAGATGCCTGTGGCCAGTTTGTTTGGGTGTGCACCCAGCTCCTTACAGGGTGCCCACAGGCAGGCAGCCAGCTTGCTGCTTCCAAGACCTCCGCGGAGCTGGGAATGAAGCCACGCTGCCAGAGCCCTTTGATTCCCGCACTCACCCCTGTGATTTTACAGCTTCACCGAGCAGTTTGAGAGAGAATTACAGCACCTACAGGGAAATTTGACCACTAAAACCCTCCAAGGAAAAAGAGCTTTGAAGCAAGCAAGATTTGGAGCCTTAAACCTTGACAGAATGTCTGTATTAAGCCTTTCCCAGCTGCCTCGCTCGAGATGAAATTTCTAGCACGACCATTTAACTTCTCCGTATCATGTCTGGTGGTAGGAACAGGGGATGGGTGTTAGGGCCCCAGGGTTTTAACTCCTTCTCTTGTGTCACTGACTCATGGGGGGTTTGGAGAAGTCACTCACCGTATCTGTGCCCCCTCCCTCTGTAGCTGTGATTTACAAGGAAAGGTTAGAAAGCTGAATCTGAACACTGTGGCAAAGCTATGGCCAAGCCAGGGACACGGGAACAGCCCACAGATAGGCAAAGGAGGGGAAATTACCCGGGATGGGTGTCAGCTGAACATGCTTCCTGCCAGTTCAGGGTGATAAATACCAGAGCCACTCCAAAAAACATTTCTGCTGGGTTTTATTCCATAAAAAATATTACCCTGTGCACAAACAAAGCCCCTCGCTCCCCTTGGGCCAAACAGCTGTGCCCTCCCATTAGTCCAGGGGAAGCCGCAGTGTTGGGCTGGAGGAGTGGAGAGGGATGTGGTCCCAGAGGGGAATTGGACAGGCTAGCAGACCCCAGCCAGACCTCTTTCCCCCTCCATCCCCAATGGGCAGTTCTGCTGGAAGGGGCCCCTTTCCCCACCGTGTAGCTGGTGTCTCATCCAAGAGGACCCAGAACTTGATTGCAAACCCCAGTGTGACCATAACATGCACAGAAATAAATCAGTAGCTCACATTTCTGTAAGCTTGTTCTGCTTGTGGACTGCTGGAATCCTTCAGTGAAGGCCAGAAGCTGCTGATACCATTATTTCTGTTCACTATTCACACCCTTCTCACATTTAAGCCTTTCATCGCCAGCTTCATCCCACCTTTATCTCTGCCAGCTAAAAGCCACTAGATAATTTTACCTCTAACTTTCCCAGGAGCAAATGTGGACCCTCCGAAAGCTACTAGGAAACTCAGGTCTAATAGTAGCATCTTTGTGTCAAGGATCCTCCAGCAGTAACATAAAAAATTGCTAGCAGAGTTAAGGGGGAAAATCGCAGCAAGGCCTGGTATCACTCATTGCTTTCGGGTTACAGTTCCCAAGTGATAACAGCTATTAGCAACACTTTGACAGCTTCCCTACCGTGGAGGGGAGGGCAGGAGACAGAAAACATGTCAAGCCATCACCTCCATGTTAAGTGATAAGTACCTATTTAGATGGCAGAGTTAAAGCTGAATGCATCAAGCAGGGAACACTTTGTGCCAAAAAAAAAAAAATAAAATAATTTAAAAAGGCCATATAGATACATAAAAAGTGGGGTGAGGGTATTTGTTCTGCTGACAGCAGCTGTGATGGATTGTTTAAGAAAAATAGACTTCCTGTGTTTTTCCAGGGCTATCAGAAAGCAGGAGTCCAGCACTTTAATACTCTCAAATGACTGGCCTTGAGAGGCAGCAGAATGTCAGCAGAACTGGCTGGGCTCTCCCAGCACTGACACCTGCCCCAACTGCCGGCGAGAGGCAGTGCTCAGGGCTGGGGTGGCAATTCCCATCCATTTTCTTGGGCTGGTGGCTGCACCCTGACACCCATCCCCTCCCCTCGCGCTGCCTCCAGCACCTGTGGGTCAGGAGCCCGTGGTGTGCTAGCTCGCGTGCCCTTGCCGGCATCGCCTCCGAGCTTCCAGCGGCTCTTCCGCCCAGGCAGGGAGGAGCAGGTCTGGAGAGCGATGGACTGGGAGCATGGCAGCTGGCACACCGGCTGCATGGTGCACATTTGATTCATGCCAAAACCACCCGTGTATTTATATACGTAAACTACACGTTGTTCCTAATTGCAATGGGACTGATGAAACATCTGCAGATGCTGCAACCTAGCTCTGCAGAATTGCACGGCCCATGGAGGGTGTCGGGAGCTACCAGGGTGTGAAAGTCACAGCGTTGAGCAAGGCTTGTGTGGCCTCTGCCTTCTGCGGTGCCACATCCCCAGGGAGAGCCCGGATCCATGGACACAGGCGGGTAAAGCCATGCACCCAGACATGTCTCTTCCCCTTGGCACAGCACAGCTGTGGGAAGGAGACACCGAGTGAGGCCATGGCTGCCCAGCACGGCAGGAGGAAGGATGGAGTACATGGCTCGGACAAGATTGATGGCCTCGTTGCCATTAAGAAAAAAATTAGCCGGTGGCGGCTATCATATTAAAGGGTGAAGAAGCCGTGAATTATTTTCTTAAAGATCTTATCACTTACAATGATAATTTTACCTTCCAAAAGGCCACTTTTAATGAGGCAAGCCAGGCAAAAAGTCATGATTTAATGCCAGATTTTTTTTTCCAAACACATTTTACTGCTTTTTTGTCCATGTTTAAAAAGCGCCAGTGACCTTTTTTTATTTAGCTTGCCCCAGGTGTAATGCTCAGGCTGATCCTCTCAGGGTTTATAACCTCCACAGAGAGTGCCTTTACCCAATGGAGAGATGATTTAAAGGGGAGGGAGAAATATGAGGCTGCATGGCCGCTCGCACAAGGCCCTCGTTCTGTTGTTGATGCTGGGAGACACAGTTTGACAGGGGAGGGGGACCTGGGGAGGGAGGAGGGTGCTCTCACCCCAATAGCCCCACTCAGATGCACCCTGAATGGGATCTGGGCTGAACTGGCAGCCAGGCAGGATGAGCTGGCTGGTGGCCTTTCCCCAGAGAGAAGAGGGACATCTCAGCATCAAAGCTTGTTCCCACCATGCCAAAGCAGCTGATCCCCGAGGTAGGGAGCATCTGCTGTACAGCACTCCTGTTTGCATGCAGAGCACCCACCACCACGTTTTTGGGGTGGGATGCCAGAATTTGGGTCAGCCCTGCAGCATGGGCATGCATTAGGGCTGGGATGACACATGTAAAGCTGCCTTTTCCCCCTACAGCTGTCTTCCCAGATGCCAGTGGAGAGGAATGGGGTTCATCTTGCTGTTGGTACCCGGGTGGGAGTGAGCAGTGTGGGTGGAGGGGGCAGAAAATCCTCAGCTTGGTGTCCTGTGGCCATGCATCCTCGCTGCTTAGCCATTGGGAAATGGCCCCAACAAAACGATTGGGGAAAAAAGAGGCCCAAACTGGGATGGTGGAGAGGCTGGCCTAATGCAGAAATGAAAGTCACCCTGATGGCGAGTGCCTTTCCTAATCCCTTAGCCCCTGAGCCTGCATCCCTGCCTGCCCCCATGCCTGCCTGGAAGGCAAAGTGTGGCAGAGCGCACGGAAATGAGAAAAATAAATGAAGTCAAGTTTCCTAAGAGTGAAGGGGAAGTGTGACTTGGCATCTCTAACGCTGTGTTTAACATGCCGGTGAGGTATTTAGAATTGAAGTGCTTGCACACAATTTAAAAATAGACAGTTTATTAATCTAAACTGCAAGTGTATGTAGAAGAGGCCTCGAGATTGACATCTTTGGGATTAGTTTAGCCCTGCGTTTTTCCAGAGGTCATCGCCATGGTGCTCAGGAGGTTTGTGGAATAAATGGGGCCGGCATTCTTCCTGGGACCACACGCTAAAAACTAATACATAACGTTTAATTTACTGTCTCCATAGCTAGCCCAACCATTTTTCACATAATAATATTGGATTAGAGCTACCAGAAGCTGAGGGGGGAGCTGGAGGCGGGGAGGGTTTGTCTGTCTGTCGCCAAGGAATGGGGAGATGTGTATTTTTCCCCCTTCTCCAGAATACATTGAAAGACAAAACGGATTTAACCCTCCCGGCTCCAGGGTGCTTGACTTATTAGAGGAGGGAAAGGGCATCAGCACCACTGCAACTGGGGCTGTTGTTCTGAGTCACACCTGAAGGCTTTGAGTCTCCATCCCTCTGTTTTGTAGGACATCTGCAATCCTGCTTCTTCAGAAACAGTCCTTGTTCTGCATTTAGAAAATAAAGAAACTAAACAACAGCAGGAGCTCAGGGTCTGCACTCTGCTTCACATGGTTATCGGAGGGCTTCTCCAGAAATAAATGACCCCCTCACCAAAACCAATCACCAGTTGGGTTTGGCCAACACATGAGGCAGGAGAAGCCCCTGCTCTTCCTGCCTCTCTCCTGGGAAGCAGAGGCCGGTCTCTTGGGGCAGCCCGCAGTGCGTGCCGGCAGCCCCACTGGCTCCCGCTGGCCCTCCCAGCTCCTGGCATCCCCATCGGGCTGAGCTGAGCAGTGTGCCAGCCCCAAGATGTGACCAGCACAGCCCTTGGCATTGGCAGGAGGGATTTTGCCCTGGGAGCTAAGTGAGCACCCCAGCAGGCAATTCCCCCATGACCCCTTTCAGGACACCAGGTCTCTGCATGGCTGGTAGAGCCCTGTTTTATGGCAGAGACCTGCAGCTCAGACATAGATGCAGCTCTTGCCCTCACAGCAAGGCTGGCAGCTTATGCCCATGGGGTTGAACCCAGCATCCGAAATCCTCCTCCCCCGGCTCCATCCCAACCACGCTGCCATGCTTTTCTTGCCAGGACAGCTGTCTGAGCCCGGGGGATTGCATCCTGCTGACTGAACCGATTTGTATGCTGAGTCATTTTTCCACTTGCTCATATCTTTCCAAAAAACACATTTTTTCACGTTTCATTTCAGCCCAGAGGCAAATGTTTCTGGAATCCTTGCCTTTCTCCAAGGTATTATGCTTTTTAATAATGTTGTCACCACACTTGACCTGTCCAATTCAGATGATATCTACACTTCCCTTCGCAAACATACACATCTCCGAGCAGTCATTTATTGTCAAATCTTGCCAGCTGATTCTCAGAAACAAACATCTGGAGAGCTGCGTTTCCACTGTACATTTTTTACAATGTATTGGGCTATAATTAGCCTAGTTAATTTATATTTTAAATTAGAATTTTAAATTGAATTTTTCCCTCAAACTCTTCTAATAGTAAAGTTCACTTGCAACTCAGTGTATGTTTTTTTAGATGCTGTCAAACTCCGGCAGTAATTTTCCCACTAGAGTTCACTGTGTGTAGAATTTAGACTTACCTACTATTGACTCGAAGCTTATCTGTGATTTCTTAGGTCTCAAATATCACTGATCTTTTTAACCTTCTAAAAGGTCCTCTTTTTTTCTGCGCTACTTATTAAAATAAATGGCATCATTACAGCAGGAAGAGGCAGTTGCGCTGCAAAGGTGCTGAGAGTTTCAGCGCCGTTTGCAAAGCGATTGAGAGATTGAGTGGCACTTAGAGGGGTGGACGAGTGCACGTTAGCACCACTCCACCTCAGCACACCTTCGCCTAACCGTGTGAATTTCTGCTGTGGTCCTCACGCATCATTTCCAGCAGGGACTGATTCTACCCGCAGCCACCACACCTGGGGACAAAATGACCATCCCGTTGTTGCCTGATGCATTTGCATTTTGCCAGACCCTGCAGCCTGGTCCCCTCGTGGGGCTGGGTCCCATGGGAACAGCAGAGCCAGCTCCACAGCCCGGCAGTCTGTCCCAGCGCAGCCCAGCAAATGCTCTCTGTGGCTTTGGGGACGGCTTAGCGAGGGGCCGAGAGCTCAGCAGTGCTCACAGCATGAATTTCTCTTTTCTCTTGCAGTCAATTTTGTTGTCGGCCTCAATCAAGCGGGAAGGAGATTCTCCGACAGCATCACCCCACTCCTCAGATGACATCCATCACTCAGACAGATACCAGGTAAGCAGGCGGACACTGTCGCCGGTCTCAGGCTCAGGCAGGGAGCCAGTTCGCCCCAGTGCCCAGAGCTCTCTGTGCCTGAGAGCCCGGCTCTCGGCTCTGCACCACTGCCTGCCCGCAGCGCAGGGATGTGCGTACTTGGTCCTTCCCACAGCTGCAAAGGTGTGCTTTTGTCTGCAGAGCCCTCCCAGCTGTGACTCTAAACCACAGCTGTGCAAAACTGCTTTAATTCTTTGTAGAGGTTTCGGTGCATTATATTCATCATCGCAGTCGTTGCTATGGCTGTGTTTGTCATTACTTACCTTCTGCCACCGGGAAACTTTCAGAGAAGTGATTTTTTTGTAAAACAGTGAATGATATCAACCTGCAGCAGGCCAAAATTCTCCATTTCACTGGTGTGCCGCTGCCCAGCAAACTAACTCATGACTCCCACCCAAGCAGAAATGGTTTTGGACCATCCACAGCCATGCTTTATAAAACACCCTCTGCCCAGAGGAGCAGCAGGTCTGGACTTGTGACGCAATGCGTGAAAGTTGAGGGAGATGGAGCAAGAAAATAAGAGAAAGGCAGCAGCACAAATACAGCTTTGCTTGTTGTAAGTCTGTATTTTTGGGGTGGGCTGGTACACTTGACTCCAGCTCAATACACATCCAAACCATTCAGCTGCAAGCCTGCGCTCAGCCACTGGCTTCAGGTAAGCTCTGAAAGGCAGCAGATAAATTAAGAGTGGCCTTCAGTACGGATGCAAGCCTCTGCCAGCCGCGTGGGCAGCCTGAGTGGGCCGTGGCTGTACCAGCTTGGCGTATGCCCATCACCCTGTGCCCTGCAGTGCTCTGTGCCCCCAGGGTCAGGCAGAGGGTCAGGTCTTGGCCAGGTCTGCATTTGCATCTGCAGAGGGAGAGGCCAGTGCTGGGGCTTTAAGCAAGCAGCCCAGTTAAAGCATACGTTCCTGGAGGTAGATCCTATGAGTAGCAAATTTGTACATTTGTTGCCCATTATTCTATCCTATTTATTGGTTATATTCTCAAATATGGGCCAGATCCTCCATTGTTAAATATTCCCATGTGGCTTTCAGTCATAACTTGGTGTCATATCACAAGTCACTTTACCCTTGTATGAGTAATGAGACTTGGTGCAAAGTAAGAAAAGCAGAACCCTGCAGAAGATACAGAAATGCCTGATTCAGGTAATCCCGCTCTCTTTTCCACCTGTTTATTAAGGCTAATAAATAAATCATGTTCTTTCTGAAAGGGCATCGAAGAGACTTGTGCTGTGACCCCCTTTGCTGGAGAACACCCCTCTCTTCGCACTCTTCCAGACTTCAGTCCCTGTGAAATTGGTGCTCCCTTGCAGTCCTTCGTTCCTATAAATTTTTATTATGTCATACTTAAGGACAAATATTCTCAGTAGAAGCCCCTTCTATGTGCTGAGTCTGGCTAGTCACTAATGTGTTTTAAGTTTGTGAGTATTTTATGGAGGGTTGCAGCCCTTAATGCAAATGTGTAATGGGAGCTGTAAGTCTGCACTGCAGGGAGGAAAGACCTCTGGGGCCTGATTTTCATTTATGCTTGTGCTGGCTGCATTCTGCTGCTCTGGCAGCGTAAAGGGACCTCGGAGTGGGTGCCAGCGTTGTGTAAAGCCTCTGTGTGTCCTTAATAAAACCACAGTATGAATGAGAATTCAGTCTTGCTGGCTTACCAAGTGAAATGCTCAGGAAACAGAGCGGAAGACTCTCATGGTGGTGACTTTAAGGGCTGCAAAATTTAGCTTTCCATCTGTAGAGGTGTGCTGGAATTATGAATGTCCCTTGTGTTATCTGTGATCTAATCGTGAGTATACAGTGTATTAATAACACACTGGAACCGGGGTTATTGGCATGTAGGTTTTCAAAATTCCTGTGGCTTGGTGTTCTTAGTCTTCATGCTTATTTACCATGGGGATATTTAGAGAAGAGAGAGATTTATGAATAGGAGTGCTACAGGAATATGAGTTGGGCTGCTTGCGTTGCTCCTCACGCTGAGAGGGAGCTGCAGTGGAGTCTGTGGGGTGGCTCCAGGATGTGGGGAGCAGGATCCCCTTTTCTTCTCCCTGCCAAGCCTGGATGCTGGAGGTTGGTACGGGGACACTGATCAGACCAAGGTGGTGGCAGCTGGTGTAGTGCAGGACCTTATGTTATGGGTCAGTGGTGGGTGCTCCTCTGAGATACAGTATGTCCTGTCAGTCAGGGCTTTTCCTGTGTTCCGAGTAAAAATAAAGCTTAGTCAGATTTAGATACAAGCCTGAATCCCCAGTGGAAAAATCAACAGCAAATTAGAAGTCGTTCACTGTACTGCAAAGATAACACTTCAGGCTTGGAGGGAGACCGCCCTGTGAGAGTCAGCTGAACCCAGAGTATTTGTGATTTAATAACGTGTGGAGTAAATATAACTGAGAGCCTAAAGTCCTTGTCCAGGAAAGGCTCACCTCCCTCCACCTGAGCTCAGCAGTGAGCATGCCTCCTGAAAGACAACTTAATTAATTAAGAGGGTAAAGCCAACAATTAGCAGCTTTGATTTTGTAGGTAAGCACATGTATGAAAGAACAGCTGCATTTCAGCTGGCAGACAGAGCTGGGATGTACGATGCGGGTCAGCACCGCACTCACCAGCCAGCACCAGACCTTGCTGCCTGCCCATCAAAACATTTCAGGGGGTTTGTGGGGTTTTTTCCCTCTGAAGAAGGAGCAGCAGATTGTCAGGCGCCAGAGTGAAGGCCCAAAATGCAGGTTTGACTCCAAGAAGCAAGGCCTGGGGAGTCTGCAGAGGAAGGAGCCTGTGCTGCCCAATTCCTAGTCCCTAGCGCTGCCCTACCCTCAGGATGGTCCGTGGGGGCTGTCTCACAGCTGTAGGACAGATGTGGGAAAGAAATCCAGTCAGGTTTGATTGTCCAGGCTTGCTGAAATGCAGAAAGGAAAATATTAGGAAGATCATAGGAGGAAATTCTTTCCTGTGAGGGTGGTGAGACACTGGCCCAGGTTGCCCAGGGAAGCTGTGGCTGCCCCCTCCCTGGAAGTGTTCAAGGCCAGGTTGGATGGGGCTTGGAGCAACGTGGTCTGGTGGGAGGTGTCCCTGCCCATGGCAGGAGGCTTGGAACGAGATGGTCTTTAAGGTCTCTTCCAGCCCAAACCATTCCATGATTCTGAAGAGGGGGAAGAGGCTGCAGAGCACAGGGATGTGGCAGCGCTCCACCGGTAGCCTGGGTGCCCCCACTTCTCCTCAGAGGCCAGGAGGGTCTCAGAGCCCCGAGAGGGAGGGGGGTGCCAGTGGGGTGGGTGGGNTGGGGGGGCGGTTGCTTCTGGTTTCTGATTGGCCAGCACCTTTGGGTTACGGTTGGCCCCAGGGCTCTGGTTGGCTACTGCTGTTTGGCCCAAAGGGCGCCCAGTCCCTATTGGGCAAGGAAACCTGGCGTCTGGTTGCTCCTGGATCCTGATTGGTCACTTGCCCNGCTCCGCTCCCCGGGCCGTGCCTCCCCCCGGGTCAGTGCCCCAGGTCAGGCAGCGCCAGGGCCCCATGGTGGGGCTGTGGAGAGGCCCCCATTGGCCACCTGCCTTTCGGTCCCGTTAACCCTCAGGCCCAGATTGGCTACAGAGGTTCCCAACATCTCATTGGGCAAAAAAACCTGGGGG
>VZRW01000182.1:468540-536313 GCA_013398125.1 Aegotheles bennettii
CCCCGGTGCTGATGGTGCTCGGCGGGGCCGGGCTGCTGCGCGCTCGCCGCTCGCATGGCGGGATCGTGCGGGAAGTTTCAAACCGGCGGCCGAGCCTCCCTGCAGCTGACGTCATGGCCGGGTTTTTTTCCTCTCAACCCGCGGATGCTGCCGCGATCTCTTCAGTGCTGCATTCCTGGGGGTTCCTGGCAATGAGTAAACAACTGTGAAAAGTGAAAACTGCCTTGGTATTTAAAAAAAACAAACAAATAAACCAAAGCTCACTTTAATTCAGAAAGCCCCACCTGGGTTTTGTAAATCAGAAAAAAAATGAAAAAGTACTTTTTTTTTTTCTTCCTTGAGCTGAAGAAGCTGAAACTCTTTGCCCAAATTCCAGAGTAGTCAGAACTTACCATTACAAATAGTAGCACTACTCTGCCATCTGCTTTTATATTGGTTATAGCTAGTCTAGTATGGACCAGTTACTCAATTCTGGGTGGTTCAGGCTCTCGGGAGGGTTGTGAATTTTGAGCTTCCTGCTGGGACAGTTTGAGATGGCACTGGTGACATTGTGCTGGTGCTGTTTATAAGAAGGTAGAGACACCTTAACGAAACAGCAGAAGGCTTCAGAGCATACCGAGAGCGAAATAGTTTGCTTGAATTAGAGATACTGCACATTTAGCATAGTCTTAATCAAATAGAAGTGTTTTAAGCTACTGAGCCAATATCTGTGGCATCCAGTTACACATAACTGTTTTGTTAGCTAGCTTGGGGAATTTTAAATGTCAACCCTGAGGGCCAAAAACCTGTGAACTCTTGCAGGTGTGTTAAGTCATACAGCAAAGAGGTGAGTTGGCTCGCATCAATTACAGGTAGCTGCTGGCAGGTCGGCCCTTTTCCTGACACAGAGGCTTCGGATGCTGGAGTGCATGGAGGTGTTGCTCTGCAGGGACTTGTTTTGTGTGACACAGGTCTCTGGAGTCAGTGGTGTCAAACTGTTTCTTTATCATGTTTGGATAGCTGGGGCTAAGCTCCCGCCTTCCACCTTTTTTCAGGCCAACAATGTGCATTTACCTTATTGTAAATTAAGAAAAAAACCCCTCTGAGCTGGGCGTGTGAGGTTCTTGGTGTTGTGGAATCCTTCAGTATGACTGAAAGCTCTTGATGACAGCGTGCTCTGCTGAACTGGCTCAGCGGTGCCTTGAGCTTTTGACTCCAGCCTGGAGCAGGGCTGCAGCACGATCCGTGTAGCCTGCGACTGTGGGACTCCTCTTGGGTCCTGTTCTTGGATGTTTTTGTGAACCTGGGCTCATCATCCAAAGGGAGGTGGCTAGTTTTATACAGCATTTACTTTTTTTTTTCCCTGACCCTTTTGTTTGTTTTGTGTATACCTTTTGGGGTACAGTGAGCAAAACAGCCATTCTCCAGGTGAGGGCATTTGGTTCTCTTATATAATTCCTGTATAACGCTGGTGTTTCCTGCCCGTTCTGTCATACACCCTGGTGTCCAACAGTACTGGGTCCAGATGGTATGGAGCTGGATACAGAAATATTAACTGAAGTGCTTTGGGTCACAAAGGAGGTCACACAGTATCAGAACGGCTTCCTCCTGACCTTTTTTTTTAGGACTGATCACTGCTGTTCCCACAACAGCGATGCCTGGTTCAGCCCTGCACTGTTAGGTTAGTGCCCAGCCAGATGGTTGGGTGGGTTACACCGCTCTTTTCTGTGCACGGGACTTTGTCAGTGCTGAACTCAGCCTGCTTTCTTGTTTCCCCCTCCATATTTGTTTGCACTAAAGTAACTTTGCGGTATTCATGAGCTTTGCCACAGTTATTTAAGCAGTATTACTCCAGGTGGAGAACACTTGAGTGGGTTTTTTTGGAGGGAGGAAATGCTTATTTATCTGTATCCTGTGTTCTAATGAGCTACTGATCGATCACACAACTTTGTAGCTTGCTTCGTGAGAATGGTTTCCTTATCCCCATCATTTTACATTGATAGAAATTATGTAGGACTCACCCAAAGACATCTGGCTCTTTGTTTCATATTCTTATTGACACACTGAAGAAACCTAGCGTATAGAAAATGCAGTCTAGCTGTCAAAGAAAAATCTATTTAATTTGGTTTTGTTTTTGTTTTAAGTGTACTTTTCAGTATTGTTGTAAGCCATTTATCTTGGTGTCTGTCAGGCTTCTTACCAGCTGAGTTCCAGAGTCACTTCTGGAAACCCCTCCCACAGAAAGGGGCCCATGATGCTTGGTTCTTCTTCCACATAGTCCTTGACTCAAATCTCAGCTGCCCAGGCTTTTTGTGCCTGAGTCCTGTCAGATCTCCCCAGTGTTCCATCCTGTTGTGGTCACTTGGGAAAGTGCAACAAGAGCTAAGGAGAGAGAAGGTAAAGAGGGAGATGAGTTCTGTGAGCTGCTGTTGGCCAGGCTGCAACATGATTGTGCCCTGTTACATGGTTCACAGGTACCTGACGATCCAGGATTTTAATTCTGTAAGCCACAGCTTTGGCTTAAATTGCACTGTAAATAAGGTGAATGCATTTGCAAGCTCTCGAGTAGGAGATGAATGTTCTGTCTGGAAGACTCTCGGTTGAGCGTTTGTACCTGAACTTCCCTGTCAGCCTCAGTGAGTTAATCCTGCACCTCTCACCTGTGCTAAACTCACTTTGCAGAGGGTGCGTCCTTGTGAACCCAGGAGTGTGAGGTGCTGGCTCCTGGTGGACCGAGGTGATAAAGAAGGAATTTCTTTGATTTGCCTGATTTCCAGTGTGGTCAAACGGGAAACTTTAAACCACCCTGTGAATTGATGCTTGTGGAGTTTAGCAGTGCAGGGCAGGTTAGGTAGTCATTCAAAATTAGAAGCACAAAGTTACAGGTTGGTGTATCAGAACAGGGATTCAGCAGGTTAAGTACGTGCCTGACCTTGGAGAATAGTGTCAGATTGAAGGCTGCTGAAAATCAGCGGTGTGGAAGTTTGGCCATGCAAATGTGAAAGCCCCACTGAGACTCTTCTGTGAATTTGGCCCATAATGTTCTCTCTGAGGCAGATGAGCAGTAAATGGTACATAAGGTCTGAAACAGATTTGTTCTTGGCCATCTGTTTTCTTGCTTTAGCTTGTTCTTCAGCTGTTGCTCAGCCACAGAAGCTTTTTGTGATGGGTCTAGCAAAGTATAACCACTCCTCAATACTCCTGTAGTAGATTTGCAGAGAGCAGGTGCTCACTCTTGTTCTTGAACATCTTTGATTCAGATTTCAGGGTGTTTGCACAGTTGGCATTCTCAGTAGAGTTGTAAAACAGGTCTTGAGAAGCCGGTTCCTTGTGTTGGTGGTGACCATGAGCCTGCCTCCCTGGGCAGGTCTCCGTGGAGGTGGTCACCATGCAGTTTGTTGAATCATCATCAGTGTGTCACGTGCTTGTGTAGCTGATAGGTGGGGGAGGAATAAAGCCAGATGATTTTCACTGGAAAGGAGACAAAAATGTTTCCACTTAATTTGATTGGCCTGCCATTGCAGGAGCTGCTAATGATGTCTGCATGGGGCTCATGGGACCACTCAAACTGGTGGAGGGAATCATAGGAGATATTGCTAGTAACTTAATCATCTCCTTTGATGCTGTGGTGGAGGTTTGTATAATGTCCACTGCTAGATGCTGTGTAAGAGCACTTCTGAGGGTAATTAGTGGCCTGTCCTGAAGGTGAATTTTTGCTTGGGGAGGGGAGAATGAGTGAAAACCAAAACCCATTAGCTTTTCTCTCAGGAAGTTTTGCTGGACTAGAAAATAACATGATATTTAGCCATTAATAACATTTAGCATTGATGGGGAGAGCTCATTGTGTGAAAAAATCCTCAGTCTCTTCTGCCCATCAGGCAGCAGTGTCTGTGGCCAGGGGTGGGCTGGCTCCTTCTCTCCACACCCATGGGAAGGCAGAGGGGAAGGCAAGGGGTCCATGTGCCCTCAGCAGTAGAGGCTTTGTGAAGTGCAGTTTGGCTCGTCCTCTAGCGCGAGCAGCTTCTTAACTTGCAGGATCCCAAAAGCCCCCATGCTAGGAAGGGGAAGAGCAGCTCCCTTAGCCAGTGCAGCTCCTAAGTTGAGTCAGAGAGCACAGCTGAGACCTTGGCCCTTGCAGAGGGTCCCAGTTCTCGCTCATCTCCATGTGCAGCTTTCTCATTCATTGGCTGTGGTGACTCAAACTCCCAGGGTGCCCGTTGGTTTTGTGTAACCTGAGGGAGAACAGCAGAGCAGTGTGTAGGGTAATGTACAAAGTGAGGCCTCAAAGATGCTGAAAGACCTCTGATGGCCTAATAATAATTATTAATGCTAATAAAAATTAGTGAGCTCCTCACCTCCTGGCAGAAGGCTGGAATAATAACTGTGGAGTCTTTGTTCAGTCAGAGATAAGAATGGGTCAGCCTTGTGCAAAAACCTTCCCTGAGCTCCATTCCCTCCTTGCATCCAGTCCTCTGCTGGCTGAGTTTTTATCTCCCTGAATTACAAGAGGGAATGGCTTTTTTTTTTTTCTCTCTTTCATGCTCCTGCCACAGGAGCGAGGGGGAGAGGGATTAGTGAGCTAATTAGAAATGATCGCATCTATCAACGCTAATTAACAATCCTGTGGTCTCAGTTGCGTGTTCTTTTGAGCTGCTCCCCTTCGGGACAGCCCCACAATCACCCCCTGCCTTTGGGGCCGCTCTGTCCCTTCTGTGCTGATTGGAAGTGATGGCCGGGCTGCGTGTGGTGTCGGGCAGGGCCGGCGCTGCTCGGGATGTGCTTTCCGGACTGCAGCATTCCCCTTCGGTTTCTGCTGTCACCAGGGGCACCCTGGGCCTCCACGGGCACAGTGCTGCCACTGCTAATGACCACAGAATGAAAATGGCAGGGGGATTGGTTTTCAACACTTCTTTGTTCCAGTGGCTTTTTCACTTGTAGCACTAAAACTTGAAGGGCTGCTTCTTGGTGGAGCTGAATGAGCCAAGATGGGGGCTGTCTGCTGAGTCTTATGTGGAGCTGGAGCAGGGTGGGGTTCTGTTCCCAGCTCTGCACTAACGTTTCAACAGTAGATCAGGTGCTTGTTCTGGCAAAATGGTCACAAGAATTTTATCAGTGCAAGACCTAAAACAAGTAGTTTTCCTTTCATCACTGTTACAGTGCGTGGACTGGAGGATGGCAGTAAAAAAAGTTAAAAATACTAATAAACTTGCCAGACAGACTGACTTAGCTGAATTGATTGGCCATGGGGAGTCCTACCAGAATAATTAAACGGCTCCTTTTCTACATTTCCCTGTTTAAAAGCAGAATGAGGTGAGAGAAACATGGGTCTGTGATCAGGATAGAGAAGGCTTTGTTCCTGTGTCTTTCTCTGGTCAGATAGCTGTTTGCTGGAATGCTTAAGTTGTGTCTGATTCCAGCCTCTTCCTCTATTTTGTGCTGGCTCTGCGGAGCTAGCAAGGCAAGGAAAGAGCATCCTAAACTTATGCAAGAGAGCCCTACTGTCTAAGCAAGTAGGGATATAGATATAGATATTTACTAAACCAGAACTTCAGAAGCCTTTCATGCACTGAAGTACGAACCAGAAGGAGCATGGCTCAACTCTGACTGCTTCTGGTAACAGGGCTGGATGGTGTTGAGGGTGAAGGAGGGTTAGTGTTTTGAGGTTCAGAAAGGGCAGAGAAAACACAGAGAACATGTTGGGGGGGATCGTTGTTTTATTTATAAGCAGAACACAATTCATCTGGGCACAATGAAATTAACGGTAATGCTTCATGATGTTTGCTTCTGTATTGACTGGAAGTGGTTTACCTTCTGGAGCAGAAGCTGATGGTATAGGTAAAGTAAAAGATTTAAGCAGACAAAGCAGAAGGGAAACTATTAAAATATCCCACTAGGAATAATGAAGTGCCTGAAGTGTGTAGGGAGGCAGGCAGGTGAGCTGTGGAGCTGTCAGTGTGGTGTACCCAATGCAAGAGAGGGTTGTGGAGCCTCAGCAAATGAGATTTAGATGACTGATAGAAGTGGTGTGCAAGAGACTTGATGGTCTCTGTTGTTTGAAGTGTCAGCTCTCAAAAACACTCTTCTTGTGGTCTCAAGCTGCTGTCTCTTATTCTAGGAATGTCACATTTGCAGAAGACTTTTTGTGATGCCAGGAGGGAATATTTGTTTTGGAGGGAGTTTTCCTACAAATCTGTCTCACTCAGGGAGGAAAAGCAATGCCCAAGGAATAATTTGAAGTTGTCTCAATCCTGGAGCATCACAAAGTGTAGGGGATGGTGAATATTCCTAATTTTGGATTGTAAGAAAGTATATCCCAATCCAGGGGGTCCTGAGTCCAGGGATGCCAACAAGAAAGCCTTGAAAGAGGCCTTTTGGGTCTGTGTTGGTGTGTTCAGGTGAAATGTTAGTGCATCAGCATCACCAAGTGAGTTATAAACTGATGCACTTCAGAAAATGTTTGACAGAAACTTTCCCATACCCTGGTCCTTCTCTTCGTGGTATTTCAGCAGCTTTCTCTGACTCATTAGCTGCAGGGAGCTGTTGATCCCACAGTATTCAGACGTGAGGCTTTCAGAGCATGCTGCAGCGCTCACAATGTCGCTAATGATTTCTGGCTAACAGAACTTTTTGGTGGTGTCATCTCTCATTATCACATGGGCTTTCCTTGGGCTTTTCCTTGTCTCTCATTCAGAATTTTGACCTTCTTTATTAATTAAACAGCGACTTTCCTGCAGCCAGTGATTGAGTTATTCAGTAATACTTGCCTAAAGTCATAATAATAAGGGACAGAAGTTTTTTTTAATGCAAATGATGTGGTTCCAGATGTTTTGATCATATTAAACGATGGCTCAAATTAACCAAAGATTGGATTAAGCTACAGGCTACCTTGGCTGCTTTATCTAATCATCATGATTCCTAACATGTTTGTTTCCCAGAGCGTGCCCTCAAGAAGGCAGTGTAGCCCACAGTTTTCCTCTATATGAAAACAGTGAGATAAAAATAACAGAACCAGAAGCTGTCTGGCATAGGTGCTGCATTTTTCACAGAAATTATCTCTCCTTTCCATAAATGTTACCTGCTGCTAAGATGCTGCTCTGAATTGTTTGTGATGTTCTGGGAAGAAATTATTCAGGGCGTACAGGAGATTCTGATCCTGGAAGTGACTGTTACATACCTCGTCCATGGCTTTTTGGGTGCTACATCGTCCTTCTGTGGTCTAAGCAAGTTCCTGTGTAGGTTCCTGTAGATGTGTTGGTCAATGAGTCTTGAACTTAGAAAGTGTAATGCAGAGCAGGAGTCAGTGGCTTGATCACTCAACTTTGAAAACAGTTTCAGGCTTCCAAGAGAAAGTATTTAACCATTTGAATAACTTACCTGGGGATGTACAGCAGATGTTCCCTCTAAGTAAGTAGTTATTAAATAGTTATTAAATCGTGGGTAGCTGCCTTTCTGAAATCAGGCTGTGCTCAGCCACAGGTTGCAGGTTTAATCTGGAAAGTGCTAAGTAACAGTCTCTGTACTGTTTATGAAGATCAGAACAGAAAGTTGCAACAGGATTTTCCAGTGTGAAATCTCACCATTTCTGCCAAGGGTTTATTGTCTGGAGCTGAGCAAACAGAAGAGTGGATCTACAAACTTGACATGTCTTTTTTTTTTTCTGTTTTCTTTCCCTGGTTACTCCATGCAGCTCGGATTGGAAAAATGAAACGAAGGAAGCAAGACGAAGGGCAGGTATGTCCCCTCTGCAGCCGACCTCTGTTAGGATCCGAGGAGGAGATGAGTAGGCATGTGGAACAATGCCTTGCAAAGGTAGAGGCACAGCAGAATCGTCAGCTGCCATTCCCTTCTCCCTACTCCCTGCTTTGTCTGCTGTTGACCTAACATGGGGCAAAAACTAACACTGCTGAGCTTGCAGGCAATGCTAACTATGTCTCTCTAATATCTGTAGTCACTTCTCTTGGTCTTGGAAGATGGATTCTTCTGGATTTTTCTCCTGTGTTGCACTAGTAACTTTTTTACTTCCTGCACCCTTTCGCTGTTACTGAAATCTAAGTTGTAGACTGTAAATGCAGAGCTATTGAAGTTTATGAAGCCTTTTGCAGAACTTTGTGCTTCCTATGTAGCACAGCAGGAAGAGTTCCTTCTGATCTCTGCCTTTGACAACATTAGAATTATTTTTTGTTGGTTTCCTTTGTAACAGGCTGGCATTTGTAAATGTTGCATGATCATCTTACTCCAAGAAGTGCATTTGAGCAGAACTGTTCTCTTGCTGTTCATCCCAAAGACAGCAAGGAAGAAGGAGGAACAAGCCCTAGGAGAGGGAGGGAGCTGTGTCGTAGAGCTGTCTGTGCTTGTTTCTCAGGAAAAGCCCACAACAGAGATGATAACATTCATTCTTGTTGCCTCAGGAGGTGCATAGTGTAAAGAGAGGTGACTTTTGATCAGTGTCCCCCCCAAAATATACACTCTAGGAGAACATTCCTGCTGGGGATCAAAGGAATCTGTGGTTTACATGGTAGGGGAGTTGTGCATGCAAGGCAGGGGGATGCATGTTGAAATGCACATTAGTGTCGTAAGAACCAGAGCTTAAATTTCTATGTGTAAAAATGATGAATCTTGCAACTTGTTTTGATCTTAAGGTCAGGTTCTTCCAGCACTCATTTAGACCAGATTTAGATTACTGGGAATGGGGGTGGGAGTAGATGCTGCCCCTCCGCTCTGTACTTAGCTATCCTGGGAACAGTCCAGCTTCTCTTCTCCATCCCACCCTGAGTTATTAATCCTGAAGAGCTATTTCATGCATCTCAATGCTCTGCCCCTGCTTTACCCTGTGCAGAGAGAAGGTTCATGCATGACTGAGGATGACTCTGTGGACATCGAGAATGAGAACGGCAACCGCTTTGAAGAGTACGAATGGTGCGGGCAGAAGAGGATACGGGCTACTACTCTCCTGGAGGGAGGATTTCGAGGTGCGCCAGTGTTTTGGGGGCCCTTGTAAATCATTATGCTGTGGAAGTTGACCTTTGTCTGTCTTTAAAGGGAGGGACCTGGAGGTTTGCCTTTCACAAAGGGCGGGGCCTTCAGCCTTTGCCAGAACATAGAAGTGATTTGAGTTTTCTGCCTCTCTTGAATGATGAGAGTCAAAATTTGTGCAAATCTTGAACAAAAATGTGGTGTTGTTACGTGCTCAAAAAATGCGGCTGAAGAGGGAATGAGTAGGAGTGGGGAGATCATTTGGGGAAAATAGCTTCTTATATGTTACACATAGTAAGAAATACGTGAAAATATGTGAAGAGAGGGAAATAGAAATGAAATTGTAAAAATTCCCAGCCTGGAGTGACGAAAGCTGGTGTATCAGCCTCTGGTGATGTATTGAAGGTGACAGCTAAGTCGCTTTAGCACCTGCATAAAATATTAAAGGGCCAGTTGTGCATTTATCACTCCATCCCTTTTAAGGTTGATAAATGAGAATCCAGGAACCTGCTCGGCACCTCCAGCACTGCAAGCCCTTAGGGCTCCCAGACAAACACATTTTATTTTTCGTCCTTCTTTCGCTCCTTCCCCAGCAAAGGGGAAATCAGTTACCGAGGAGAGAGTGAGTTATGGCAAAATTTGACCTCTCGTGAGCTTTATTGGTGAATGTAATTTTAGCTAGAAACCTGGCCCCTTTCTTACACTCGGCCCTTTGGCCTCAAAGAAGAGGATTTACTAAACCATTCGTTGGCATGAACCTCTGGCACTAGGGAGAGTCTCTTGCAAGCAATCCACGTAGCGCATGCCTAATGAGAGGAGGAATGCTGGCTCCTTCCGTTCAATAAAGAGGATGGGATCTAATCTCTTCCTATATCAGCTTGGATTTTAATTTAAAATATCTCAAGGGAAAAGGCTACTATGTAAGAAATTTGGACTTAAAAGCCAGTCGTGTGTTCAGTGGCAACCTGGCACTCCTGATCTGCTCTTGCCTTCCTCTGGAATTAAATTGTAGCTGGGTTGTAGCAGAGCAGATGATCAGTAGCACAGAGGTGAAGAAGCAGCTTCTTTGGTCTTTAAAGGCTACCCAGTAAGGCTCACCATGTCAATTCCTGCATCTGTAGCCTTACCTACCTTAACTTTCTTTGGGTCCACATGGAGAGTTGAGTCTGTACGTGATTTCAGGTAGAGGTCTGATGAGACCGTTCAGGGCCTCAGACTGCTTCAGTAGTATAGTTACTATAACCTGTAGTGGGAAGCAATGGGATGTCTGTGTGCCTCTGTCATTGTCACTGCTAGTCTTGATTGATTAGAAGAAACTACTCTTTTCATTTCTGCCTCTTTTTGTGCATGTGTAGTTTCTTCCTTCACTCTCGCTGAACACCTGAGTTTGAGGAGAGCACAATTTTCTGCTTCCTTTGGTGTGGATATCGTGCTGTCTTCACCTGGTTATCATTCACAGGTGTTTTTGAGTTAACTCATTGAAGTGTGGTCTGAACCTTTCACGTTGCTTCTGTCCACCCTCTTCAAGTGGGCAAAATGTGTAATTGACGTGATTAGGCTGCGTAAACACAAAGCAAGCAGCTGGCAGGTCCCTAACACATGTATTTCTGCCTGTCTTTCCTCCTCTGGAGCACACCTCTGCTGGCAGCTGGACTCAACAGCTGGCATGCTCCTCTAGAGAGGTGCCCTCTCCCCTAAACAGGGGAACTATTTGCCACCAACTTTCTACCTAGTATTTTGGGATGACCAGATAAAATCTGCAGGGTGCGTACCTCCTCTGTGCAAGAAGCTTCTGTAAAACTTGGGAACCCAAAGCAAAACTGGAGTGATCTCCCACAGCTGGCTGATTGTGTTTCTTTTTAAGCAAGCTGTACTTGTTCATACTCCCTGTTGTGGTTCTCATGTTTTCTCTGGCTGTTGGCATTCAGAGGTCCATCAGTCAGGCCTGCTTTATGCACACTGAGGTAACCTTAAGGTGACTGTCTTTCTCCTTTCTCTGCCAGTGTTGGCTCTTGCCTAGTTTTAGGGACAGAATTCTTAATTTACGGCCCTGAAGCACAGCACAATGTTTTGATAATGCTTTCCAGTGCTTAAACCTGCTTTGTCTGGAGTTGGCAAGGCCCTTGTTAACCCCCATCACCCGAGGCTTTGTGTTTGGCTCCATTCCCTTTGCTGGGAAGTAGCAGCGATGTGGAAATCGAAGGCCTTTTATAATGCCAGACAGCCTTTGCCAGGCTACAGGGATGTCACCAGTGTCTAAAGAGGTGACATGGGGAAATACATAAAACCAGAGGGGAAAATAGACGTCTGTGTGTCTCATTAATTTCTGTTTTAACGGTGTATTGCTTTGAGGAGATGTCACAGCTGGGCAAAGGGGGAGCAGGACACTGGCCAGTGTGTGTTGCATGAGTTGCTCAGACCATCGGGCAGCATTACAGAAGGGACTCAAACTTAACAAAGGTTCTGGCAGCTTTATCATTTTTGATTAATGGACTAAGTCCATATTACTCTCAAGGTCAGGAAAGCTCTCTGCTAAATTAAATGAAAGATCCTGCCAGGATCTCAGGTGAGGGGAGGTTGGGAGATCCTGGGGTTTTTCTTTTAAACAGAAAGGTCAGGGAAACGAACAGCCCTGCTCAGATTTTCTGGAAGGTGATCTAATACCTGGGAGCAATCACAGGTTGAATCTTTCACTTGTATGGTTCCTAGGATAAAGCTTTCTTGCTTCCAAAGTGATTGCAGGGAAGACTTACTCCTCTCACCTGAGGAGCTGATTTAGAAGGTGGAAATTCTTATTTTCTGTGTCGGTGTTGCAGCTGCAAATCCCCATTCAGGTCTAGTGCAGAAGAGTCAAAGCACACCTTCTTGACTGTCACAGCTTGGCATACTTGAGGCAGCAGGCGGAAAGAACGGGAGATGGCAGCAAGTAGGAATATGACATAACAGAAGTGCTGGGATCAGTATGTCGTCTCTAAAGCTGTTTGGTTTGGTGAAGGCATTCAGTCGGGAATTATTTGGTACTTCTAGCTGTCCTCCTAGGTTCTTAAAGCATAGAATCATAGAATGGTTTGGAAGGCACCCCCCTGCCATGGGCAGGGACACCTCCCACCAGACCAGGTTGCTCCAAGCTCCATCCAACCTGGCCGTGAACACGTCCAGGGAGGGGGCAGCCACAGCTTCTCTGGACAAGCTGTGCCAGTGTCTCACCACCCTCACAGGAAAGAATTTCCTCCTAATATCCCATCTAAATCTCCCCTCTTTCAGTTTGAAACTGTTCCCCTTTGTCCTGTCACTCCATGCCCTTGCAAAAAGTCCCTCTCCAGCTTTCCTGTAGCCCCTTCAGGTACTGGAAGATGCTCTAAGGTCTCTCTGGAGGCTTCTCTTCTCTAGGCTGAACAACTCCAATTCCCTCAACCTCTCTTTGTAGGAGAGGTGCTCCAGCCCCCTGATCATCTTTGCAATCTTGCTGATTATCTTAGCATCATTTGCCATCTCTTAATTTGCTTACCCAAAACTGCAGGATTTAAATTAAGATTATTGGGAATTACATAGAATTTGGAACCGCTTTGTCTCAACAGAGGTCCTGTTGGAAGTAGGAGTTTGTAGCAGAAGAGTTCTTGCTTCTGTTTGGAACAGGTGCAGAAGGCTACCAATGTGAAATACCAAGTGCTGTTTAAATCAAGCTCATGCTTCAAAGTGAAAAGCTATTCAGATGTAGTAATCAAATATTTCCTTATCTTAGAATAATGTCACAAAGCTAAAATTTCTCTTGAAACACCTGAACATTCAGTAACCACCTAGCCCCGTGTTTCTGGATCATCCCTCTCCAAAGCTTTTTGTTGCAGGGGATTATTTCATGCCATATTTGTCTAATGAGTGTCTGTGTTTAGGAAGCCAACAAGGCTTCACAAGTGAAAGCATCAAGTGGCTCCCTCTCTGCTCTCTGCTGGGTTGGGGTTTTTTTTTAACGCTCAACATATTTGTAGCAATTCTTCTGTTCCCTCTCCAGAGTGGATGCACGTTACCCTCAGTGTTTACACTGTAAGGTTATCCCTTTAAAGAATTCCTGAGGGAAGTTCAAAAGGGTTTTTTTTCTTTGAAAGATTCAGTGTCTCTTTTTGTGTGTATGTCTCTTACTTGAAAGAAGGGAAAGGGAGGGGGGAGTGAAAAAAAGAGCTTTATCTGAAAAGAATCACATCAGCTTCGCACTGATAGAAGCCGCTGTCATCTCTTAAACGGCTTAGCACAGTCAAAAGGCAAGAGGACTTAAAACAGTGTCTTACACAGGGATCGATGGGTGGAACACATAACTCGTAACTGCAAAAAAAAAAAGCAGCACAGGGGGAGAGATAACGGTAATGATTGCATTGAGGGAAGCTTGAGGGAGGCTTGTTCTTTGTAACACAGCTTCAAAGGTGTCTGGACCGGTGCCTAAGCAAACTGTCCTGTGAAGTCGCTGCCTCTGTAGGTCTAGGGAAGGCGGGGGGATGCCTGCACCCTTCTGTTTCTTAGCAGATGGGACAAAGATTAGTAAATGCCAGGTTAGCGGCTCCCTTCTGCCACCTTGGATTTGAGGAGAGGATTGTGTCACTTGGTCTCTCGCTGTCCGTTCTGAGAAGATGGCTTGTCCAGGAGAGGGGAAGGAGGCGAGTGGTGGATGGGGTGGTTGGGGAAATGGGGTGGGGGGACGGGATGTCAGTTTATCGATCGCACCTCAGTCAGGAGAGCTTCAGGCACAGTGCTCTGAGCACGAGCGGCAGCGTGCTTAATGTGATTGAAAGGCAGTTAAAATGGCGGTGACCTTTTCAGGGGGAATTAGATTGCCTGCCAAGAGTGGTTAGAGGGAGTGATAACGCCAGCTTGAGGAAGCTGTCCAGTCTGCTTCAAAGGGAGAGAGACAGAGACAGGGAAAGCAAGCTAGCAGCAAGTACCATTTAAAGCACGAACTGAGCGGTTTGATAGAACAGAGATTGCTGTCCTCTTTAGATATGAAAGAATTGAAGAATTGTAGTTAAGTTCTCTCCACCCGCCCCGTCCTCCTCTTCTCCCCTTCAGCTTCCCCACCAAAAAGCCTTCCTCCAGGCACAGTAGCAAGCGAGTCACCACTGCTCTTCTGGGTTTCTTCTCCTTCAGCAGATCGGCAGTTGCATCAAAAATAACACAGAAGAAAGAGAGACTTTGAAAATGTTAAAATGGTAAGCAGGGCATTTTCAGGGAAGGGTACTTTCTAAGAAAGATCAACATGACAAGGATCTGTCTGATAGATTGTGATACTCTTGAAGAAGGAGAAACACACAAGGATTACCGAACTCTGAAATTTCTCTTTATTGCTCCATGCTGCCCTCCTCCCAAGCTAGCAAAGGGCTTATATCTGTTCGTTAAGGTCTTACCAAGGGAAAAGAACAGCATAACTTAGCATATGCATAGAGGGACTTGTTAATGCCTTATAAGCTGTAACAAACCACAGTTACCCTTGGGTGCCCATTTGCATTGAATCTCATGTCATGTACAATTAGGGCAGCTGCCTGGCAAGTGGGACTATATTAAAACATCTGAAAGTTTCCTGCAGACGATTGCAGTCCCACTGTCAGCTTTCTATCTCGGCAGAATCAAGATGTGCATCAACTGGAGCAGCAAAAGTTGTAGGCCAGCCTTTGTCCAGCATGGGTTGGGTGTCCAAGAAAGAGCATTGGGGCAATAGCTGTATGCTCTTCCAATTTGTTTTCCTTCTAAATACATGCAACATTAAAAGCATACTCTCAAGTGTGAGCTTCTGTCCTCAAAATCTAAGTAGACGCTTCTCAATTCTCCTGCCTCAGCAGCAGGTGTTTGTGAACTTTGCTTGTGTCTGGTGACTGTTTGGCAGAAAGCTCCAAATAGAGGAGGAAAACTCAGTTGTGCTTCTCAATGCAGTTTCATGAACATCAAATTTTACAACAAAACTCTGCAAAATATACGTGACACACATATGTGGAAACTGAAGCATGGAGAAGCATCTCCTCTGGTGTTATAAAGATAGTAGCAAAGCTGGTGACAGAGCTTAAAGGTTTTGCTCTAGAATCTCATCTAGTAGCCAGCTGTGCCTTCTTTTTCAGATAAAATATAATGAGGCATGCAGGAAAGCTTCAGGAGGCAAGGAGATGTCCCATTTTTATATGCCAGGAGGTTCAGGCTGCATTTAAGATCATACTGGTGAGAGGTATAAACTGATGTACTCCAATTCAGCAAAAGGATTTCAGCTGAACAGTAAAAGTCTGAACTCTGCTAAGAGACTGTGGGAATTAGAAGGTGTCGCTAGCATATTTAGGCCTTTTGGAAGAATGGTCTAGTAACTAGAGTCATCATCCCAGTTTCTGTGTAGATGAGTGAGAATTCATTCATTTTATCCTGGTAGGATAAAGCAAACTTCAACTTGGATGCAGGAGCAGTCTGTGGTAAGAGTATAGGGAATCTTTGCCATAATGAAATTCTTAATCTTCCCCCCACTTAGCAAGAGCTCAGTTCAGTGCCTTCCTCTGCCACGTTTCCAGTGTGAGTGTCCCTCGTTGCTTAGTCTCTGAGTTGATCTATAACCTAAGCATCCTTCCCAGTCTCTCAGTCTTGATATTTTAGCCTTCCTGTAGTTGAGTTGATTCCTTCTGCTGGTCACCTCTACCTGCTGTAAACTTCCAAGTGGGCAAGATTTGTAAATTCCATGTTTCTCAAGTGCTTATTCTATGCCTTATCCCCTCTTTAGAGGGCTGCTGAGTCCCAGAGCACTCATATGCCTTACCTCAGCCCTTGCATAAAATGGTGGTAATCCTGGTAATCCCTGTGTTGCTGAAGGACGGCACTTTATACTGGTCTGATGGAGTAGCCCAGCCATTCCTTGATGTTTGCACCTCTCTCCTTTGAGAGCAAGTACTTAGCCACAAGGTAGTACTTAACCTAAAAATGCTAACAGATCTGTTTACATAGTGGTATATACAATAATCAGATGGACTGTACCTTAGTAGTTCTCCATAGTTTGTTTCCACATACAGAATTTGAGGGATTCCATGGCTAATAAATGTCTCTTGGATATTGTACTGTTTATTAATATTGGGAGCTGACTTTAGTGAGCATCAAAGAACAGATGAGAGTAGTACATGACTTAAAAAGAAAAAAATTCAGAATTTCTACCTTTCTTACAAAAGTCATTGTGACCCCCCCGTGTAATTGGTGCTTGATATCATGCGTGCTTAAAGTTCATATAATGCTTCAAGGAACAGCATTTTCTTCATTTTACAACACAAAGTAATCAATGGGACTCGGCAGAGTAAAAATCACTTTAACTGAGGGAAAAAAACCCCGGTGCATATAGCTGTTTGAAAGTCCTGATTGTTGATAGCATATTTTCATTACCTCAAACACATGCAAAAATGTAAGAACCTAATTTTTATGCTCAAGCTGCCAGAATGCATTAGATGAAAGGAGCACAATCAACTAAACCCTCACTGTCTGATTTACGTAATGCCGACAGCCACTCTAACCAGGAAAAGATCTTCTGTGGGCAGAAGGGGAATTCTCTCCATTTGACAGTATTATGTATTGCACTTGGAAGAGGAAAAGGGATGTGTGTCGCCCAGCAACAGAGGAAGGAGGAAAAAAATTAATTAAAAAGAAAACGGAAAATGCACTTGTAACACCATGAAAATTGGCAGGGGGGTAAGGGAGCAGGTAGAGCACCTGAAACTACTAAATTTTGTTAAATTGACTGGGTTTCAAGTTGACAGCATCCCTTTAAACTTCACTTTTCCTAGATCTCAGACATGTAGCGTAAGATCTTCCAGTCCCATCTGCTGCACTTGCTTATCTCCTCTCTGCAATCCATTTTCTGGTGGTCTGTCTGCTCTGGTTTTGGAAGTCCCAGGCTTTAAGACAGTCATTTGATAAATTTTTATTTATTTTTTTTTTTTCCAAGTGTCTGCAGTTTTGCTAGAACTGCAACCTACTTCTTGGACACTCAGGTCAGACTTCAGCCTGAAGAACCAAATAGTTGATTGACGTGATTTTAATAGCATTTTAGAATACAGTTGTTAAGTCAGGGGCAGAGATGTTTTTTCTAAAGGAAAAGGGAGCACGGGTCTCAATGGCTCTAAACAGCTCCTGTCTCCACATGTCGTCTCTTACACTTGGCGGTGAAACGCATTATCGAGTAGTGCCCGGAAAGTGGCTAACTGCGTTTGACACACGCCAACTCCCTGCCTCCACACTGGATAATTGCATTGTCAACTGTTCAGCAAAGTGGCAGGTGACACTGCAGCCGGATTGATTGTCCTAGTATGGAGGCTCCCAAGACTGTCAGCCACCCAATCGATAGAGTTTACACAAGACACCATGACTGCATCTGTAACTAATTTCAGTTTGAACTTCGTGAGATGCAGCTGTCCCTGTTTCCTGGCCTCTCCTCTTCTTTGCTTGCATTTTCTCCCTGGACGAGGAAGTTGCTTTCCCACTGAAAGCCTGGCTTTATTTCTTGTTTTGGAGCTGGAAGTGAAGAAATCAATGGTGTGTTCTGTGGTTTCAGAGTTGAGGGCATTACAGCACATGGCTAACTAGCAGCTCCAGTTTTGCAATCAATAGGCTGATCAATTTATTAAATTAGCACTGATTTTTCTTTCTTCTTTCCAGCCTAGAAAAGAATTTGTTTGAGGGGAAGAACATATGGGTTTGGTCTGTGAAATTTAGCCCTTGGTTTTTCCAGTCCTTGCCTGCCTTTCTCCCACGAATACAATCTCTGTGCTCATCATTATTTAAAGCAAACTGCATCGAGCCCCGCTGCTGGCAGGGGCCTTCTGTAAGCCAGAGTGTCACTTTCAGCTGTTCACCAGCCTTGCTGCTTCATGCTCGGCTACCTTAGAAAAGTCATCCTCCAAGCTCTGCTGTGCTGCTTTATTATTGGCAAAGTTGCGACATTCCTGTGATCCCTGTCAGTGGTGCTTATTGATCCAGTGATGTGAATCTGCTTAGTGATTCAAGATTACTTTAATTCTCCCTCTTCCTTTTTTGTTTGTTTCCACCCTCTCCCCAGGGGAACAAAAGCTTTCAGATCCACCTTTCCCTGGCTGTGGAAAACAAGCCGTAGCTGCAAAGACCGTGGCTGTTGCAGCTGCTTTTGTACTTCAGCTCTGGGTTTTTGAAGAGCAGCCTTTAAGATACATGTGAGACCGTTCTCACGTTAGTGCATCACGCTGGCATGAGGCTCTAGGAGGCAGCTACATGTGAGTGGCTGCACCAGATCAGACCTCTGGTCCGAGTGGCTTTTCCCATCTGCACCCACGATCTGCACCTGACGGGTTATAGAGATGCATAAAAGAAATCTCTGGAATGCTCCTCGGTGCTGTTGAGGGGTGGAGAAGCCTCTTCCCTGAGCTTTGCAGCAGCTGGCTCTTACCCCACACAGCGGAGCTCGCCTGCCCTTTGTTCAGCACGCTGCTCCAAAACGATGGTAATGGTCGTAAAATTATATGGCCCTTTTCTTAAAAGGCAACTGTTCCTTTGATCGGTTAGCAAAGATCACTCTGAGCGTCCGAGACACTGGTAAGCAGTCAGGTCTCTGGCTGCCCATTTGTGCCTCTGTGGGAGCTAATAGATGGTGTCAGATGGATGCATCTGCTGTTTCAGGTGTACGCTGTAACGGCACAGTTGGGTGTCAATTTTCCAGGTAAATCACTGTTCTGCTTGAAATGGATCTGGCTCCAGAGAAATGAAACCCTTGTCCTGTAAGCAGCTTTTCATGGCCTCTGAATGTCATTTTTCCTGCAACAGGCTGGGAAAGTCACCAGAAGAGCTATTCTATCCCTGTTTGTGCAAGGAAAAAATGGAGGAACAATTTGACTGTCCAGAAATGTGGCTGGGGAAGTGTTATGGATCTGCAGAAAGATTCCTGTTCAGCATGTCCTCATCTTCACCTTCCTCTTGCTTTCAAGAATTTCTAATCACTTTCTCTTTATTCCCAAACACCTTTTAAAATAAAACAGCATTCATGCCACCTTGTCCTCTTAGTACTAGTTTGGGATACTTCAGCAGCTGATGAAATAAACCCAGTTTAGAGCCATTCTCGGGAAGTGTGTGTGAGGCCTGGTCGTGTGTCTGCATAAACTACTTTTATTGCCTTCATTGTTTTTACTTTCCAAGAAGCCAACGAGTGACATTTTGTTAAGAAAATAGAGTGAACGTGCTGGAAAGGGAGGTTGTGCAGAAGGGGGTTGCTGCAAGGAGTGTAATTAGTAAAGGCTACAGTTCTGGAGATTTACAGGAGGCTTTTTTCCTTCTTTCCCGAACATGTGTAAATTACCTGTGAGCAGAACGAATGCCTCTTCCCAGCCAAAACAGGCCCCAGTAGAGCTGCACGCCCCTGAAATGGGTTTGGATTTAGATCCACTTACCCAACTTACACAAAATTCTGAATTTCTAGAATATTTCTGGTGTAGATTTGACACCACCCCCCTTCCTTGGGGTCCAAGCAGGAGAAACAGTAGTTACACAGATGAGTTTGGTGCTCTGTGTGAAGAGCATCTAGTAGCTGCATTCATAATGGTGGTGCAAATAATAATAGCATCTTAGTTTTGTTCCTCAGTCTTGTTTTGAGTAATAAGTAAATGTATATAGAACAGCTGGCCCCCACAACTGACTTATCTGCCGAGACAGGAGTTGGGGAGCAGAGGTGGGATGCAGTACGTCTGAGCTTTCCCATCTGCGCTGATGAAATTTGGCTGTGGTTGGTTGGGTCTGCACTGGTCTGGTTTTCTTAACAGTCTCCATGTGAGCTCGTGCCTGCGCAGGAGCTGGCAGTGCTGCCAACACCTGAAGCAGCATATGCTGTCACTTGGACCATCTGCCACTGAGCATGACAGAGAAAAGGAGGGACTTGAATGCGAGGCCCTTTTATCTGTTCTGTGAGTCTGCTTATATATCATGTTAATGACTCTTGGTCTTAGCTGGAGTCACCATTCACTTGAGAGGTGTTGAGGTGACTGGTCATCAGGGGATTGCACAAAGGAAGGAAGATTTGAGCAGCAGTGCAGAGGTCGGAGAGGATGCTTAGACATAGGGAACAACTTAAGAGAAAGGAAAGTGCAGATGATATGATAACTTGCAGAAAGGGGAAGAAAAGGATTTCTGATTAAATTTATCTCCAGCTGTTATAACAGACACATGGAAGAAAGTGGGAAGTGCTTTCCCGTCTCCTCCAAGCTCAACTGATTCCTGTAGCCTACCAGTGCCCGCAGCCTGACAGCGGTGAAGGGGCATGCAATTTTTTTCTGTTTTTTAGACCTCTGAGTCAGTTTTTCAGAAATACCATTACTTGTGTGGAGTACCTAAAATTTTCAGAAACTCCCTTGAATTGGTGCTCAGGCAGACAGCTCTGAGGCCAGCCCAAGCCAAAGCTGTGTACACAGTGCTGGAGGGTGGCGGGCGCTTTAGGTAAGTGATCTTGATAGGTACATTCTGATTGATGGGGGAGTTTGTCTCCCAAACTGTCACAGGGTTTATAGAGGTGCCACTCAATACCAGTGCTGGAATTGCTTGTCAGAGCACCTGGCTACAGGAGCAATGGGGATTGGAGACAGAGCTGTAACTTCGTTTTTTCTCTGCTTAATGGCCCCGGCATCTGACCTGCCTGCTCACTCCTGTTTGTCTGGACCTTAAGGAGGCAGCTGGGATTAAGACTGTCAGAGGATTGTGCTGCTTTAGCATCAGGAGGCTAATTGTATCGGGGCTGGCAGCATATGACAAGCAGTTGCCTCCTACCAAATGCACAGTGAGTGCAAAAAACTCGGCAAGGAGAGTGAAAGATACAGGAGAGTCTGCATTTCGGTTTGTTCTTTTTTTCATCTGAAAGCAGTGTTTTCAAATGCACACGTGGAATTGCCTTCCTCAGGCCTTGGGTGACTCCTCGTAAGAGTCACAGCTGCTTCTGTGAATAACAGCCTCAGGATCGTGTCTCTTGTGAATTCCTAGGTCAAACTCACAACTTAACATTCAGTTGTTGGATTTCACTTTATTAACACGTTGGGATAAAGTTCTGGTCCCGAGCGTTGACCTCTGGATAGCAGCACTGGCTTTAGAGGTCTGCTCTAGGCGGCATTGCTGATGGCTGTGAATTACTGCGCGACCTTCAGAAGCCGAGGATTGCTGGAGGAACCCTTCCCCATCCCCAGTGCACGCTATTGAATTGCAAATCACCCGAGTGTAGTGGTGGGGGGTCTTCTGGAAGCTCCCGTTCTCCTCTAGCAGGTCCAAAACAATGCTGTTGCAAAGGCTGTTTTATTCCACTCAACACCCTCTGTGCTCCGTTTCACATTTTCCCTGCTCCTGCATGGCTCCCATACACCGTTGGCAGGAGCTGGGAGTTGTGAGCCCTCTTTACACTTAGGCTGAGTTAGTGAGAAGCAGGTGTGATCCTGTCAGGCCTTCCTTGCATTTAGCGGTCCTCTTAATCCATTTATAACAGCACTTGTCCAGAAATCTGGTTTGAATGAGCCTGAGATGAATGAATAATGTCAAGCAGTTCAGACGTCAAATATTTGAACAGCTGCGTGGGTGTTTTCACTGGCTTTGTGCATGGAAGCAACTCCAGGAAGTTAGACCAGGAGGGTCAGGTTGAAATTGTGGCACCAAACCCCAGCCTGCCAGAACTGGCCTCAAAACCCATCCCTGCTGCAGAAGGAGGGGCGTTAGGATGCCGGTGGCACACCGCTCGCTCCACACGTGACGGAGAACCGAGCTCTGCATCTGTTCTTTGGTGTCCTCATGCATGCCGTGGCAGTGCTGGGACACAGGGACCTTTTGATTCACATCAGAAACATATTTTGTGGATTTTGTTTTTTCTTTTTTTAAAGCAGCCTCTGACGTCCTAAAACTGATAGCACAGCTTAAGTTCAGGATGGGTACATGGAGGTTCCTTTGTTTAGCATTGCCCTGGTTTGAGCCAGGACAGAGCCAATTTTCTTTCTAGTAATTTTACTTTTCAGCTAAGTCTCTCCTAAGGAACTGCACTTGATGAAATTCACAGCATGTTTTTCAGTAAGTGTCTGCTTCTAGGACTGATAAGGCTCGATGTTTGTAGTTGTCACCAGAGAATGGTATGCAGAACCAAGGTCACTGCTGGGTTCTGCTAAACTTCTTGTGTGCCAGAAAGAAAAGGGAGGAAAAGGGGTCACACCTGTGACCCTCCTGCGGGGAGGAGTGGACTAAACAGGTGACCAAAATTGACCAATTCCATCCAGTACATGTCATACTTGGTATAAAGCTGAGGGATCACAGGGGTCACTCTCTTCATCCATGGCCGGCGTCCTGGGAGGACTCTGTCCGTTCATCTGCCTTTGATCCAATCCATGCATTCCTGAATCCGTGTGTTCCTGCATCCAGCTCCCATCTACTGCTGACTCCCGGACCTGCCCTGCAGCCTCAGTGGNATAGAGAGCATCTGTCATTCATTTAATTGCTGGCCCAGCATTAAACCTTGACAAGCATAGTTTCTGAATCAGTTGGTTTTTACTGTGTTGCAATGGATTGTAATGTGTTAAAAAAAAAACAAAACAAACAAAAACACACAACAGAATCTGTATTTGTATTCAATTGGTTTATATTAGTGCTCCTGTTTTTTTCCTGAAAGGTTCTAATTAATTTAGAATTTATCAACGTCTAAGTAATTCAGACAGGATTAATGTATAGTGAACTGTGTCTGTAAGGCTGATTGAGTATTGGAATAGGTTGCCCGGGGAGATGGTGGAGTCACCATCCCTGGAGATGTTCAAGATGTGTCTGGATGTGGCACTGGGTGATGTGGGTTAGTGGTGATGTAGGTAGGCGGTTGGACTGGATGATCTTGAAGGTCTCTTCCAACCTTGATGATTCTATGATTCTATGTATTTGGTGAAAAACAGAGAGATGGATCACCTTATTGTGGCTTCCTCAAGGCCCTGGCCTGGGAATCCTGGTTTGATCAGAAAAGAAAATTTGCCCTTCTCCTGCCTCTCATCTTCACCTATGAACTTCTCTGCTATGCCCTCCTCTCTGACTGCAGTGCTGTATCAGGTCAACCCAGTGCCTGTCTGTCATGGTAACAAGTACTGTCTAAACCCTTCCTCTGTACCCTCCCTGTGCAGGGGGGATAGCACTCTGCTGGGAATGCCAGGGTTCCTGTTACGGATTCAGCAAAACGTCTGTGGAGCAGTTTTGTTACAGGCTTAAAAGGGATTTTGTTAAGTACAAAGATTTCAAGAGCAAGGACACCAGGATTCTGAAGTCAACGTGTCTTAATATTTGTGAATTGTGTCGCAGTTAGAAGATCTTCTTTTCTTAAGCTCTAACCATAAACCACTAGAAACAAAATTGATGGAAAGGTGCATTTTTTGCTGTGTGCTTGGCATCCTTGCAGAGAGAGGGACACAGAGAATGGTCCTATTTACATTCACTCTTTTGGACACCTTTCCCCCCTCCAGAGCACTTGCTCCAAGTATCCATTGTCTGGCCAGCGTTCAGATCACCTCTGGGACTGGCCAAGTCGCAGCTCCAGCTTTGCATGATTTGTGTTTCCCACAGCTACAAGAAAAATTAGGACCTGTGTGTCCAAAGTTTATGGCCTTTGAGGAGTGATGGGCTCAAGTAATGCCAGGTGCAGGGGTGGTGTTACTGCAGGTTAAATGCCATGCCTGTAAATTACCACCCCATTGCCCACTGCAACTTCTAAGGCAGCTTTGAAAGACTACCCAGCTGCTTTGACAGGTCTCTCTTACTCCTCTAAATCTTCTCCCAAACATTGTGATGAGCTGAAGGATTCAAGATTTACTAGACGAGCAGCAGCAAGAGAAGGCAGCTCGTGACATGTATTGGCTGGCAGCGTTCAGCCAGTACGTGAAGCGCTTTAGAAGGGGTCTGCTGGAAGAGACCTGCCCCAGTGCCACCGCAGAGCTGACCTACGAGCATGGCTCCTGCAGAAGCTGGCACAGATGGTGGATGCTGCATTGTCAATGCAAGTTTTGTTACCTCTGCTGAAAATTAAAGCTGGCAATTACTTTGAAGTAAAAGGTAGTTTATGCTCCTAGGGAAAGGTTAGTCTTAAAATCATTGTCATGCTGTGGTTATCACTCGTTAAGGGCCTTCTTTATATTCAGGGAAGAGAAATACCAAATCCATATAAACAAATTTTATTGGGGGCTTAATGAGTCAGTGAGAGCATCCGTTCCTGGAGAGCGACAGTAAAAAACTATCTGCATGGTGTCCTTGGAAATGAGACCTTCGCCTTGCGCTGCTATCTGCACGGGTGCAGACTGTTAGAAATACAGCTCGCTCTTTCAAGCTGGGAAAGTGGAGGTTTGCTGCTGGCAACATAAGCTTGTTTAGGTGTGCTGGTGTGAGCCCAGTGGGATGGACAGACTAATAAACCTTGGGCAGCAGAAACCAGGCTCATCTTCCTAGGTGCCTGCATGCAAACTCAATTAAAAGACTCCTGGTTGCAATCAGCAATAATACAGTCAACAAAATGCTTGAGACCCAGAATAAATGTATATACTGTTAGAAAGTGGCACTTGTTACGCAGTTCAGTCTCAGGTGTAGCTGTTTACTCTTGCTTCTTTCTGGAATTGGGACTGAGCTCGTGCCTGATCCACCCATGTTGGAAGTGCAGGACTCTGCTTGACTTGCACTGGAATCTGCTCACATAAGAAATGCTCGTAAGGGGCTGCTAATGACTGTGGAGTCTGATCTTTTCCTAGAATGAGGTTTGCTTTTCTTAGACATTTTATATATTGTAAAAATCTTCAGCCATGACTAAGTGCGTTAAAAAAAAAAAAAGAAAAAGAAAAAAGGCATTTCTAATTGTATTTTAGCCTCTGCCTGCCCTCTGCAGCTGAAGTAAGGACTGATTCAGAATGTCCCTGTGGCCTTCTCTGACCTGGTGGTAGTGTGGGGTTTGTGTTAACCACTTCTGTGAAAAATCAGTTTTCTGTTTTGCTTCATTTTTTTTTCTGCCTTTGTGAAGGCACTTTCAGTACCTTCAACTTCAGAATAACTCGTGTGGAGAGCAAAAGTTCAAGAATGTTCCATTTTCAATGTCGAGGGGCATTTCAGACTGTAAAATCCGGCATCCTTTTCTGTGAGTGTTTTCGGTGCAGTCTTTGGAAAATTGCCCTTGTGCAGCCTTTAGAGATGGTACCTTCTGGGAGGCTAAGAGTAGAGGACAGCCTGCAGACTGGTGCTGTCTCACCTTCCTTAGGAGATCTCCTTCATCCCATCTCCAGTTCAAATCATCCACACGTTTTATTTTCTTCCAGGTTCTGGATTTATCATGTGCAGCGGCAAGGAGAATCCAGACAGCGACGCTGACCTGGATGTGGATGGGGACGACACACTTGAATACGGGAAACCACAGTATCGTTTTTGAAAGGCTGTTACTGAGAGGGAACCTGGAGCTGCATCTTCAGCCAGCTTGCTTACAGCACTGCCCTGAGTAGTGCTGGATAGTCTGTGTCCAGCCCTACTGGAAATGGCATTGCCTTCCCCAGTTCCCATGTTAGTTGAACTAGAAAGGTTTCACAGTTGCTGCCTTTGAGATCCTTTTGTTGATGCAGCACTACTTCAGACCCAATTGGTGAAGTCTGAATGTCTCCTACACATTGCAGGAGATCAAAGTTAGTATTTCTCTGTTCTGTTTTATAAGCAATCTGTTGTCTCCATTGAGGATTCTTCCATATGGATAGCTTTTCCTGCTTCATGGGTAGGAATTGAGTTTATTTTCCACAAGACACCCCTTTGCTTTCAGGGGTTTTGTGCAGTAAACATTTCGAGCACTATTCACTTGCCACTCTGAGAGGCTGAATATTTTTTCCATTCACTAGGGACAGTTTTTGGGAATTTCTCCATCTGGGAGCCAGGCCGTGGTGTCATGTTGCTGTCAAAATACTTTCTTGTTTCTCTCCACCTAAACCAAAACTTTAATCCAGGATTTAACAGCAAGCCTTTCCATAGGTACCAGCCCCTCTTCTTTTGAGGTGTTTCCAATTGGAATTAATTTATTCTGTATCCCAGATAGTCTCCCAACCATCCCAAAAGCCTTTCCACTGTGCAGCAAGGCTGTAGGTTCCTTAACCCCTTGTGTTCAGGTACACGGAGGCAGACGTTATCCCTTGCACTGGGGAAGAGCCAGGTGAAGCCAAAGAGAGGGAAGCGCTCCGAGGTGCTGTTTTAAAGTAAGTACTGTGCCTTCCTGATTCACTTTCATTACTTTTGGAGAATCTCCATTTGTGAAAAATACCCATTCACCTGAACACAAGGGTGAGACTTACAAAGAAGCTGTGTGACGGGTGGGTCTTCATTTCTACCCTTGCAGCCTCAGAAAGCCTCCCTTCACACTCTCCCTCCCTTAATCACCCCACTGCCCAGCCAGTGCTGCCTTTTCCTTGAACATTGCTGGACAGAAGGTGAATTCTGGTGATGGGGAAGCTGCTGTACTAAGGCCTTATGCATCATCTTGCTTCACAATGAAATGTGGCCTCTTAGTAGCAGTATAACATGATACCATCTGACTCTTGTTCAGCACGTTAGGAGTCTGGCACCCAGGGCATGATTTCATTGCAGCCCATTATGTGTTGTGGGGTACACAAACTAATCCTCCAGCTCTGGGGTTGGGGCAGGATGTCTGCTCTGCCCACATACATATGTGGAGAACGTAGGCAGCCAGTGCTCAGGGCACTTGGGGAAGCATTTCAGGCAAATAAAATGAGTCTTAACAGGGAGGTAGGATTGCTTTCTAAGCCCTCTGCCCTGCATAAAACAGGGCTTAAATTACCCCTCTATCTCTTCCACTGAGTGATCCTGTGAGGTCAAGGTTGAAGTGATTGATAGAGCAGTGAAATGAAGTTTTCTTACTGCTTAGCCTGTCGCAAACACTAGTTCAAAATCAGGTTCCACTCCATAGAAAAGTGGCATTTGCCACGCTGGATCCAAGCCATTGATCCATTCAATACTTCACTAACTGTGCTAGTCCATAGGCAGGGCCTCAAAGATGCTGAAGCTCCTTCATAGCCAGGAAAGTGGTATTGTAGCAGGAGGATATTGGGGTATCTTTTGTCGGTGGATGTGGGCACTTAGTGCTTGGTGAGACAACTAAGGACAAGAGGCCAGGAGACGACCCAGCTCCTTCATGTGGCTTGTACCTAACACATTGCTTTGCTGTTTGGGCAGGGTCTTTGCATGTCTTCTGGACTTGTTTGCCCATCTCTGAAATGGGAGTGATGATGTTGCTTGTAAAAGCACTTTGAAATTCTGGCAAGTTTCTGTAGAAGTGTAGCAGGGTAGCTGATGCCCTGAAGCATGAGCCTACGTTACCTTTTGAGTGCAACTGTCTTAGCTTATAGAGTTAAAATGTTATATGGTCACAGGTGTGCAGCCTGCTCAGAAGATTCCTTTCTCTTTACAGTCTCTGTTACTGGCTTGCAAGAGAATGCACCAGGTTAGGAGTTGTTCTTCACATGGAAAGATAGAAAAGATGGGGCTTGTGAAGGTGTAAAGTTATTCTTAAAGGGAGAAGCAATTGCAACACAGAGGATTTCTGTTCATGAGTAAGGTTTTCATCTTTGAAGTTGTGTATTCAGAAATGAGCCTGAGGTCACAAGTGCGCTTTGAATCCCAAGCCTTCAATTAGCATCCCAACCCCCGTGAGATTCAACTGAGGTCCCAGATGGAAGTGCAGGTTGGGACAACACTAGTGGAAATGCGGGCTAGCACCTCCTGCGGAAGGCCAACTGCTCACATTTTGAAGCCTAGACTGATGTATAGAAGTATTGAGAGAGAAGTGGTGGGTGGAAGAGATAGCTTTTCCTGAGCAGAAAAATTTTCTATGTTCAACCTTTAGCATTCTGCTCTTTTCTCTTTTAGTGGTGGCACACCCAGTACTCGAATAACACCGGAGTTTTCAAAATGGGCCAGTGACGGTGAGTGTTGAACTTGTAAATTATTAATTTGTGTGCTACAGGAGGGCAGATAGATATTCCATGTCTTCTAATTGCCAGTAGTTAGGCAAGTGTTAGATAAGAATGCTCTTGCACAGTGCCAGCAGGTACATGTGCACATGCACTATCTTTTTGAAACTTTACAGCCCAATTAACTGTAGTCAGTGGCAACCGGGGGAGTTCCGAAAAATACAGCCTTAACTGGTATGGTGATAAGGATAGTGGCTGGGTTGACTTGCTGTTGTGTCTCTAAAAGACAAACTGCTCTATCACAGAGCGAGCCATCCGAGCTTGACTGTGGTGATGTTCAGCTGCAGGCACCTGTTGCTTAGGTTTTTTTCAAATGATTTCTTGTCATCTTCCCTCCTTTAAAAGGGTATACTAGAGACCTGTATCATGATCTCTTGGGTAGGTCTTGTCCTTTCTGACCTTTGTATGGCAAGAAGAGCCTGCAGTGCTGAAACCTGCACCTTTAGAGTGGGAACTCTAGGATCTGTCCTACTTCATGACCTGTAGTTGAGACTCCAGAGGAAACAAGTGAATGTGAAATTGTATCTTTGCATGCATTATTTGAAAGCTCGTAGCATTAAGGGGAGGGGATGTTAAACCCATCTGACTGCTGGGTTATTTTATTTAATGCCAGCAGCACTGGAAGTGTAAGCAGAAACCTAGTGGAATTATGAGAATAATAAAACCTGGCGCTTTCCAGCTGTAGATGCCAAATCCATTTCCAGAGTTGGGCAGTGTTGCTTCAGCTCCCTTAGGAAGGGAACTGAAGCTCAGCGACCTGAAGAGACTTGTCCCAACGATTTTGTTCCCTGTTCTGTTACTGTAATGCTTTGGGCATTTGCTTCCCAGCCTTGAAAGTACCTACAAGATATAACTGCTTGCCAGTGGGGGTGGGGGTGGGTAGAACCAGTTTTGCCAAGGGCGTGATGATTAAACAGAGAACATAGGTTATCTATCTCAGGCATTTTCTTCTGTGAGATAGGCAATCACATTTATTTTCTGTGATGTAGGAGCACTCACTTGTAGATATGTTCAACTTCAGTAGCTACAGCCACAGAGGTGATGAGGAAGCAGCCCTGATGGCACTTGCTAGGAGCTGTTTTCTTTGGAACTTTTACCCGAAGCTGCAGTGCTGAACCTACAGCCCTAGGGCTGGCCCTGGGACGGTTCATCTGGCTCATCTCTGACTGGTATCTCACATCCCCCCCAGTGCTGGAGGAGCCATGGGACTGCTGGTAGAGGAGAGCTATGAGCAGACTGTTCTATCACGTTAGTTACCTGGCATATATTTTTCTCCATGACTGTGTCTGAGGTGTCTCAGAAAAAGGGAGAAGCTGAGAGCAGGGTCTGAGCAGGGTGGGTTTGCTCAAGATTCACCTTTCTGGAGGTATGCTTTGACATGACAGCTACATCACACCTTTCTGAATTAAATCCTGGCTTGAACAACTGGAACATCTTGCAAGGGTCAGTCGGTATCTTCAGCCCTAAATCACAGAATTGTGCTGTACAGAGAAGGCCTCCCTGCCAGACAGAGACACGTAGCATTGGTCTCTTTTCTCTCTTTCTGAGAATTGACATAAAAAATGACTCACTGGGGTCCTCTGCTTCAGAAACTAACTCTCCTAGACTATTTCATTGCAATGATCAAATGTTCTCTTACTAGTTTGTCTGTTCTTCCCTCAGCAGAAATGCCCTCAACGAGTAATGGTGAAAGCAGTAAACAGGAGACCATGCAGAAGACCTGTAAGAACAGTGACATTGAAAAGTGAGTGTAAAGTGGATAGCTTTCATTTCTCTTGTTTTAGGAACTGTAGTGTCCCATCTGGCATTCCCAAAAGCAGTGCCAGTGAGAGGGTAAGCATGTTTGAAGCTTTTGTCTCTGAGAAGGGAAGTTTTGCTCCAGCATGAAGCCTGGGCTTGGGTCTAATGATGTCCTGACTTGCCACTGCCGTGTCCATGGAGGGCCTATGGGAAGTTCTTCCCTGCATGGGCAAGTACCCAGTGACAAGGAATTGAGAGCAGCTTCCAAATGGCTTTTCCATTGCAAATTGCCTTTTCTTAAAATATGTAATTAGATATATCTGTACTCTCCACCATATTCTAGATGTGGTGGGTTTTCAAATATGTCATGTGGTGTGCATAGCAGCCTAGACTTGAGCTGGGACTTGTATGGGAGGTGAAGACTCAAATCGTCTCTAACCTGACAAAAGCAACTGGCTTGTCAAGCTGTACCTAATTTTTTTTATTCTCCCTGCAAGGTTTATTTCTGTCAATGTATCTATGTGATCCTGCTTTTAGTGGAGAAGTGACCTTATCATTGTGTCTCATTTTTTGAGGGCAGTCCTTCACATGTGGTCTCTGTCCTATCTCTTCCATGGTACCTGTATGTTCTACCTTCCATCTCCCCAGCAAGAGGGATCCCAGCAGCCCCATAACTTGACAGAAACCTCACTAGACATGGGTTTTTTTACCTTAAGATCCAGGTTTCATCTCTGTATGGTTGCTAGCAGAAATAATGTCTCAGTTCCTGAGTTTTTTGCTTGCAATCCTTCCAGTTGATTTGGAAGCTTGAGTCCAGTGTTTGAATCTACAATAGTGCAGGGGTTCCTGGCCATCTCCTTTCTTGTCCCTTGCTGCTTGTTGGATATCCTGCAGCCTAGTCCAGGATAGAAACAAATGGTTTTGTCTGCAATGTGCATTTGAGTAACAATCTCTCTTCTCAGCCTCCTTCCCCGTGCTGCTGGGAGGAATTCCTGCTTGGGCAGTTTTGACAATCGAAGACTAAAAGTACAGTTGCCATGAACTGCATTAATTATAGGGGAGAGGTTGAGTTGATTACTGCCTGACATAAAATGTTGTCTCAAGATCAAGTGACAGACAAAACAGCTTGAATGAAGTGAAAGCAGTGAGGTAATTGTGACTTTTAAGCAGGGAGCATTTATGTTTTGGGGGTGAGGTCCATTGATAATTTGGAATGGTGAAAAGTCTGGTGGTGGAATTAAGCTGAATTTACAAAAAGTTATTTTTAATGTAGTTTGTTCTCCTGTGTAGAGGTTGACCAGAGGGCTACCTCATTGTTGATTGACAGAGCAGCCCTCCTGGTCATCACATTCAGGTGCTAATTGTTTAATAATAATAAAGCTAATTGCCTAACAAGGGGGTGGACCTTAAAAGGCAGGGCTCGAGGCACTAGGGTACCTTCAGTGCCTGAGCACTGGGGGAAGGAGCAGGATGTGCGCTGCGAGTTGGACGTTGAGAAACTACTCAACCTTCGATACCAGCAAGAACATCGAGTGCTGGGAAGGGAGGCCGGCTCTGCGCTCTCTGCGCACCCAGCGCTCCGGGGCAGCTTGCTGCCAGCTTGGGATTACATCGTCTAGCTTCGCCTGGATCCCCAACATCTGCCACTGGTCCTGACTTGAGAAGTTGTGTCCCTGGCACATTTGAGGATTTCTGACAGTTCGGGCAGCCTGGCAAAGCATATGTTCACAGTCAGGGGTTAACTGGGGAAACTCCTTGCTGCAGAGGGAACTTTAACACTGCTTTGCTGTCTTGGTACTTTCCTTTTTTACAAGACTTTTTATTGACATGTCCCAAAGTTGGCTGTTTGCTGTTTGTTCCTTCTCCATGAGCAGACTTTGGCCAAGGACCACTGAGTTTGGGAGCTCACAGGTCAGTGCAGAAGTGGTTTTGTCCTTAGAGTGAGCCAACCGTGGCATGCTGTCTTGGTGGCAGGAACTCATCCCTTCTGCCCTAATCTGTCAGCCCCTGTCTCAGCTGCTGCTTGGCTTCCCTTCGGGCCTCCTGCCTGTCAGCCCAGCAGCCCTCCACCCTCCCAGATCCACTCCTATTGAAAATCTTTAAACTGCAGGAGCTGAAAGGATTTGACATTTTCCAGAACACTTGAGCTCAAGTGATAAAATTGACATAGCTTTAATAATCTGATCAAAGAGGCTTTAGCTAGCACCTTTTGAAGGATCCCAGAATCCTTTCCAAACAACACTTGTGCTAACACTGCTGTGAAGTGAAGGGAGCGTGTCTGTGTGTGCATGTGTGCGTGTGTGTGTGTGCACATATATGCACACACACCTTGCTCTGCAATAAACTCGCCCCTCTAAAGCTTCAGTTCTGCAAGAGGTGCGAAAAGTCAGCAAACCCAATAAAAATTACAGGAAAAAAACCTGGAACATCTTGCTGAGTCTTTCCAATAATGCTGATTTTTTGAAAGTAGCAGGGAGAGCTTTTTATTTAAGGTGCTTTATTTCACCAAGGTTTAGAAAGCAAGATGGTGTTTCAGGTGGAGAATTCCTAGCTGCTTTGGTTTTTTTTCTCCTTCTTTCCTGTGAGATTCATGTGTGATAAATAGTTTCTGTCCTGCCATTTAAGGAATCTGAATGCTCTGTGTGCTTGTCTGTGTAGAGGGGTTCTGTTAAATTAATTGATAACAGGGATCAGAGATAGAAGCCTACAGAAAAGGAGGGGGAAGGGTTTCACACTGTCTGGCTGCTTCCCACTCCACTGCTGAGCCATGATATATGGCGACCCAGCCCAACAGGCTAAATTGATTCATCTCTAGTTCCTGTTTCTTAATCTGGAGCTAAATTGGTTTCATTTTTCTTGTTTTGGGTGGCGCACACAGGAAGTTTTTGGCAGCATCACTTTACTCCATTGTTTGTAACTTTTAATTTTTGCCTTTAAATCTGAGCATTATTGATTGGCATGTTAAGCCCTGTGTAGCATCTGATTAGCATTTTTAAGTGTCCAGAAGCACATGGCTTACCACCTGTGTCAGCCATGCTCTCCGTTCAGAGGAGCAGCTAATAGAGTTAGCAGCGATCCGTGTATTGATTCTTCTCTCATAAGAATGACGTTCCTTCCCCGTCCCCTCTTCCAAAAATAAGTCTAGGCAACGAGAGCAGCGTGGTTTTGGGTTTTTTGGGTTTTAATCTGTTCACACAGCACAGCAAGAGCTTTTGGCAAACAGCTGGAGCTCTTTGGTTGAGCAAGTTAATTTAATCTACACTTAGGTTTTCATGGAAGAGCCTCTTGCATGTAGAACAACCAGATGGGGTTTGGGGTAAACCTGCGTTTGTTTCCCCTCTCCTTGTGCTGTGCCAGGTCATCGATGGCTTGGGCAGATCGACCTCGTCTAGGTTGTGTTGAGCTTCAGATGGCAGCCAAAGGTAATGAGAGATGTGGTGCTGGTCCCACCTCTGCTTCCCAACACTGCAGGGTGTCTCAGCCCTGCTGAGCATTTCTAATCTTGCCAATGTGAGATGTCTGGGAGACAGCCTGGGGTGCCGAAGGCTTATGGGGAGAGGTCAAGGAGTGTCACATCGGCTGAGCTCTCCCTGTCTGCTGAAGACCCCAGTGCCAGCAGATGGGCAGAGCTCAGCCAGTGCAATGCTCCTTTACCTCAGAGAGAGCAGCTGGTCCCTAATTGCCCAGGCATCCTCCCGGACTCCTCCACCAACACCATGTTCTCAGCTGAAGCACCGTCGTGCACAGAGAGCTGCAAAAAGCACCTTCCCCGCAAAAAGCCTCCCATCTGAGATGCTGCCCGTGAGGGTCTTGGTGCCATTTTTAAACCGAGGTTCCCTGGGGTTAAAAGCCAGCATCTTAATTCAGAGTGCCAATGTTCAATTTTGCTTTCTGCCACCAGACTAGATTGCAGGCCAGCAAGAGAGTCTGGGTTAGTGGCCCACTGGGTCACCTCCCATTTGTTTTCCTCAATTTTGTGTTGTCATAAATTCATTCCAGCCCGTTGTGGTTGATCAGTTTATCTCCGCCGGGGCAGGGAGCGCTGCGAGCATGATATATGACACAGAGCATTGTAGCCAGCCTCTCCATGAATCACTCCAGCTGTTTGGTGTCAGCCCCAAAGCAAACAGGACCCAGCCGCTGAGCGTTGACTACGATGAGCTCAGTATGGGAAGAGACATGACGTATGAATGTTTATTTAATAATTCTCTAATATTTCCAGCGGAGTGTGGCTGTGCCTTCTGGGGGGGGGTGAGAGGGAGGGGGAGGTTGAAGAGGGAAACTCTAATCTGTTGGGGTGGGTCATAAATCAGGCAGACAACATCATTAATCAGGGATGGGACACAAGTGGAAGGAGGTGGGACTGGAGCTGCCATCCTCAGTGGGAAGGGGGCTGTGCTCTTTTTTTTTTTTTTTTTTTTTTGTAAAACAAATCTTGTTTCTGGTTCTGCTTGGCCCCAGCCATGCTGCCCGCGTAATAGCAAGCCTGGACACAAGGCTGTTTAAGTGAGTATGCTACCTCTGCTATAAACCTTGTGATACGAGCCTGCCAAGCATTAAATCCCTTTATAATTATCTTCTCGATATAACACTTCATGCTCATCATGCTTCATTGGATGAGACGCTGGTTGGGTTAAAAAGAGGGTTTTAGAGACAAAAAGCAATTGTATTTGTTTTATTTTTCCTGTCTTCTTTCCTTGCCTGGCCCCCCACCTCACCTCTTTCCAATCCAGCTTTGAAAGCATCAGCTCCAGAGGGGCTCTGGCGCGGCAGCACAGGAAGGACCATCAGTTAAAATTAGACAGAGTTTATGTTGGGATCCTTGTGCAAAGAGTCAAGCATGCGAGAGCAGTCAGGGTTAGCAGTGTCTGTCACAGGGACCCCACTCCCAGCAGACAGCTTGAGACGGGAGCAGAGTGAATGTGGAGCCAGAGGATTAGCAGAGGCCTGAAGGGGAAGGAGCCGCACTAAAGCGGGAATGTTGGAGGGAAAGAGGAGCTGTTGTGAATTCACACCCGAGGATAAGTGCTCCTCAGCCCTCCTCCATAGTGTCACACCGTTAACAGGCTTTGGTGGGAGACAGGAACGTCGCCCAGCAAAGATAGAATTAAAAAATTGAGTCATAAATGAACTAACCCTTTGTGCTCTGATAATAGAGAGCAGGGTGCTGCTGGTGGGTCCAGTCCTAGGTCAGCCTGTGTAAACTGGAGACAGAATCCAGGAAGCTGAACTGAAGTGTGGGATTGTCAAAGCCAGGCTGAGAAAGTGCTGCTGGGCTGAGTGCTGCTTGTGTCCAGATTTTGATCTCTATTAGATTTTAGTCCTTCCTTCCCATGATTCAGTAGTATGTGATATGTGCTTGTAGTGTTTACTGGTGTTCAGTGTCAAAGGTGCATGGGTAGATGCTCCATTCCTTATGAAGTGAGACTTTGGCATTAATTTTTTCTCTAGGTTGTGGCAGTAGAGAACAGACTGCTGGGCTGCGTTTCTTTATTCTGCTCCCTCTTTAAACTGTTTGGTAGAAATCTCATGTGCCAGTGGTGGTCTCAAACGTTATTACCACTGCGCCAACTGAAATTGCATCAGTGTCGTGGTTCATCACAGGCTGGTGGTTAATGAAGCTCAGTGAGGCTGGCTGTACGAGTCAGACCTGGAGTGGAGGTGGTAGCTCTGTTTAGTGCAGCTGTGTCCAGAGGTTTGGCTTAATTCTCATGCCTTGGGGCAGGTTTCTATAGATTTTGACATCTTCATATAGGGAAGGACTCGTGTCTGTTGAACCTGTGACATTTTAAAGCTTGAGGTGTCTGAAAACCCAGGGTGGCTGTTGGCTTTGGGGCAGTAGCATCCCTGTCCCATAACTGGTGAAGACCCCAGGAAGGAATTTTATTTCTATGTTGAGGGTGCGGTTTAGGCATCTTGCCATTCACATCTCCTCACCTGCCCCTTCTTTTTTTCTTTCTTTGTTATTTTTTCTTAGTTTCAGAAATGCTGTTAACTTTAATTTGTGGAGTTACTTCCTGGGAGTGAAAAATCGATGGGGGGCTATCACAGTGTGAAATTCGACTGTCACTATTGAGCTATAGAGTTAGCAAGATGTCTTAGAAGGTAAAAAATAAATCGTGGCCCAGCAAGTGCTCAGCTGTGCTATTTCAAAAGGGATATGAGGCTGATGGTCCGTTAGAGGGTACTTCAGTTAGATGGATGATGATTCCCTGTGAAATATTGGAGTTATTCCATAGGTAAGAGAAACTTTAGCGTATAAAACACAAACAGCTGCCTTCTGGCAGACAAATTCTGCCCTTAGATGTGTGAGCAGCTTGTCAGAGAGAGGACTCGTCCCTAAAATTAGCCTGTTGTGTTTAACAATGTCTCTGATGGAGCATTGTAGATCCTGCCGTGTCCCTTCTGAAAATATTTTGAGGATGTGGCTGTTTATTCACATCCCTTACCTACACTGCAAGAATTAAGAGGCAGGGACTGATATTTTTTTTAGGAAATGTTTGTACGGTGCCCAGATGCTCTCAAGAGAAAAGTAACAATTATTTTTACGTGGGCTGCGTTCTCTGTTTGGATGGAAATGTTCCTTTGCAGAGCAGAAAAGGGATCATGTTATGCCCCATCCGCTGCCAGCCTGCTTCGCTCTCACGCATCTGTTGAAGGGCAGCCCTGCACAGGCTGTCTGCGTGCTGGCGTTAGCAGGGCTGCTGCTTTCTTTGGCACTTTCTGACTGTTGTGGCAGGACTCAGTAAGTATTTGTGCTGTGCCAGCTGCTGTGTGACAAAAGGATGACTGTAATTACAGCTCTTGGTAGCTTATACATTTCTTAGACTACAGTTAGTAAGCATCACAAAATCACAGAATCCTAGGGATTGGAAGGGACCTCGAAAGATCATCTAGTCCAACCCCCGTGCCAGAGCAGGGTCACCTAGAGTACATCACACAGGAACGCATCCAGGCAGGGTTTGAATGTCTCCAGCGAAGGAGACTCCACAACCTCTCTGGGCAGCCTGGTCCAGTGCTCTGGCACTCTCACAGTAAAGAAGTTCTTCCTGATATTCACATGGAACCTCCTATGCTCCAGTTTAAAACCATTGCCCCTTGTCCTATCATTGGTCATTACTGAAAAAAGCTTGGCTCCGTCGTCCTGACACTCACCCTTTACATATTTGCAAACATGGATGAGGTCACCCCTCAGTCTCCTTTTCTCCAAGCTAAAGAGACCCAGCTCCCTCAGCCTTTCCTCATAAGGGAGATGTTCCACTCCCTTAATCATCTTTGTGGCTCTGTGCTGGACATGAAGTAGTATAAACATGAAGTAGTACCAAAAAAATAAAAAAAAAGAAAAACCAGTTTATATTACTTCTCTGCTAAACCATGTCTGGGACAACTGTAGAGTCTGTAAGTATTTCTCTCATGCTGCATGCACAGTTGCAATACTGCTGAGGGGAGGCAACTGTTGCAAGAAGGAGTTTTAAGCCACATTTAGTTGGAACTTCATAAGGATTTCCCAAAGAATTTTACGACAGAAGAATTTGTTGTGCTTTCCTATTTCCTCCACCTCGGTCACACAGAACCCAGCACTGCATTTATAGAAGCACTGTAATAGCAAATAATGTAATTAATGTAATTTAATATCTGTGTTTTTTGCCCTCATTTCAGTGTTGATGCTTGTCCTAACCTTAGTTCCTCTTCACCACTGTGGGCACTTTGTTCTATTTCTCCATTCACTCTCCTTTCTTTCTTTCTGATGGTTCCCATCCCCAAAAAGCTGCCGTTTCCCACTCAGCTATATAAGTGTCCCTGCTCTCCCCTCGGATAGCCCACTCACGGCCTGTCCTTCCTCTGCATTGCTGGTTTCCTCTTCCAGCTCTGGGACCACAGTTGGTTATGAGATACTAATATGCTGTGGTCTCCTTTAATAGCCTCATGTTTCTTTTTGAAGGCATGATTACCTTAAATGATGCTAATTCTGATCCTTTCTTTCTCCCTAAAGGAAATAGCAGCAGTGTAAAAGTTCTAGGGCGGCAGCAGCAGTTGTAGGAAGCTGTCTGGAGGATGTGTTATCGCACTGCCCTTGTGTACCTCCAATCAGTGGTCATGAATGGAAGTTCTGGAAAGCATATCACCTCCATGTTAAGCCCTTAAAAGGCTGCAGATGCATCCAAGTGTTGCTGTAGTAACATAGATATTTCCTGTTTATTTCAGCCGTTTGGGTGCAGGCCATGGGAGTAGAAGGCATTTCATTGTGCACAGAGGATGGCTGCAAGACTCTGCTGCAGGTCCAGCTTTCTGAACACCTTTCAGCCCTAGGAGTTTGCTATTCCTCTTTCACTTCAGGGATATTTTATAATTTTGTGCTGTGATCGTCCAACCAAAGCTACCAATAATTCCAAACCACCTCCAGGCCACGGTAGAATGATGGGTTACAGCTGTCATAAGTCTTCAAGTAGAAAAATATACCTGCCTGGCTGTATGTGGAGCTTGGTCATAATCCAAACATGTTTACTTGTGGATAGAGGCAAGTTTCAGTAGGCTGGAACCTCTAACCCGTGTGCCTCAGCAGGGAGAGCAGCTGCATCTTCCGTTTCCACTGCCTGCCTTTTGTGGCCCTAATTTGTATTAAGATAGAGACTATGATGCACCTTCACAGATCTGTTCAGAACACAGTTAGGGTCACCAGGATGAAGGATATATTTGAAAAGTGAGACGAGATATTAACAGGTTAGACGTGCAATTATTTCTGTTTAGGTACTTTGTTTAGGGAATCATTTTCTAACTTAGCCTGTACTGCCTCCACAAAACCTCACTGCAGCAAAATACTCTTCCATAACATGGCTTTTTCCTTTATCGCCAAAGCTGCTCCAGTAAAGCAATGGGATTGCATTTATTTTCTCTTTGGAACAGGGCACATAGTCTGTAAATCGAAATCAGAATGACCCATGCATTCTTTCTCCCAGCTTTCATGTCGAACCATAATTGCTCAAATGGCACATTTAAAATTTTGGCGCAGGCTCAGACTTTCACTAGCCGCCTTTTTAAATCAGTCCCAGTGGCCAGCGGATACTGCATGGCCCTACAAATGCATCTAAACATGCTGACTCCGAGGCTCCTTCCATTCTGAATGATCAGCGGTGCCATCTGTCTCTGTTTTGATTGGGGCTGGGCACATGTGTCCCAGCGAAACGCGGGCCAAAAAAACGAGAGAGAGAAAGAGCCAGCGCCTGAATTTACTTCCCGCTTCTGTAAAGACATTGTTGGGTTCTGTGTTATAGAGGCGGAGGAGATATGAAAGCATAATGAATTCTTCTGTCATTAAATTCTTCGGGGAATCCTTACCCAAGTCCCTACTAAATGCGGCTTAAAATGCCTTCTCGCAGCGGTAAGCTCCCCTCAGTGGTATCGCGGCGGTGCGTGCAAGTGTAAGAGAAATAATTCCTCTGTGGGGAAAAAAAAAAGAGACAACATTTTTGGTTTGCATCAAGATGAAATTAGTCAGAAGCAAAGTCAGAATTTGGCAAGCAGATGCCGGTATTAACAAGTTGTGCAAGCAAGTATAAAATAGAGGCGCTCGTGACTGAGAGTGCCTCGGCGGCGTGTGTGTGTGTGCCCTTGCATGCACCCTGCTCCAAATTCACAACTTAGAACACGGAAATTAGAATGGGGAACATTGCATTATTCATAACTTGGCAACCAGAAGCCAGGGCACTTTGCCAAAGTAAACTATTCTCTATAATTACAGGTGAAGCAACATTCCTTAATATCTTACAATACAAAAACATACATTAATCAAGGAAAGAGGGCTTTTTTTTTCCTAGAGGACAATAAATTAGCATCCTTGCCAGTTTCCTCAATACATGTGACAATGTTTTACAGGATTATAAGTCAGCCTTTTTAAAGGAGGTTAGTCTAAAAACAAATAAACCAAATAAATTAGATTTTTAGCTAAATAGAGGGGAAGCCAGCTCCCAAAACGCTGATATTTTGCCAGAAGATTTGCTCTTAGCACTGGCATTCTCACAGACTAAGGGTCTAAACTTCACTTGATGTGGTCTGACGTGACTGCTGCAAACAGCTTTGCTGGGCAGTTTTCTGCTGCTAGGGATCTGGCCCCTTCTGCCGTAACCAGCTCATCTGGTGAAATAAAATTGCAGTGTATCATGCCAGTCCAGGAGCCCGCATGTTCTGGGGTGGTTTGCAGTCAATCTGCCTCCAGTGCCTGCCACTGGACTTCTCTCAGAGCCTTCACGTACTGAAAATGCTTGAGCTGCATCCGTTCCTTTTAAACCCGTCTGTGACTTTTCTTCTGAGAAACTTACCAGTTCAGGTGTTTTGCTTGTTAGTAACAAACTTTTTTCCCCCAGGTTTATGTTATGTTCTTGTACTCCAGTAAGTGCAGAAGGCCTTTGTGTCTGTCTGTCTCCCACTGACTTCAGTAGTGCTCGCCCACATCAGCCGAAATAACCTCCCCGTATTGTCAGCGGCAGCGCTGGCTGCAGGTGGTGCCTGCTAAATTGAAAGAGGGGGCGGGTTCTTTCGCTAGGTTGAAAATTCAAGCAGTTCTTGTCCCAGAAAACTTAGGGTTGTTTTTAGTTAGTGTTTGAAGCTCAGATAGCGAAGGAGTTGTGTTGAAGACAGTGTATGAGTGGGAGCTAAGACAGCATCGTCGTGCTCTGCCGTTCCGTGGTGCTGCCAGTGCCGCAGCAGCTGTGCACAGCCTGTTACAGGCTAATAAAACATGCTCTCTTCTCTGAAAAAGTTGCCCTCTCACCCAAACGTAAATTGGCTATGAGAGAAGGCTTGCAATTAAATGATTGTGCACTGATGCTGGGGTCATTTTTTGGATCATTTTATCAAGCCTTAAAGATTTGTGCCCCACAAAGCGGGGACTGCTGTAGGCTTTCTCTTTCGCAGCGTAGTAGTGGTTATAATAATTGTCATCTGCAGCGTGGCTGGATATGGCCAGGAGCAATTTCTCTGCTCCTGGAATCCTACTTTATCTTGACTCTGCCTACAAAGCATCGACCAGTCTGTTTCTAATATTTATGATATGTAAGCTGCTGGCGACCTGACCTCTGCCCCCGGTGCACGGAAATGGCATGTATGTTCTGCTGGGATCAGGTTCTCCACCTCAGACAAGGGAAGATAAAGGCTCTGTTTTAAAAATGAAGACATCACTCCCGAGTTTGTCAGTGGTACTGTACATTTTCCCCTCTGCCACTCTGTGATTACAGGCATACAAAAACAAAAGTAAATGTATGAGGAAGAGAGAAGAAGGTCAGAATATCAAGTGTCAAAAGTAACCCATGAAATTTTATTGGTGGTGCATTTAATCAGTACTAAGCGTTTTTTACAAGGTACATACAAACAGTGGAACTGTAAAAATTTATGGAATGCTGTGTACAGTGTGGCTGTTTATGAAGAAAGGAAAATTTATTTCCAGTCGAAATAAACCAAAGGGGAATGTTTTATGGACACTCCTCAACAGCATGGTACATCAAGTGAGATCTGGGTATGGGGGGGATGGACTGTTTGCAGGGGCTTGCTGATCTTCGAGGTGTTTTTCTGCTTCTTCAGCAGCTAACAGCTTGCGTCTTTCTGCAGCTCTCAAACAGGCAGGCTGCTGGGTGCAGTGGTGGTGTGGTGTTTTGGTTTTCTCCGTACAATGGAAAGGAAACACAAGTGAACAGCTGCTGCTGGTATCTCTGGTACGAGGCTCTCACTCTTGGGCTCGTTCCAGTCCAACAGTTTCTTGAGCAGCCCTTAATATCCAGCTGGGAAGGGTTAACTGAAGCCAATCACTTTGACATCAGCATTTTTTTGTTTCCTTTTTGGTCCGGTATTTTGTTGATAAAGCACAGACTTAGTCAATTGAGAGATTCCAGAGCTGCAGAATCAGAGATAATTTAATTAACGGAATTGCTTGTGATTGCCCACTGGGACAGCGGGTAGGAATTGCTCGATTTAATTTGGAGAAACAAAGATCACATGCATGCTAATGTTTGACAAATAACCAGTGTTTGGGTTAAAGTTTTTTTGCAAAGAGTGGGGCAGCCGATTCCCAGGGGAGATTTCCCAGGAGGTAATTGCTGAGTAGCAGCTCAAAGCTGCAGATAGGTCCTTTTTTCCTCTTCCATGGTATTTTTGTGCCCTTCTTCTGGCCTTTTACCTGAGCAAAGCAAGGATTTGCTCAGAGGAAGAAGGTTTGTTCTTATTTTCAGTGCTCAGGGGAAAATGCTACGAGCAAGAGACAGCACAAAGACTGAAGACTATCCCATGCTGTCTGCCCAATATCACAGACTTGCTCACTGGTACCCAGCATCCTCAACTGTGGCTGCCAAGTTGTTGAAGAGTTAACCAAAGAGTCTAGAGAGCAGTTCGGGACTTGGGTTCCCCCGTTTGTGGTGATTTAGGCTCACAGTGAGCATGGATGTGCCCTCTTGATACACCCTCAGCTAAGGAGGACAATTCGGGTAGCAGGGAGGACAGTTCAGGTATCAGCAAGGCCATTCACACCGGCGTGGTTAGAGAAGCACCAGCGCTGGGGCTCGAGGCACTGCTCTTGGCAGCAGTGGTGCTCAGCAGATCTCTCTGGAGGCTGATAAATGACGTTATCCAAACACGTCAAATCAGGGCACTGAGGCGCAAAATTGTTAAACGAGTCCTCCTACATTCAGCATGAGGTCAAGGGAGAGCAGGGCTGTGAAGGCCAATTCCTTCTTCCCTGTAATTCCCTCTGCCTCCCTTGGCAGGGTAACTTGTACACAGCCATACCCCATCCGTGGAGCTCAGCTTTCTGACCCTCACTCCACCCCGGCCTTACCCTGTAAACATACTGCACAGGCTGCTCCCAGCTGTGTCCGGGCAGGCACACACGAGGTGTGCACGCAAGAGGGAAGCCTGAGGGAGTTCCCAAGATTGCTGCTGCAGGAAGAGTTACTCCTAAGCGATGCTTATCTTTAGGATACAAGCAGCAGGTTGACGGTAAAAAGTAAATGGAATGGCATGTGTCCCAAGTGTGCTGGCCACCACGGGAGCCAGACACATGGGAAGTGACTCTTGTCTTTATTCCATCCCTGGAGGTAGTTCCAGTTTCCTTTATTTACTAATGTTCTCCCTATTTCCCTTGACCTCATTTCCTCCAGCTTTTCGGAAGCAACCATGCAATTATCGCTCACTTTGGGTTGAACCTTGGCCACCACGTCCCTGGTTGCTACTTCTCTGGGAGGCTTTCCTGAAATCTCAAGTGCAAAATACTCACTTGTGGCCAAAATCTCTTGTGAGATAAGAGCTGCATGTTTGGCGCTACGCTGTGCGTCAGGATTTGTCCTGAGAGGATGCTTGGCAGGGAGAATGTGGAATTTAAAGTCTGTCACAGCTAAGCTTTGATCAGTGCTGGGAGATATTGCAGTGGCTAAAGTTCCCTCTCTTACCAATGCACCCCAGTCTTGTTAATAAATGTATATTTAACAATGTCTGGAGCGTATGAAGTGATAATAACTAAATCAATACCTCCCACATTGATTGTCCAGGATCCCTACAGCGTGATGCACGCAGCGGTGCGGTAATTTTCCAGCTAACTAGCACCCTGATCTACAGCCCTCCTATTGATTGGCCATTGTATCAGGCAGCCTCTGAGCATTATTGCTTATACCTCTATTCAGCCTCCTTTTCTGATTCATTCGTTTATTACTGGACAGGTGCGATTATCTCAGAGACTTTCCGAAATTGGCCGATGGGGGTCAGCCATTTAGACTTCTATAAACAAGCCATTTTCTATCTCCTCTAGTTGTTGCAGTGGCAAATTTTTCCTTTTCAAGCTTTGACTATTATTGGGCTGGGGGTGAATTTGCCTTTGCTTGGATCTGCTCAAGAATTCCACTTTTCCCTTTCCTTGCTGAGTCACCTGCCCTTCAAAAGAGGGCGGATAGCTCCATGGATAGCAATATTTAGCAAGGGTTGAAGTTCTGCTTGCCACTCACTTTGGACAGGAGCCACACTCTCTGTGCTTTAAAACTCCAGTGCCCATATGCATGCAGGAAGAAGAAACTCCAGAAAGTCAAATTCAACTGCAGCCTTCATCCAGCATCAGCTTGTTGATGGGCCATACTGGAAGGGAAATGATCCTCTCATCCAACAGTTATCTCTGAGCTATAAATAAGTAATTCTGTTTATTCCTTGAACAACACTTAACACCTTTCTAGACTTTCTTTGAAAACACTAACAACTCTTCCTTGAGAGTGAGGACCCAAGATGGGATATGATAATAATTTATACCAATGAGTAGGAGCAAGTAGATGTTTCACAGCAGGAGCACTGTCTCCTACTGAAGCTCTTTCGTTTAGCTCCAAAGATTAATTATTGATACCAAGACTTGACTCCATGGTGTCCCTGTCCCCAGGCAGTTCTCACCTATTAGGCTATCATGGGACGTGTATTTCTTCGCCTTTTTTACAGTTATAAAATTGTTATAATTTCCTAGTAACTGTCATTTGCAATGAATCTCCTTCTGATGAAGGTCTCTTCTCAGTTAGCTCGTGCAGAGAGTGTCTGATCTGTACAAAGGTAGGAGGGAAGTTGGAGGACCTTTATAACAGTTGTACTTAACCATATGCACTCCTGCAGCTCCAGTTTCTTTGGAAGTGTCATAATTAAAAAAACCACTCAAGGTCTTTTAGACTAGCTCTGTTCCCAGAGCCTTGGGGAAAATCCAGTAGAATCACCTCATGGGAGGTATCTTGGGTCCCTCCCTGCATGCTGGTGACAAGAGACTAATGGACAAAGGAACAAGTGTGCACATGCAGCAGGAGTGTTGAGATTCCAGCTTGCTTCACTGGTTGTAATAATTCCACTAGACCTGTGTTTTAGCCACCTGTTGATGAATCAGCCTCTAAAAATGTAGAACAAGTGTGTGCCATTGTGGGTTATGTTGTGATTGATACAACTTCTGGTGGTGAGGTACTCTTTAGGTTCTGAACTGGAGTCTGCCTGGACAGGTCTGAAATTCATTGAGAGATGAAAATTGCTGGTTTGTTTTGTTCTTCCGCAAGAATGAACCCCTTAATTCCAATGAAATACTCTAAACCTTTTCTGGAGAATGCTTGAGGGCCCCTCCCTATGGCCGCACTGTGTAGAAATCTGATTTTGCAGCATGCCTGAGTGACACATCCTTGTCTAAAATGCTCCCTGCATCTCATTTGCTAAGCATTGATGCCTGCCCTTGCTTTTTTAGGTTGGCAAGTTGCTCTTTTCACCAGCCTCGCAGAACTATGAACATACACTTGCCTGCCCTCAGCACAGTGCCTCTGTGACAAAAGAGATAATGCTGCCCATCAAAAATGACCCTGGGAAATGGGAAAGCAGAGATTGCAAAGCTGCTTTTATAGCCACCCTGATGGCACAGTGTCCATTGCTTCTGGTTTCTCCTTTTTTTTCAGTATTAGAACCCAACAAGCTAGGGGTTTCTTTAAGATAAAAACATGGTGTTGATCCTGTGTAATGAGCTGATTTTGTGTATGACAAGGTTGGTGGCCATCAAAGATCTTCATTCTCTAAGAGGAGGAGCAGCTTGCCCACAGAAAGTTATCTCACCAGCTCTAGAGCAACGTACAGAACTTTGTCCAAAGCATTTGTTCCTAAGGAATCTCTTAAGAAAGACAAGAAAAGAGGCAAAAACCAAAAAAAAACAGACAAAAATAAAAATCTGTTCCTTAAATGTCCATGTCTTGTGGAAACTTGCTGGCTATGAAGTTGGCAACCCCAGCCCCGTTGTATTCTGTCATGGCATGTTTGGAAGTGTTTAGTAGGACACACCAAATAATTCACACTGGGCTTTTCAGAAATTCTTCTTCACCCCAGGTTGGATGTATTGCTTCAAATATTGCCTTTTCCTGTGCGGTACCTGTGGTGGGATCCTTTCTTGCCCTAACTCCTAACAGTCTTGTGTGCTCAGTGATGCTCACTCTCCATCATCTTTTGCAGAATTACAGAAGACTCTGCAGTGACAACATTTGAAGCGTTAAAGGCTCGTGTCCGTGAGTTAGAAAGGCAGCTTTCCCGTGGGGACCGCTATAAATGTCTCATTTGCATGGTGAGTAGCACTCCACTGGTGGTAATGAATCAGAAATGTCTTGCTATCTTTGCCGAGGAGGGGAGAAGCTTTTCTCCTTTTTTGGGTAGAGTGAAGGAACTCATCTTTGTCCCTGTACACCAATTAACCTTCCAAATGAAGGTGCTAGGTCTTTTTAGCAATTGAAATTTCTGTGTGTATTACATTGTTCCACTGTTTTTTGTAGCTGTCCATCTGTATCAGGGTAAGAAAGCCCCAACTTTGGAAGACTTTCAGCCTACCTGTAGGAAACTCCCTGATAGTTTCTCTTCCTGTATGTGCAGATTTACATACACAGGAGAGAGCAGAATCTGTGATCCGAGACCCACCGCATAATTTGAAAGCAGGAATGTTGCCTGAGCATTTAAAAGTTGTTGATGTCCTGCTGGCTCTGTGATGATGCTGTGGCCTTCTTAAAGAAGGGCAGCAGCTCCCTCTGATGGTCTGAGCCTGCAAAGCTTTGCAGCTCCTGTTCGGTGTTTATTCTGATGGCACCGGGAGAAAATTCTGCTTGGTGGAGGGCTCCCTCTGCAACTTCAGCTTGATACATGGTACCCTCTGTCCCAGCTCACGACTTGTAGGTGTGGGGGTGCAGTCCCTGTCTCTCATCCCACAGGAGGGGGAACAGCTTGCTGCTGATTTCCAGAAGTTTATTAGCAATGATAGTAATTATTCAAGGTACGGCTGCTGAAATAGCAGCAGCATTCTTGGGATGTAGTTAAGCTGTTCCTGCAGAGCTAAGAGTTGTGATAGGGGTAAATCTTACCCTGTCACTGGTTTTTGTATGATCTGGTGACCTTTCTGAAGGCAATAATGGTAGGTGGCCACAGCAACTTCAGATGCTCTTGCTATAACTGTGCTGAGCCAGGTCACCACTTGAGTGGATTATGGGTTTTCAACAGGAGTTCTAGGAAGCCTGGACTGCAGGAGACTTTCTGCCTCTACTACACAAACATTGCAAAAATACAAACTTAAACATTACACAAACTTTTTTTTTTTTTTTAATACAAACCATGAGGCAATGTTACCCACAAAGAAAGAAGTTGTGATGGGGTTGGGAGTGAAGAATCAGTAGATCCTTGCTGTAGAATAACCTGTTTGCTTCTTCTCCTCAGGACTCCTACACAATGCCCCTGACTTCCATTCAGTGCTGGCATGTGCACTGTGAAGAATGCTGGCTGCGGACTCTGGTGAGGCCCTTGACTACTTTCTTGTTGACTTACAGACATTTTCCTCTCTTCTGGGATACTTTATTTAAATTACCACGGGCAGGGTGCTTTTTGGCTTTATATTAAACAACGTGAGTGCTGTGCATGCAGACTTCCCGAGCCTTGCTGTTTAACACTCCTCTCTAGCTTTGACCTGAGTGAGTTTCGTTTGAGCCGTCATGACCAAAGTGCAGTCCTGCCCTTTGCTTGTTCCTCTGCTGCCGTCGGGGCAGCCATTGCTCGTGTGAGAGCTCTGTGCCAGGGACAGCCTTGTCTTACAGTAATTTCCTGTGGGGCATCCATGCAGAGAGGTAAAGCTGTGAGAATGGAGACCAAATCCACTGAGATTCATGGAATGGGTAGCTTCTGAGAAACCTAATATTCCCCTGAAGCAAAGGGAATCATCTTCAGGATAGATGATATGGAAGGGAGCTTTTATGAATATGAACCTATATTTTTCAGATTATTTGAAATAGCACTCTGCAATTTTCAAGCGTTATGCCATTCTCTTTGGAAGATTGGGGACTACTCTGAACATTGAATAGGTGACCCAATGCATTAGTAATTTATATATGCATTAAAGGACATCAGGTTAAAATTTAAGGTGTTATTAAATAAAGTGTTTTCCTTTCCTTTGTTAAAACTGCGGGCTTTATAATCAGCTTTTCATTTCCCCTGTGCAGCTGATTTTCAGGCTTTCACTTTGTTCAGGTTGGGGAGTGGAAAATAGTCAGTTGTGCTCTCTTAGTTCCCTTGCTAGCAAGATGATACAGTGTTAGGTTGCAAAAAATGTAAGGGAATGCCACTCCTAAAAACTGTTCCTGTAAGGCATTACAAAACCTACTTTATAGAACACGTTGTGCACTTGGAATTACGATTAAGCCAATCATGCTCCTTTAAACCCTGCCTTTTAAAAGTCTTGTCCAAGAAAAGTTACCAGGATGGTGAAGTGCCTGTGGGCTTGAGTACTAATAGCAACTCAATAACTTGGCTATCCCTTGGGCTGTATTTTATAGCTCTTGAGCTACACCCCATCGCTATTTAGATTATACAGGCTTTTGTAAACATTTTAGCAGCATGTTATAAAAGACACATATGTGGGTACATAGCTGTGAGGTGTTGGATCAATGTGTGCTCTGCCACCTTTGCTAAGTGAAGAGTAGTCTTGTCCTTCAGCGGTGCAACAAGCAGGGGATAAAACTCCTTAATTTCTTATTTATTTTCTTCACTCTGTAGTCTTTGTCCTCTCCTTTACCCAGCAGCCTCAAGTCATCTTCTAAATCTGTGGCACCAATTTCAGGCTGTTCTTAGACTCAGTAGCAACTTAGTTCAACTTCAGCCAGGCCCCTTGGTTTCACAACCAGTGGACATGGCTGTTCAGGAGGGGAGCATCTACAGAGGGGGAGTTGTCTCCCCCATAGATATCCATGAGGAAGGTGGGGATGGAGCTGGCTGTGTGCTGTCTGCACATGGCTCTTCTGCTGGCCAGGCAGGCGGGATGGGAATAGTCCAGCAAGACATTGTATTAGGACTTGGCACTTGCATAGGGGAAGCAATTAATAAGTGGCTACTCATGTGTTCCCCAGTCCTAGCCTCTCCCTGCAGCCCCCAATTTATTAAACCAGGCCTTTTCACAAGGCATGCTTGCACTCCCTCTCCTGTCTCAAAAAAAATCTCCCAGCCTGTGTTCGCATGTTTCTAATGTAACCATTAAAATGTAGCCCGAAGACAGCAATAAAAACCCTGGAACGCCTTGGTGCTTTTGTGTCTTGATCAAAGTCAATGTGTGTAATCTCGTTAAGACTGCCCTCCTTCCCCCCTCCTTTTTTATGAATTTAATGGCATACAGCAGCTGGGCTCAGTGTTTAATGCTCACCAACCTGCATTGTTCTAATTAAGGTATCTCCTTTTATTTCGGGCACAAAAGAGACTCTTGTTTTTTTTAACAAGCGAGGAGCTGTGGGATAGTGTGTGTAATAATCGCTGCTGTTACCTTTCCCTGGGTATAAAGCTGGCTCCCTGGCGGGGGCAGAGGAGGGAGCCTGCGCGTGCAGCACACATGGAAAGACTTGGCTGGGGGAGAGGGGCAGCATTTTTCTTCTGTTGTGCAATAAACAATTTGTTGGAGTTAATAAGAGTTGGGGCGGGCGGGTTGTGTCGGGCTTCCGGCCCCTTTTGAACATTCTGGAGATCTGCCATCCCTGCTGGTGAAAAGTCCCCTTTCTCCCGTGCGCCTGTGGTTTATATGCCCAGCCAAGATCTAATATTAAATTAGAGCGTGAGTGTGTCAGAGAGAGGACCATGTATGGAACAAGGCACTGGAACTGAAGGCTCAGAGTGCCTGGGAGCACTTCTAAACCTCTGCAAGGTTTTGAAGGCAGGGTGAAATTTGATGCTCACATCTGTCTATGGACCAGAGGAGGTGAAGTGTTTTTTAAAAGATTTAAGGTTTAAACACTTTCTAGGATACGATGCCACAATGATCTGAGTATCTCTAGTGTCTTCTGACTTTGGTGGTGTCTAGGGCACTGTTGAGGATGGGATCTTTTAAAGTGCTTAGGCTTTCTGAAAATACAATTGGCTGTTGCCTCTTGATGTCCAATTCCAAATTACAACTCTTCTGTTGCTAAGGTCTCTACAAATGGTCACTGGGCTCTTCAGCTTAGGTTCCATTATACTAGAGCTCAGTGAATCAAACTGGCTCCAAGTTCTAGGGATGAACATTCACCAGAACACACTCCATCTCTGTCTCCTGTTGCTGTGTTGGAATTGTGAAGGAAAGGCTGGGGTCACAGAAAAGGACCCTGCAGATGTCTTGAGAGAACTGATACCATGGTGCTTGCTGAGTTAGCCAGCACCTCAGTGCCAATATAAACTGCTGGATTAGATGGTCCTCCTCAGGGTGGCCATGGAGAAAGAGAGGAACCGTCCCTTCCCCCAGCATCAGGACATGATGAGTCAAGTGGGGTTGTCTCCTTCCACTTGCTCTGTGAGTCCAGGGGCCGCAGGTTACAGGTGTGCTGGATGCTGCATATGCTGTGGGCAGCTCTGTGGTTGTGGTCATGACAGGAATGGAGACAGGGAGAGAGACACAAGAACGTGTTGCTTGATGCTGTGTGATCTTGCCTGGGTTCCCAGGAAATCATACTAGCTGTTTTGTCAGCTGGGTTTGTATTGCTGTGTCAAACCACATAGATGAGCTTGCAGCTTCCTGCTTGGTAGTTGTCTTGGAGCACTCAACACAGGAACATTTCTCGTTCATCCATCCTGCATGCAGAGAGCTAGTTGATATCTTCAAGTTACACAGAAACTGGGACACAAGCCTGGAGTGACTTCCCTGTGATCCCTTTTGGAAACACCTGAATACACGTGCAGGTTCTTCAAAAGTAGGAGAGGGAATGGTGTTGCAGAAGGGAGGCATCACCTGGGCAGCAGGAGGTGGGATTTGTTTCCCTGAACATCAACTGTCCTCAGCTGGTTGTTGGACTGTTGCAGCCCTGAGTCACTGGGTGATGGGGGATGAATCTTCCTCTGGAAGAGGTTTGACTGCCCCTTCTCTATCCTTCCCCATTAACTGAGGGGGACCCCACAGATACCAGTGGTGAGAGTCATATTTTCCTTCTCCTGGGAAGAGTGCTCTGACAACAGAGAATGGCAGTCTGCTGCAGTGCTTTGCTGGGGAGGTTTGGAGCCTCCATCCTTGAAGGTTTGTGAGAACAGGTTTGATGTGTGTTCAGCAACAGCAATTCAAGTTTAGGTGATCTTACTGGGGGAATGCGTCAGGGAGTTCTTGACGTCTGTCTGAGCTGTAGTTCTGCCATCTCCCAAACCCTGGTATTTTTCCTTACAAAGTAAATGGAGTAAATAAGTAAGTCAGGCTGTTGTTTGCCAGTGATGGAGCTATTGGTGGGTACAGGCGTGCAAGGCTCAGAGGGGAGGTTTATTTGAGCAGGTGCAGTTTGCTGAGTTTCCTCCATCACCTGTACAGCCAGATCCAGCAGTTCCTGTGTGTATTTGCTGATCCCAGGTTTGTGCTTGCCTATCTTGGGCTTATTTGAAAATGACAACTAGAAGAGCAGGAAAAAAATCATTTCTAAAAACCTTCTTCATCACAGAATATGCTTCCAGGGGATCCATTGATACATACGTATGTTCTGCAGTTGACACATTTATTTCTTCAGTAGATTACACTACCATGTTCTTAGTCTTGTCACTTTTCTAAGCTACAATACTCTATATCCCATGTGGGCTGGAGTAGTTTTGTAAGAAACAGCACAGATACAGAGCAATCCTTTTGGGTGCTTTCCTTTCCAGCAACATAAGGACCTCCTGAGTCAGCAGCTGCATGGAGGATCCTTCATGATGGATCCTTCATGATGTTTCTATCTGCCATGAAGTTGTTTATTAACAGATTTCAGTTTTGGCCTCCAAAAACCTTTGGGGATGAACTCCACTCTTTGAGAAGGCTCTGTGAAAAAGGTTGCTCTCCTGATGGCTTAAAACCCCACTACCTGACAACTGGAGATACCCCACAACAGCAGTGGTGAATGGCTGCTTCTGTGGGAATTAGCATTTGCAGAGGAGAAGCGGCCACTTCATGGGGAGGCATGGGTGAGAATTGGATCTTGGAGTTCAGTTCCTCTCCTGGCAGAAGCTGGCTCTTGGTTTGGGTCCCTCCTGTCATCTCTACTTTGGTTTTTCGTTCTATAAAATAGACAAGCTTTGAGCCCAGGTTTGTCGGTGGCACCGTGCAGGCAGAGTTGCTCTGTGTGTGTGTGTGTCTTTATTCTCTGTGCCTGGTAGCATATTCTGCGTGGAAAATGGCCATTTTTAGACCCACAAGACAGCAGGAAGTGCCTAAATCTTTCCTTTTTAGTTTTCTTGCCTTAGCCAATTCATAGCAGACGTCACGCCATTTTTTTTTAAGAGGCAACTTTAAGACAGAATACTCCAATCCTTCCTGGCACCATGTGAGCCTTAACGACTTCTCAACATCTCAGCTCTCGTTAATGTATTTCTCAAACTACTACCCCAAGTGATTAGCCTGTATTGTGGATCAATCACTTGCCAAATTTTAATTAAGACAGGAGGAGAAAAAATAAACTCCATCCTGGTTCCAGCCCCTTTTCTTTGCTTTGTAACAGCCCTGGAGCAAAGTTCTTGCAGCAGAGTTTTATAAACCCCTCAAAACTGGGGTTTATAATGGAAAAGCTGAGGTGGCCTTTACTCTAGCACACACAGCTATAACACATCAAGGCTTTTCCATGAAGCTATGATGAAAGGAGCAGAAGGACCTGGAAAAAAAAAAAGAAAGAAAGAAATGGCCGACAGGTGGGACTTATTATTCCACAGCATTTTTATTTCAAGGGAAAAGTTTAGTAACCCCAGCTGGCAGGTGAGCAGTGGGAGAGCAAATGCTTTTTCATTGTGCCTGTGCCAGCACGTGTGTGTGTACAAGCTTATGTGCGTCTCTACAAGAGAGGAGAGCTTAAATGCCAATGCAAATAAATGTTGTACACCTACATGGAAAAGTCAGATGTAAGGAACAAGGGTCTAGGCAGTTTCAATCTAAAGAGAAAAAATCAGGACTTCGTTCTGAATTTTAACACACATACTTGTGTGGATGACAGAGGATGACAGTTTTATTTAAAAAAAGTAAGAGAAGAAACAAGAAAAAGGCTTTCCCAAGGGTCCAAAGTCATTATTTTTGCTTGAACTGTTTAATACCAAGTGTAAGTACTAGGGAGACTCAGAGATGTGGGCTCAGCGTGCCATGTGCCATCAGGCCAGGCTGCTGAAGGTCTCTGGGATGCCCTTGTTCCCTCCAGTGTTGTTGGGCTTCAGAGCTCAAGGTGAGCTGCCCTTGCCATGTGCAGGTGAAGCAACATCCATCACCGCCCTAAATGAATCTGCCATCATGTTGCTTTTGCCGAAAATGGGTCAAGCTACATGTGGTTGTGTTCTGCCTTCTGGCGTGGTCTGAAACTTGGCTCTGGCTGCCCATGTGCAGCTCTCATCCTTGGGTGGGGAGAGTGGATCCTCCTAAAGCCATCAGCGTAAAAAAACAGATCTCCAGGACAAGGATCCTGGGGTCTAGCAGGATAAATCCACCCATCTTCCCTTTCCCTGTGTTGTGAAGGAATTGCATACCTGACCTTGCTTTGCCATGGAAGGGAGGGGCAAAGCTGCAGTCATTTTGATCAGGCTTGTTGTGCCATCCTGTGGGCTGAGTGTGGAGGACTTGTGCTTACAGTGAGCACCTGCACAGCCCCTGAAGGGACCTGGGCAGAGTGGCACCAGTGGTCTGTCCCACTGCCAGTCTGTCACTCCCCCTCAGAGTGATGCCCAAGGTGTCTTGACTATCTGTTGTGTTTAGCTCAACTCTAGTTCAACAGGACTTTGTGTGTGGCTGTTTGAGGTGCAAGTGCCTGTGGTTCCCACATGTGTCAGGGCAGCAGCTCAGCCACTGGCAACAAGAGGACCCGATTGCTCAGAAGTCCAAAGCTCAGGGAACAGCAAGGGTGTGAAGTTCACGTCTGGCAGGAATAATGTGTGCTGGGAGCAAGGAGGGGGCTGGTCTGCTTGGTAGTGCTTAACACTGCAGAGCAAACACCACTTGCACCTCCTTGGGGTGCATCCTTGTGAATTACTTGCACCCATCTAAATTTTCTGTACCCGGGACACTCTCCTTCAGATTCTCCTTGGTCCAAGGAACTTCTGGGGGAGAAAGCCCCCGTCCTGTCTCTGCAGGTGTTGTCACAGGGCAGAAAGGACCTTTTCTAAGGATGCTTGCCTTTTGTAAGCAGCAGTGCCAGCTCCTCTGATGGGGGTGTACCCAAACGCAGGTGGGGATGTACCCAGATGCAGGGAGCAGTACCAGAGTGGTGTGGCAGGTCACGGTGCTGCCCTGCCACCCAGTCCACGTCCTGCAAGCTGTCACGCTCACTGCTGCAGGTACTGAAACAGTTCTGTGCAGTCGGAGGTGGTGTTGAGGCTGCGGTGGGTGTTGAAAGCCAGGGCATCCCCGTGTCCTGCACTGCTGGTGCTGCAGGCAGGAGGCTGCCTCGCAGCAGAGGATCTTTCTGTCATTTTTCCCATCAACTGCCTGTCACATCTGCCAATCTAATGATGACCGGCTTAGGTTGACCCCGATTCTGAGGCTTATTATCACCCCCTTGCTGTCAGGCTTGGTGACAGATGGCACATCAGCCCTTGTTTTATTTCGTGTAGTGTTCATGTCGGCTGCCCATTACCTCCCCCCAGCTCGCATCACAGTTTGCTGGTTTCAGCTCACCTTGACAGAACAGACTCATCTCTGCAGCATCTCTGGGGGGGACAGGACAGGGGTTTCCTTCATGCCAGCAGCTCTAGGGCTTTTGAAGGATAGCCGAGGGGCAGTTTGTCAGCGTGCTGCCCCAAAAAGGATGGTCTAACCCCACTGTGAACTAGTTCACTCATCCCAGCTGAAAACTACACTTGTCCCAGCTGGATTGGTTTTCTTTCTGCTCAGTGACCTGAACTGGCTCATCGAGGGCTGCAGGTGAGCAAGGGAAGCAGGAGGGAGCAGATCTGCCTGGCAGTCAGCGGTGACAGCGTGGTGGGAGTGGGGGCTTGGGCCGATGAGTCTGCTGATCCTACTCTCTTCAGAGCTGCTGAGTTTGGTGGCACACCTTGGCTCTGGGTTTCAGCCTCCTTCAGAGCTGCCTGCCTTATCCCAGGGACTGGAGTGGGATGAGGGGCTTGCAGAGCAGGCAGGAAAGGCACTGGGGCTCCTCCTTCTCACAACTTGTGCCTGCAGCTGGGAGGGCATGGCCCTTCCCGGAGGGGAAGGGGGTGGCCTTGCTGCCCCTGCTCCTGTGCTGCTCACCCTGAGATCCCAGGCCAAGAGCAGGGTTGCGTGGGTTGTCCTGCTTCACGCTCTCACACTGTTCATCTCATCTGATGGTTGCAGGGTGCCAAGAAGCTCTGTCCCCAGTGTAACACCATCACGTCTCCCGGAGACCTTCGGCGCATCTACTTATGAAGGACCCAGCAGGAGGGCGGGACCCAGCTACTCAGCTCAGCTCATCACACCAAGGGGGAGAAGAACGACAGCAACAAAAAAAAAAGACGTTTTAAAATTTAAAGAAAAAACAAACCAGAGACTCCAGACCTGGACTCAAGGATACAGGAGCAGTGGGGAGCCTTGGCTCCCAGGTCCCGCGTGTTGAGACCTCCTTCAGCATCTGCAGCGGGCAAAACCAAACCCTTTGTTGTGAAGCCCCCTTTTTTAAAACCAGTATTCCCCATCCACCCATTCCCTGGAGCTGGCTTTGCATCATGGATGGCTCATGAGCCCTACTTTGGACTGTGTTGTTGACCACTCTGGCCCCAGGAGACTGGGGAAGGGACCCTTGACAGAAAGATGTTAAATAACCTGTAACTTGTGTTCTTCGTTCAGTTTTTTTGTTTTGTTTTTATTTGTTTTGGTTTGGGTTTTGGTTTGGTTCTGTTTTGTTTTTTTGTGGTGTTCTAGTGATAAAAAAAGGTTTAAAGAAAAAAAAACACACCCAGGCAGAAATGAAGCACATGTAATATAGATTATATATGTTTACAATGTTGTGTATAAATGGGATAGACTCAAACATTACATACTAATAAGTTTCCCTTTCTTTCTTTTGGGTTGTATTTTTTTTAAAGAAGAAAAAAAAATGAGCAGAGAACATTAAACCCATATTTTTCTTGGTTCAGCAAAGTTTTGGCATTAAAGTCATTAGTTTAAAAAAAGTATATATATACATATATATAATATAAATGGTTTAATGTTCTGTGGTGTATATTTCCTCATTCAGATATGAAGTTAACAGCTTTTAGTAATGGCTGTAGCATTGCCCATAACTTACAGAACTTATGGGGAGTAGAGGAGGTGGATTTTTGTCATTAGTTGTAGCTAATGGGGCTATTNAATGAAGCACATGTAATATAGATTATATATGTTTACAATGTTGTGTATAAATGGGATAGACTCAAACATTACATACTAATAAGTTTCCCTTTCTTTCTTTTGGGTTGTATTTTTTTTAAAGAAGAAAAAAAAATGAGCAGAGAACATTAAACCCATATTTTTCTTGGTTCAGCAAAGTTTTGGCATTAAAGTCATTAGTTTAAAAAAAGTATATATATACATATATATAATATAAATGGTTTAATGTTCTGTGGTGTATATTTCCTCATTCAGATATGAAGTTAACAGCTTTTAGTAATGGCTGTAGCATTGCCCATAACTTACAGAACTTATGGGGAGTAGAGGAGGTGGATTTTTGTCATTAGTTGTAGCTAATGGGGCTATTTATAATAGAATCGTTATCCCCGGAAAGACACGGCTTTTAACTCCTCGCCGGGGGACCGGGCAGGGCGGGGGGATCTGGCTCAGCCCCCTTTGCCTTTCCCAGCTGGGAACAGGATGGCCAGGGACGGGTGGCCCTGCTGGTGGCTTTGCCAGAGAGGCTTGGCCAGTTCCATCATGGTGCTGGCTGCAGCGGGCCCCGGCACTGCCTGGCAGAGACACACGAGCCCCGCAGAGCCAGCCCTGCCCTGCACCAGCTCCCCCCAGCTCCCGCTCTTCTGGAGCCTGCATTTTGCAAAGGAGGGGTTTTTTTGGTGCTCGGGTAGAGAGCCAAGCCAGCCTTCCCCCCCTCCTCATCCCCACCGCCACCCCCAGGGCCTGCTGCAGAGCAAGATGCTTCCAGTCAGAGCCAGAGGTTTCCTGTGGCCTTGGCTCCTTCCACGCAGTCCCCCGTGCTTGTCCCTGTCTCCCTTATCCTCAGCCTTAACCAAAGCTGCCATCTGGCCTGTTTTGTTGTTGTTTTTTCTTTTATTTCCAGGACTCAAGAAACCGATACTGATCCATTTCCCCAGGAGAACACATGGCCCGTGTGCTGACTTCTCCCAGCCCCATGCTGTGCAGCCCTGTGGTTCGCAGGGTGCCGGCTTCCCAAAGCCAGAAGACAGGGAGCCAGGGAAGCTCATCTCGCTCTGCTCCCACAGAGTCCTTCCAAGCAGATCTCACCTGGCAGCACAACGTGGCTGGGGCAGTTTAAGACAGTCTGGAAACAGCAGGGGATGAGGGGTTTGGAGCTGGGACCCCAGTGCTGCTGGGCTGCCAGGAGAGGGAAGGGCTGGGGAGACAGGGTGCCTGGGGCGTGATGGTCCCATCACCACTTCTCTACCCTGAGCTTGATGCTGTTTTACAGAGCTGCAGCTGTCCTCGGCATCTCCTGAGTGGTTACGGAAGCTGCACCCAAAAAAATAACCTGAACACAAACCAAATTGAAGGAGCTGCATTTTATAAGTATCTTGGCAAAAGATGATGATTCCTAATGGAGTTTCTCAGGTCTCCAAGCTCATACCAGTGTGGTGGCCTCTCAGATCACAGAGCTGCAGCTTCCCCTGCTCAGGGGCACATCCCTGCAGAGCTCCCAGGGACCGAGGAAGCTGAGGTGCCCCAGGAGAGCCCTAACCCTGGAGAGGCTGTGGGTAAGGGAAGGGGCCGCAGTGGTGGGCTGTCCCTGCTGGGTGGACCTCAGGCAGCAGCACTCGGGGCAGGGGAAGGGTAGGCATGGAGGACTTGGGTCTGGGTTTGTAAAGGGGGAAAAATATAGGGAGGAGGGCATGGCTGGGCTGTGAGTGCCACCCAGCCAGGGCTGCACTGCCTGGGTGCCGGTGCTGGGGTCTCAGGTGGGTTTGGAGAGGATGCAGTGGAGGGGTTTGAGAGGCAGTCAGGAAGGAGGAGCAGGCAGGACGCCCCACCCCAGCTTTTCCTTGGAATTAGGCACGGGGAGGGAGCCAGGCTCTCTGGCGGGCGTTGTGGACCAGCCATGTGCTCTATGTACGTATGTGTAAAACCATATGTAACTAGTCATTGGTTCTTTGTTTTGGGGGTTATTTGTTGTTTATTTTTTTTGTTTTAATTGTAAAGCCATCCCCTGTTTTCAAGGGGGTAGGCTGCAGGAGAAAGGCTGGGGAGTGAGACATCCCGGTTTGTAACAGGCATCTGCCACTTCCCCTCTTCTGTAATGAGTTTAAATGATTTTAAAAAAAAAATAAAAATGAGATATCGGGGTTACTTATCTTTGCCCAAAGAATCCCAGTTGCACAAAACGATATTCCGGTGTGTCGATGATTGTGTGTCGGTGTATATTATACAAAGAGGTACTTGTCACTCCCGTTTGTAAACTACATTTGACATTAATTAAACAAATATAAATCTTCTTGGGCGCTTCCTGCCTTTCTGTGTTTCCTTTTGCAGGCAAGAAGCAGCAGAGGAGACCTTGCGCCCCCATGCCGCAGCCCCTGGATGTGGGTAATGTCCCAAGGGGGAGCACTGGTGCTGTTCTGGGGTGCAGGGACAGATGTATCATTGCAGGGGGGATGATGCATTGGGGGGGTGGCGGGTGGCCCTCCCCAGCATCCCCCCTGCAATGATGCATCTCTGTCCCACCATGGATAGAGTCCCCCAACTTGTCCTCCCCCCGTAGAACCAAGAGGGCAGGGCAAAGGGCTCACCTCAGGGGACACCTCCTCCCATAATGAAGTCTCACCGGCTGCATTAGTTGGGGGCAGGAGGCGCCCAGCCCCAACAGATCTATACGTCCTGCATTAGGGGCAACGGTGTGGTGTAGGGTTACCCCTGACAGCAGGGACGGGAGGCTGCCGTGGTGGGGGGGGGAATGGAGGTCAGGTTCCCCCCCAGCGTGGGGCTGGCGCCGACACTTTTGGTTTACAAACATTTTGCAGACGGGTCAATGGGGTGTTCTTAAACCCCGCCCCATGGCTGCGTCCCCTGGAGATGGATGCTGGGGGGTCCCCAGGCTGGTGGGGGTGGGCAGCTGGGATGTCAGGGTCCTCTTTCAGATTCCAGTGGCAAGGATGGGGAAAGGAGTGGATTTGGCTGCTTTTTTGGCTGGCAGGGAGCAGCGGGGCATCTCAGCCGCTCTGGGTCCTCTTTCAGCCCAGAGGAGGCCTGAGGCCAAGGTGAGGGGCAGNATCGGATGTATTGAGAAAATGCTAATGTGTAATAGCGTGTGTCAGGGGCCTCGTTCATCACCCCGCGCCGCCTTCTGGGGGATCCATATCTAATTAACAGTAATGAATGAGGGAGCCCACCTAATGACAGCCCGCCAGTTTGTTATGGAAATGAGGCAATCCCATTAGGCAAAACACTTAATTAAACAAACTGCTCAGAGTGGAAGCCGGAGCAGGATGGGCACAGGCCCTCTGGGGCACAGGGGGGCCCTTGGAGCCGGCCCCCCCCCATGCTAGGTGGGGGCACAGAGGCTGCTGCAGCCGCGTAGAGCCGGGTACCCATGGTCAATCCCAGCAGCTGTGGGTTGGGGGAGCTGAGTGGGACCCACCGGGGGGTCCAGGCAGGGGAGGGGGCAGCAGGGAGGTTTGTGTCCCCTCTTGTCTCGCCAGCACGTCGATGGGTGCAGAGGCAGCAGAGGCCAAACACAGATTTCCAATCAAATGTGTGTACTTGGCTCCTGCTCTATTGACACTGAAGCAAGAAGGGCTCAAGGTTAATTCCTTATCAATACCTGATTGTCAGCTCATTCATCACTGCCCAAGCTCTCCCTGCCCCAGCCCCCATGGGTTTGGTAGGGTGACCGAAGGATGCTGTGCACCCCTCTGCCCACTCTAGCCCTGCCTGGGCAGCCAGACTCTGGCTGGGGGCGCTGGATTGGGCCTGCACCTATGTGAGGATGCAGCGAGAAGGGGATGGGGGCTTGGGTTCAAAGACAAGGTAATGGGGGGATGCCGGGCAGGCAGAAACAGCAGCTGCCCAGCGAGCCCCTTACCCGTGCCCCAGGCTGGGTGCAGGAGCTGTGTGTAAGGTGTGCTGGGGGTGCATTAAGGGGTTCAGGTGGTGGCTGTGGTGCCCATTTGTGCTATCCTGTTTCCCAGCTGCCCCCCAATCCCCTGCTCCATGCGCCAGAGGTCCTGCCAGCCTTTCCAGAGAGCAGGAAAGCAGAACAGGGATCCCAAGGGAGCTCCACAGTCCCAGATCACCAGGGACCTCAGGAGGGTCTGGCACCAAGCCCCAAGAAGTCAGACCATGATCTGTCTAACCACAGTATTACACAGATTCTCTTAAAACCCAGGCAGCACTCCCTTGGGGTGGGGAGAGGAGGGGTGCAACCTGGCCTGCCGAAGCCAGGAGGGTGGCAAAGCTACTCCTGCAGACAGACTTTGGGTTTTAATGTCCAGTTCAAGCTGAGAAACAGGATCTAGTACGACTCGTGGCTCCAGGGCTAGGTGCTGTTCCATATTTACTCATGATCTCTACTTCTCAGTTATCAGAGTTTGCTCTTGCCAGTCCTTTTCCTTGTCTTGAGAGGGGACCTTTTGCAGGAGATGCTCTCAGGCACTGGGCTGAGCTGCACTTTCAGGGTCTTCTCCAGCATCTGCTCTGCTTGTCTCCTACACTTACAGTCCCTCCACGCAGGAACGAGGGAGCCTGCTGCCACCTCGTGGAGCGCTGCCCGGGAGATCCTGCCCGCTCCGGAGCATCCCACCCGGGCCAGGGAGGCTGGCACCACTGCCCTAGGCCAGCTCCCTCTGCCACCACCTCCGCGGGGTGATGGAGACCAGCCTCACACCTCCCCCTTCTCTTCTAGGGAGCAGAACATGGGTCTGGGTTATTCGTTTCCATTTCCAGCCGCCCATGCTTGCTTCTCCCTCGGCAGCACAGCTTCACACATACACCTGTGCCTTCATACAACGGTGGGGCCTCAGCCCATACACACTTTGCTGCCCCAACACACAGAAGTCAACAGAGGGGTTTTTTTTAAACACCTTATTAGACTCATAGAATGGTTTTGTTTGGAAAAAACCTTTAAGATCATTAAGTCCAACTGTTAACCCAGTACTGCCACGTCCACCACTGAATCATGTCCCTCAGCACCACATCTACACGGCTTTTAAATACCTCCAGGGTGGTGACTCCGCCAGTTCCTGGGGCAGCCTGTGCCAGGGCCTGACAGCCCTTTCAAGGAAGAAATTTTTCCTAATATCCAACCTAAACCTCCCCTGGCACCTAGGTGTGGGCACAGGTCAGTCTTTGCCCACGGGTTTGGTTTGAATTACTGGTACTGCAAATTACTGGTTCCCTTGCTCCAAAATGTGACCCCTGGCTGGGCTGGATCCTGTTCCTGGTCTGCCCAGGTCTCTCCCAAAATCGTGGAGAAACCCCAGCTGCTCGAGCACCCTCCCACTGCCCCTCAGCAGCACCAAAATGCCCTCCACCCCAGGCAGCCGACCACCCTAAGCACCAGCTAAGTGGCTTTTTTTCTTTTTCAAAACCTTCCCCCAACATCACCAGTGCCTGCGGAGAGAAGGCAGCAGGGGGGAGCAAGCTGGCAGCCAGCACCCTTGCAGGAATCACTCACAAATGGCTTTTGTTGGGGAGGAAAGGCTGATCTGTGCTCTTGCAAAATGAACCAAGCTGGGAAACGCCCAATGGCACCAGCTGGGCCCTGGGCATCCTCCTCTCCCATACCGCTGGTGTTTCACCCGCACTGCTCCACACACAAGGGCTGCACTGCAGGAAAACAAACTCCAGGATCACCCGTGCCACATCCTGCTCCTTACCCACCAGGCAAGCCCAGGGATGCTGCACTGCTCCTCCAAGGAGCGGATCTACAATACCCCTCCCATAGCTCGTCTCGGAGATTTACTTGGATTTGCCAAGATATCCCAACCTTTGGCTTCCAGTGTTCAGGCTGAAGCTCTTTAGGAACATGAGCTGCACCAACCGTGACAGTTTAGCGAGGATTAAGGGTTTGAGGCTGGGTTTTTGTAAATCCGGTAGTGCTTGGATCAGTTCTTGGCCGCCTGCCTTCGGGCTCCGAGTTATTAACCTTCTGTTTCAAATAACAAGCAACAGAAACAAAGAGGACAGAACGAGGGGATGAGCATACACACCGTATAGGAAAGGAGAGGGCAATATATCACACAGGACATTTAACACACTGCTCATAATCATCATTAACATTTGCTGGCACATGGAAAACGAAGCCCACCCGGAAGATTGGTGCTGATGACTTCCTCTGTAAATCACCAGCTTGCTCGAGACCCCTCCTGCTCTTAGGGAGGTGTGTACACCAACTAGCCCTGAATTTCAAGTCAGCTTTGCAGCAGTGGAAATGCCAGTGAGTTGGTTCCTGCTTGCACAGCACAGGGCGCCTCCGGCTGCCTGCGGAGCTCCAGCAAGGCAGCACCCACTCCCTGCCTGCTGCCCTGGGAGCAGGGAGGTGGAGCAGAACCAGGCTGAGCTGGGGCAGCAGCCATCCCGTGGTGGGGAGGTGAAGGTGGAAGCTGTAGCAGACATGTGCGAGGCTCTTCCCGGAGGGAGCTTTGCCATCCCATCACACAAGGACAGAGGACTTAGCTCCAGCTCCTGCCAGCCATGCTCCTCAGCAGCCCCAGTCCTTTAACAGAAGTTGAATGCCCACGGCAATGAATAGGCACAGCAGATTCCCAGCCCAGCACAACTGTATTAATTCAGAGGCAGATATTGTGTTTAACTGTTCTGTAAATACTGAACCCATAGAAACCAGCATGAGGGCAGGCACTAGTTAAGTAACCTTTATCACCCCTGCTCCCCAAGAGTTTCCACAGTGCTGTGAACAGGCTGGATGCTCAGAAGATGCAGCCCAGCTCTCCAGGACAGCAGGCAAACAGATTCCAGCTCAGGAGTTACAGCACTGGCAGCACAAACCAGGGGCCTGCTTTAGAGAACTGGGAGACCTCTGACGGGTTGTCTGGGGATAGGGGACCATGCCAAGATTTTACAGGTCCAACCCCTCGGAACTAGAATGTCTTCAGGCAAAGCAGAAGCTGATGGCTGTCCTACCACAGGGGAGCCATCACAGCTCATCTTCACACTGGAATCTGAGACCTTGAGCAACAAGGGCTCCTGTGCCTGCAGCCAGTTTTCACCCTACAAAAATTGAAGACAAACCTCTTTTCCAGTTAATTCTCACCTGTCCTATATACCCCAGTCCACCCTTTCAAACCATGCCCAACACAGGGTTATTCTTTGTTTCAAATAAGCGTTGCCACACAAGCCTGCTAAAAACAGCCACGCTCACCACTGACCACAACTGACTCTGTGCTTTCACTTCTGTGGGGTGCTACAACTCTTATTTTAAACTTCAAAATTATTTTGGTGCTTCCCAAGAGTCCTCCCTCTCTGCACTTCAATTCAGAACAGCCAGTGCTTTGTAACTGAGGATGACAGCACCCCAAGGGTGGGCAAGACAAGCACAGCAGCCCACAGGCAGCAAACATCTGTAAAAAAAATCCTCGTGCTTGTTATGTTCCTACCTCTCAAGGGCAGCCCCTTGTTCAAACAGGCTCATCACAGCCCTCTAGGGCCAGCTCTGGCAATCTCTGACTGGAAATTTAAAGCTGGCTAATCCTGTCCATCCCATAATTAATTAGCTTGCAATGCAAGACATGGCGTAAACATATTAGCAGGCTCTCCTCTGTCTTTACCCCAGCTTCTCCCTCAAATAAACAACAAAACCAAACATGGCTGAAGCGCAGTGCAATGAGCTGCTTTTTCACTAGGTGGAAGGAATTAATTTCTTGTATTACTAGTACACGCTGCACAGACAGCAAAGACTGATCATCTGAAGAGAACATTATGGGGAAAAACATCGAATTTCATGGTCATTTGTGGGCTGGAAGTGATTTCAGAAACACCCAGTATAAATCACAGCTCCAAGAGACAGTTTCATTTTTCTTTGTAGTTCCACCTTTCTACTTCTGAGGTCTTTTGTGTTACAGCTCTGCCAGCTTCCCTGCATCTCCAGAGTCACAAGATAGGCTGCTCAAAGACACACAATAATAAATTAGCAGTTCTCCAAGAAAGCAAAACTACTCAGGAGAACACACAAAAGACTGGAAGGGAAAGAAACAAAACACAAGACACATGCAAAAAGGTTAACTTAAATCTTTTGGTTGAAGAACACAAAAGTTATCACAAACAGTTGAGCTCCCACCAAGGATCAGAGCGGCTTCGACTGCTCTGTGTCAGCTATTTAATGGAACCACGTGACAGCCTGGTCATACTCCCCACACACACACCTTTTCCAGGCCTTACACTTGTTTCTGGGCCTGTTATACCACAGCACGGAGTGTAACAAGAGCTGGGATGCACCGAGAGAGGAGCCCAATCTTGCAGAGCTGCTGCTGCTTGCTCACTGCGAGATAAAAGTGATTGCAGAGAGGAAAAAAACAACAACGACACAGAAGAGCTGTATTGTAAAATCAGTACAAGACAATAGAACACACACATGGGACATCAGGGACAAGGAGACAACATGGAAAGCAGAGAACAGGAGACAGAAGAAACAACACTCTGAGGGAAATTCTGGTCTCTGACACCTTGGTACAGCAGATCAACTTGAACCACATAGGATTTCACCTTTAGTACTTTTAAATTAATTAATATTTACTTTCTGAAGGCTTTCAGAATCACAGGTGGCGGGGCAAAAAGAAAAAAAAAAGCTAAGAATCTCTGCTTTCCTCCCTTCAAGGATACAAAGGCAAAGGGGGTGACATTTCCCATGGAGGCTGAGCAAAGCAGAGGCAAACACCGAAGCTCACTGCAGCACTAGCGAGGTGAGACCCCAACACAGTCAGCCAGGAAAGTGGTGCAGAGCTTGCTGTAATAGGTGGGATACGCCCGCATGTGGCTGACGTGAGCCGAATCCGAGAAGTCTACAGCTCTCACGGAGACACCGAGCTGCTGCCGGGCATCAGCCATGTGCTCAATGTCACTCGCCTTGATGATGGCATCGGCTTGGGAGTAGAGGTAAAGCTCGGGCCAGCGCGAGGGCGCTTTCAGCAGGGCATCGTAATGGCTCTCGTGGACGAAGCGCGTCAAGGGGTAGAGCAGGATCCGCAGCACCACAGCCATGGTGGCGAAACTGAATAAGAGGAAATACTTGAGCAGCACGTTCTTGGATACCAGGATAGTCGCCAAGGCACGGAGGGCTCCTATCAAGTTTCTTCTGCCAGGGGCACTATCAAAAATGGTGCCTGCTACTTTGAGGTTCTTAAATGGCTTGTGGGTGTGCAGCGCCTCGATGATGTAACGGTACAGCATGACACCACCGTTGCTAAAAACATGAAAAAGAACTGGTCTGTTTTCAATGCTGTAGTCAAAGAGCAGCTCCAGAAGTCGCCTGGCTGGGGTCTGGAGGGATCTGATGCCAAAACTCTCAGAGAAGAATATCAGCCTCCACGGCGCTGAGTAGCGGATGACGGTGCACCCCTAAGAGAAAGAGTCCCCACACACATTTAGGCTGTGCCATAAATCACATGGAGTAGGCAAGCATCGGTACAAAGAACATGACAATTTGGGACAGGTTTCCAACAGAAACCACAGGGCCAGAAGAAAGTCTTTAGTGTCAGCAGCAAGGCACCAATATGAATGGGATCATATGAATTGTAACAGCACACACTATTATGAAAAGGTTTCTGCAGTGGCAGACGCCTGGATTTGACTGTTTGAGACCCTTTCAAATCTTTGTGCTAACATGCACCACCCCTGGGGACACTGTCTCCCAAGCTTTTATGAGTGTTAGTCTTCATCCAGGAAGAGAAAACCACCTCCCCAATTCACAAGCCATCAGTGTCAGCCGTTTTGGTGAGAGGAGCTGCTCTGGTACACATCCAGTTCATGACATTGAAATAAAACACAAGGAGGAACATCCTCCTGTCCTGGGCAGCACTTGTTTGCAGCTGTCTCTAAGACTCACCCCAATCAACATTGACTTTCTGAAATGCTCCAGCTGCGCAAATGAAGAGCACCAGTTCCGAGATTTCAGAATGCCTGAGCAATTGCCCTTAGAGTTAAGGCCTTACATTTAGGTGTTGACTGGGAAACGGGATCTTGGAAGAGCTTCTAAATAGAGCAGATGGAACTGCACTTATAAATGCTTTAGATCTTTTCCATCACCTAAATTAGCTGACATTACACACTGACAAACACAAGGCAAAGCCACCAAGACAGCCCTCCCACCCAGAGCTCCCTGAACAGTGAAGGGGTAGAAGAGGATATTGAGCTCTTAAAGTCTTCTATATCATCCTGCCATGGCTGCAGCCACTCCCTCACTGGGGAGCTAAGAAAACCCTTTCTCTCCTTTCCTATTCCTACCATCTTTCTGATACAAAAGTATTTTCAAAACAGCTGGCATGCTGCCACGTAGCATGCTCCTCATCCACTCAGCAGCATCTCCCAGTCACAGCAGCCACTTAACAATTCTCCACTGGGACAGGACACTTTGTGACTCTCGCCCTGGACTACACATTAACGATAGACTCGTTAATGTAAAAACTTTGCCACCTATAGCTGAAACAGATCTGGGTAAATACAAGATCTTTGTATGCTAGCAAAGAGAAAAAAAGTCTGACATTTCACTGGGTCCCTGTACTACAAGCTGGGGTCATTCCAGTAAAATACAGTATGAGAAAGGGAAATATGGCAACCAGCAATCAGACAGACCTCTCTAGTCCAAACACAGGGAGCTGGTATGACAACCATAGGATGCCTGTTTCACAAACAGGATAAAATTAACTTGTATTGCAACACTCAGATGAATCATCTTCATGGGAGGGAAGAGCTGAAGGAACGACAGACACTGATGTGCTCTGTCAGTCCTCAGCCTGGCCTCACCAAGGCTGTGCTGCGACCTGTTAGCAAGTGGTAAATGCACCATCTTTCCCTGCGTGTTCACCTGTTTGTGAAGCTACAACAGTTCAGGCCAATCCTGAACAATCTCACAGCTTGAAGAGCCTTAAAATACAGCAACGATTCACAGGGCAGCAGAAGGTTTCTGTGAGGAAGTATTTTTGCCTCGGCTGCACGCACAGAGATGACATCAGCAGCTGTTATCTAAGGCTGCCCGGGCTCCGGGGCACAAGGAGCTTTCAATGACAAGGGAGCTCACTGCTCACACCCAGTGACTCCAGACTGAGAGAGGCTTTAGAGAGATGTCACCAACGTGCAGAAAAGCAGCAGTTTCTCAGGGAGCTGTGTGACAGCGTCACGAAAATATAAACAAGCCACTCACCTTCTGGCTGTAGATTACGCTGTATTTGGCCAGGTACCTGTCCTGGCAGCCTGCCCAGCCCAGAAGGATCACCACAGGCTGCCCGGCTGCCTGCCCCTCCTCCGTGCTGCTCCCTGAAACGAATCACAGTGGTCAGAAGACCTGTGCCCCGCTCTGCCCAACCCGGAACGCGATGGCAGTGTGCCCAGTTACTGCAGTTTAAAGGCAACGGTGAAGCTCAATGTCCCAGCCGGTTGTGAACTCTGCCTCATCCCGGTCTCGCTACACGGGGGTGCTCAGTAGGACAGCCCTGTTTCGATCCCTGCAGCTCTCCAAAGCCCCCCACTGATGTGAAGCCGGTGTCCGGATCGCTGTGGGGGCGGAGACCCCTCCTCACGCCTCTGGGGAGGCACCGGAGGCTGCTGCCCACTGCCAGGGGGCAGGGAAGCGCCCTGCCCTGCCCTCCACAACTACCAGACACCGGTATGGCACAAGAGTCTCCACAGCTCCCGCCCCCCACACCCCGAGGGGTCCCCCAGGCCCAGTCCCTGTCCCCCCTCTCCACGCTCAGGACCCCCCAGTCCCGATCCCCCGTCCTTCCACCCTCAGGAGTCCCCCAGCCCCTCCTGTCATTGGGATCCCTCAGGCCCGGCGCCCCC
>VZRW01000183.1:8038-40087 GCA_013398125.1 Aegotheles bennettii
TGCGGGGGGGCCCCGCGGTGTTTCCGCGGAGCGCCCGGCTGCGGCCCCGCTCCCCAGCGCGGCGGGGCTGGGCTCGCCTCGCCTCCCCGTTTATACAGAACAGGGTCATTTACATAAAGTCCTTAAGGCAAATAACTGTTGGGGCTCTAATTTATATCTGATCGAAAATTAGCCGTCATTATGCGCTCCATTAGCAGCGTCTTTAATGTGCTTCTAAGCACCATTTGTCAAGCGGCTTGTTAATATCCTTCAAGTCTTTAAAGTTGAGAGCTCATTAAAGAGTGCGCTCTGTTATTGATGTAATTTAGATGAGTTTGGAGGAGCGAGTGCGCCGCGGACAACCTGGAGGAGCGGGGAGAGGCTGCGGCTCCCCCCGGGGCTGCGGAGAGGGACCCTGGCGCGACGGCCCCGCACCGTGGTGGCCCCGTACCGCGGCGCCGGGGCTCGGGCTGGGCGCGGGGGGGATCCCCCAGCGAGCGGGGGCTGGGGGAGCCTCTGTTGGCCGAGGCGGAGCAAACCCGCCTAAGGATGTGCGGGCACCGCTGCGCCGCCACTGCCCGGCTCCATCGGAGGAGCAGAAAGGCCGATAAATGACCCCCGCCGCTTATCGGAAAACCCGCACGTTCGGCCGCATTCCCCCTCCGCCTGTGCACACGCGGGGCGGCTGGAACCCCGCTGGGAGCCGGGCGGTGCGGGGGCAGTCCCGGGGCAGTGCCGGGGCCTGGGTCCCCCCTCCCCCGGGCTGTGCGGAGCGGTGCCGGGGCTTGCGGGGAGGGTCTTCCCCTGTGCCGCCGTCCCCGGGCTTCCCCCGGGCGAAAGCAATAAAGCGGGTAATTAGACTGCTAAAGAGGGATGTAAATAACGGGGAGGAGGCGGCGGTGACAGCCGGGCCGGCGCCCCCCGGGGAAGGGACACTGAGCCCCGCAGTGCCCGCCCCGATGCCCCGGGGAGGGGCGCCCGCTGCCCCGGCGGCGGTCGGACCGCGGTGCGGAGGGGACCGGCAATTCCCCCCTGCAGGAGGCGACTTTCACCGCCCATCGGGAAGGCCCCTTTGTCCCTGGAAGCCCGCAGAGCATACGGGTCAGGGGCCAGGACAGAGGGGGCTGCAGCGGCGAGGGGTGCAGGTACCAGCAGCCTTTCAAAGCCCGGCATGCACAGGGGCTCTGCCCTGTGTCCAAGGGGTATTTACCTCACCGCATGGTCCCAGGGACACATTGACACACCAGTGGGGACATCTATCTCCTCTCCGGCCAGGAGCACGGTGTGTGAGCAGTGACACCTCCCCACATCTGGGGCAGGGAACCTGAGGGGGGGGGCATCTGTGCAGGGTGGGGTGCGTACAGCCCTGGCTTCCACAGGAGAGAAGCCTGCTCCTGAAGAGCTGGACACATCTGCAGATCACGGGGTCTTTGCCAGCAACATGAGACCCTTCCTAGAGCCACCGCCACTGTACTGGTCCCAGATGCTTTCTGGATGGAGGAAGAGAAAAACGCCTTCAGGATGAGTGAAACATCACCCTGGGTAGTCACAAACATGAAGCACAAAGAGCCACCAGAAGGCCCAAGGTGGGGGCTTTGAATAGTAGCAGTAGCAGATATGCTCATAGGTTTTGCCACCAGGAACATACAGGAGATGTAGCACAGTGCCACGTTGCTGGCATATGTTTTCCTTGTCCATTTGCACGTGGCATTTGAGGATTGAGTCCTCTCAGGGTGCGTGTGGGCACACATGCATGGCCTGCTGGACTCGAGAAGGGCTCATTGCATGGTGGAAAGCCCTTTCTTGGCTATCTGCTCACTTGAAACCCTTATAGCTTTTCTCTTGCCTGCAGCACCATGTTGTTTTGGAGGGAAAGCTGTGGAAGTAGGTGGGATAAACTTAACATTGAGAATATATGTCCTTTTTTTGGGGGGGAGAGGTATTTTATAGGAAGATAGCTCTGTCTGTGTTTAACAAAGCCATTAAAAACCATTGAGTCAAACATAGCTGGGCAAGTCAACCCATGCCAGATGGGGAGCAAAAGCCCTGGAAAAGTCTCGTGCTATGATGATGACAACATTTTATGGCAGCAGTGGTAACAGCTTTCCAGCAAGTGAAAAGCAGTTCAGTTTCTTGCCTTATTTTCTGAGCAGAAATGGTGGATGTGCAGTAGTGAATGAGCTGTGTACAAGTCTCATTCCCACCCAATAACAACTGCAACTCCTGGGGAGAGGCTTCTGGCTGTGGCATGCATGGTGACACCCAACTGGGCAGCAACTCAGAGCCCCATGGGCCAAAGAAGGGTGTGATGAGGAGGGCTTGCACAAACCTTAGCATAAGGAAAGCCTCTATCCCACAGGTGCACACACACGCATTCACAGACAAGAGATGCTATGTTCTTCATTTTAGACATACAGATTCTTTAAGAATACATTCTCCAAATGCATATCTTTAGAAATGACTGTGATGGACAACCCTCTCTGCCCAGGTTAATCCCTGTCTGCTCAGGAAGGCTGAGGAAACACTCACCTCCTGCAGCCGGGTTGGGATGGTGGGCTGTGTGATTGCTGCTGGCCCTGCTGAGGACACTGTTAAAACCCAGTGCTGGGGCTTGTGGCAACACGTGCTACGAGAAGAGTATCTCACCATCTTCCCACTATGACTGAGAGGATGGAATCCTGGGAGGCCACTTAATTCAGCCCCCCCCAAGTATGAGCTGGCGTTGCAGGTCAGCACCTTCTGGCTGTGTCTACACCAGGAAACAAAGCAGAATGGGGGCACCAGCGTGGCCAGAGGCAGCTCTGCCTCCACCGTGCTGGCCAGAGCTGATAAACACCCTCCTAGGCAATGCCTGGCCATGGGCTGGGGACAGTATCTGCTGCAAACAGGCAGTCTGGTTGTGCCCACACAGTTTTGGGGAGGGAGCGGAAGAGAGGAGGGGAATTAGCAGTCACGCAATGCTGCTTGGCCCCAGGGCTGGAGAATGGTTCCCAGCTGGTTCTGCAGACTGGCAGGGATGCAGCCACCAGAGACCACCCACCACTTACCTAAAGCTTTTTCTCTTCCATAAAGCCTCTTCCCTGCTGGGGAGGTGGGGCTGTGTTTGGCTTGGATATGAAAACCAGCGCCTCTCCCCTCAACCTGCTGAGCCGCTTTGTCCCCCTGAATTAGCCAGCATTACTTTTAACTCATTGAATAGTCTGGATTAGAGCCAGCCAGCTGATGGGCTCTTGCCCAGAAGCAGGTTTGTGAGTCAATGGCACCAGGACTCAGTGAAGTCTGGACCTTGCCAAGGATCTTGTTGCTCGTCCTTTGCATGAGCCCATAGCAGCCCCACATGCCCGGTGGCCCCTGCCCGTGTGTCGATGAGCTGATGGCTGGAGCCAAGCGGTCTCTCTCCTGGGCAGCCCACGGGGATGGTGCACCAGGCAGCCTTGGGAAGATGGGGAGAGGGTTTTACTTTTTTAGACAGCTGTTAAAATGTTTTCATTTAATCAGCCACAGTATGTACGCCTCAGTTAAACAGCTGGCATCCGAGCTGATATGCAGGGATGTGTAATTTTGATTCCTACCTTTCTGTTTCAAAGCTGTCTCGTTTTGAGCACTTTGATCCAAAGTCTAAACTTATCGTGGCATATTTATGCATATGACATTTTCATTTGCTCCCTTATTTATTTATTTTTTGCAAAACACATCACTTACAAGGTTTCTAGTGCCGAGGCAGCGGTGCTTTGTGAAGGAAAACACATGATCCAGACTCCAACACTTGCATGTGCTGCAATAGTCCCGTTTTGTAGGCATCGCAGGCTTGAATTGTAAGGGCAGTGGCAATGCACTGAAGAGCACGTGTAGAAAAGGGAGAACTGTGCTGGGAGTGAGTGAAAGTGTATTTAGCATCCCAACGGACTGGCTGTTCGGCTTTTTTATTTTTAAGGATTCTTTTTTTTCTTTCTAGAGTTTTACAATTCTTTCTGGATCTTTCTGGCAAATCAGTGCTTTTGCCCCTCTTTCTGGTAGCATCAGACTGCCTCATGGTGTTCGGCACACTGATCCCCACAACATCCCCAGGAGGCAGGGATGTGCTGCTACCCCACCTTACAGCAGAAGAAAACAGAAGTTTGGGTTGGGTGAGGAACTGTGAAGAAGCCTCCCAAGTCCTAGGACAACACTCAGGCCAGGGGATCAGCCCTGCCCCAGCTGACAGCACCTCCAAAAAACTGAGCTGGTAACATCCTCAAATATCTTACTCCCATGATACTGGGAGTATGACATGCCTAACCAAACACCCATCCACCTCAAACTACAGCAAGAAGTGGTTTATTTCACCAGCAGTGGCACTGCAATTGTTTTAATGCTCAGCCTCAGGGGTACCGCAGCGGGGAGGCAGAGTGGCAGTGAAACGGTGAAAGCCGACTTCCCTTGGATTTGGGTCTTTTGGTTGGGTTCTCTGGTGTCAAATAAGGCATAAACTCCAACTGATGTTTTTCCCACGGATGGAGCATTAATAAAGCCTCTTGCCTGGGGCAGGCTTTCTGGTATGTGTGTGATTTTCTGCCTTTTCCCTTGTGTGGGACACACATGGGGTCTGTCCCCTCTGTCAGTTGCTTTGCTGCACAAAATCTGTGGCAATATGCTCACAGTTAAACCATTTCCCTACCTGTTCTATTGATCTGAAGTGTGCTAAGGGTTTTAAAGCCAGTTTGAGGCACAGACAGAGGTACAAACAAACAGGGACAGTCAAGCAAAGTGTGGTTCCTCAGACCCTTCTGAGGAAGCCAGGCTCCCGTCTGTGACTGAGCCACCTGAAGAGATGCTGCTCGGGTAAACATTTCAACACCCAGGGTATCTCCTTCGCCCTTTCCTGCCCTCCAGATGGCTTCTGCTGCAGCAGTTTTCATCATCCCAGTACAGCAGCAGCCTGAATGCAGCTCTGCTGTCTGAGGCTGGCTTTAATTAAATGGATCCTCCTGCACATGGACACATGTGAACAGAAACAGCCCCGTTGCCCACATGGAAATGGACACTTCATGTTTGTAGTAACATTTTAAACGTCCTCACCAATAGTTTCATAAGGTCTTAGACTTCACATTAGGAGAGATCTGACTGATGCTAAGATTTAACTCAGAAAACTCAAAAGGTTAAATTGGAAAAAAGTTACTCCTTAAAAAGCAACAGAGGCATTGCCAGGCTATTCAGTCCTCTCCTTTAGAAAACACTTAAATTCATCCAACTGCAAACGTTGAATCCCTGGGAAGGAAGCACTGGCACCAATCTTCCCTTCACTCCTTCAGATCCCTTCTCCTCTCCTTTGCCCTTCCAAATATGCCTATGGGTGTTTTTGAGCAAGTTTTCTTGCCCAGAGGAAATCAGCAGCTGACCTGGTTGATGGTGCTGGGCTGCTCCATCAGGTTTTGTGCCAGATCTCACCCAGTGAGATTTCACCCAGGTGTATGATTTAGGCATGACAATCTTTAAACTGTCCTTGGTCGAGTAGAGAAAAAACAAGCTGTTTAGCACATATTGATACCCTGCACATCTGAAAGAGGAAAGACACCTCCAGTTACAAGAGAAAGGATCAGCATAACAATGAATGTTGTTCATTTTCTCTCCAGGCTTTCTAGGAAGAAGATGCTGCTCCACCTTTCCTCTCATTTCAAAATTACAAGCCTATCCTTGATCCAGGAAAGCACTGTGCTCAGATTAAGGCGAAATACGATAGACCAACATCTCAGAACATAAGTAGTTTGTTACTTTTAGGTATCTGTAGGCACTTCTGGCTGGCATTTCATCACACCTCAGTCTTCTTTCTACTGAGGCAGAATTGCTCTCGTGCACTGTAAAACAACCTTACACTCTAGGCAGTAAGCTGTAACTAAAATGCACACATGCAGCCCAACCTTTTTTGTGTCAAATACCTCTGTAACACCAGCTGTACAACAGTGTCACATGCATTAGCCATCATATTGCCCCGCTGACACCCCCAGGTTAGAAGTACTCCACTTCTCTGGAGCTGAAAATTCTCCTGGACTACAAAAGTGCCAGAAGAATATCAACTGCAATTACAAATCTAAACTAAATACACAGAATTGTGGCCTTTTCAATATTACATTTCCATGGCAAGTTTTTCCATTGTGCATCGTTCAGTCATGTTGGGACAATTTGCTAAATAATGTAGAGGCACTTCATCATGAAACAACATTCAAGGTGATTTACAGTTCTGTCTTTCAGCAGCACACCTGTACATTGCCATAAATAATACTAACCCCTATTAAGGAGACATCAGGGTGCTTCCAGGCTGAGAGAATTAATGGGGAGGCAGTTGTGGGTGATACTGGGTAAAAGCACTACCAGTTTACAACTGATTGGGTTGCTCTGATATACAGATCTGCTAGCATGCCCCACAGCCAGGCCTGAAGGTGAGTTTCTGACAGGCAGGGTTTGGGCAGCATTTAGCAGCAGGCTGTTATACACAGATCAGTGATGTTCCAGGCTTAAGTACCTTCGTTCTCCTGGAGGGCGCAACATAACTTTTACAAATCAGCTGTTTGCAGCAAAGTTTAATTAGAAATAGCTCATCACCTTTACTTCTTATCTGTATCGAGTCTTCATTTGGCAGGCATACAAGGTTAACAATAAAGGAAGGCTAGAAGCAAAGTAGACAGACCAAAATCCTAGGCTATAGTAATATGGAGCAAATCCTGCTATCTCAAAGGCTGCTGATACCTCAACACTGGGGAAAACAGCTGTGAAGTCAAGAATAAACACAGATAAACAGAACTTCTCCACTTTTCATAAGCATAAAGCCAATGAGTTCGGTCAGTTTTCAGCAGTACAGAACAGTTTCATTTTTCCTAGCAAAGTGAACAACTGCACAATCATTTTGGAGATGGGATTTGCCTTTGGTTAATAAGGATTCAGACAGTCAGAAAAGAGATGGTGGTTCCTCATAAAGAAGAAGCTGCACACACCAACACTTTGGCAGGTGATGTGAGGAGCGAGTGAATGAGCTTCTGCAGAACCCAATGCTCATCAAAATTGTGAAGATAGGAGAGACTTTGAATGAAGGGGAAGAAGGAAATAAATGAGTACAAGCAAAAGTGGGGAAGAAAGTGCAAATGGGAAAGGAATATAGCAGCTTCAAAATCTCAATTTTACTGTGATTTTTGTTTGGGTCTAGACCCAATATCCATCTACCTGATCAACAGATTGTTTTTTTTAATGCTGCGTGTGGAAAAAGGTGAGAAAAGATGATCAAGCTCCTAACCAAGGAACTGGTCATGGCAAAACAGACAAAATCATGGAAAGTCCTTCCTTTCCCTGAGTGCGTGATTGTTATGCAGGGATGCAAAAGAACAGCTAAAGATGGCAGGACCACTTTAAACTATGAAATAAACTTTTTCAGCTGATAGCGCCGTAATGAACACTTGTGTTTCAAAGGTGTTGAAGACAGAAATTCAAAAGGCTATCAGGAAGCAAAGGTGTGAAAACACATAATTTAGGGCTATGACAGGGAGATTTTTACTTCAGCTTGCAATATCTGGGAAGGCTTTGAAAACTGCTTCAGAAGTGATGACCTAAGAATTGCAGCTTCCATTACAGGAAAGCTGTTGCAGGAGGGGGCTTTAGCATACACCCTGAACAAACTTCAAAGACACAGAAACCAGAGGGAAAAGTAAAAGGACTTCAGCCTGTCTTTGTTGAGCACAGCTCTCAGAAGGTCTTGACTATACAATGATTTGAGACAATGCATATGATGACCATATTTAAAGCAGACTATGTACATGTGCTGGTCTCAAGGGAGATGAAAGAAAACCTAAACTATTACATGAAACTTTGTCCATTCATACAGCTCTGTGGAGCTGCTGAAGCATTACGAAAGGCAGAGGGAAGATTAGCTACGTTGTGGAGGGTGAATTCCTGCAGAGGAAAATGTCACACAGCTCAGCCTTGCAGCTGACATAGGCCCTCTCCTCTGCAGGGGTGTAGCTGTTACTCACCAGATTTGGCCACCTCCAGGCGGCTGCGTGCTGGGCCAAATGCCCTGAACTGTGCCTGGGATTTGGCTGAACTGAACTGGCTCTATTTTAGAAGTGTGAAAACCTCTTTCTGGCTCACTTAGTTGATACCACGACAGGCTCATCACATGCAGCCCAGGAGCCTGGCCTTGGTTTCACATGCTCTTTCAGCTGATGAAGACCACTGTATATTTCCAGCATCTTTTTCCTTTGAAAAAATAGTTAACTCTGCTCTCACTCACAGTCCTGAAGATATTTCACTCAGATCTGATATTAAGAAATGTACAACAGGGACTGCAGAAATGAATCACACCGTCTGATGGTGTGAGATTAAACCCAGCAGCTTTCAAGAGAAAGTGCATTGTCTCTCTGATGGAAATACTGCAGCTCCCTACAGTGGGATGTGGGATCTGGGAGAAACAGCAGGGGTGACTAAGGCAAGCACACTTTTTGCAAATATATTAATTTAGTTATTTTATTCTTTTACTTCACTCACCTTCACAGCCTGTTTTTTATCTACTTTGCATAAACTATCAAGTTTTCTGGCACGGATGGTCTCGGAAAGTAATTTTCTAGGCAGGTTCCACTATCCTGCAATTTTCTAATCAGCAAGAAGGAGGAAAAAAACTTAGAATGAGACTTCTACAAGTGATCCCAACCAGGAACACTGATTGAACATCGCCTTCTCCACTTGTGTGCATGTGCACAGCTTGTGCCAGCACAGCACTCCTGGTCCTGACTACTGTGCCAAGCCTGGCAGGCACAAGTTATCCCAAAGATGGTTCCCAGTCCTAACGTCTTAGAGTCTGACTGGCCCCTACTGCACTTAAAATACTCAGCTCATACTGATCCGGGATATCTTTCCTGTTCCTGCTAGAGTCACCTTTGCTGGCTCACAAGTTTGTGTTTCAGGAGATTGAGCTGGCTTGGTCCAGGCTGGTTTCACACAAGAGTTATGAACTCTGGCTAACACGAACTTCCCCTACAGGCACATCAGTGAGGCTTGTTTGTGGTGTTCCCCCTTAGCTATACTGAGTACGCAGTGCCAACATGGATTGTACTGCTTTTGTAGAGCTCCACTTTCTGGTGGAGCCACTTGGCTGACCTACAGGCACCATTTTAAAAAAAAAAAAAGAGCATTTGCCACATAAGGGAGCTGCTGACTGTAGTTAGAGCCTCTGTACAACCAGTATAGGAGCAGCTGCATTTTACAAGCCTGTGTGGGTATCCACATACAGCTGGGTCTGTATGTGTGATCTACTCTGTTGTTGCTGGCAAGGCTAGATGCACCCCTCCCCGGCCCCCACATGAACAGGGTATGTTAGTGCTGGATTTCAGTGTGACAGCAGGAATTCAAAGTGCCATAAATCCTCACCCCTTTCTGCTTAACTGTCCCCATCTCAAGCAGTTGTTTAGCCATTTCTGCCAAATGCACTGCAAAATGTGAATGCATCGGTGATATTGCTCTCCCAGAACAGAGGTTTGTAGAGGTGAAGTAAAAGCAAAGGCTCTAATTCATCAAAATATTCTTGTATCATGGAGCTCCTCTGGGAGTATCAGGGCTCAGCAGACGTGAAAGCTCATTGCAATTCAGAATGTAAAAGTGAAAGGGGCTGCTGAGAGAGTGCGGGACCTGGAGACAGAAGCCAGGTAATCCTGAACTCCCCTTATCATAAATAAATTTTGTTTTAATGTGTACTGTGAGCCTGGCATGAGCACGATCTGCCCAGAAAGCAGACAGCAGTGCCAGGGAAACTGATTTCCTGGTACCCACAAGAAAGGGGAGAGCATCTAATTTTCTCAGCCAACTGATGCTGAGGAGCCGGGAGGCAGACAACTCTTACGAAAGAGAACAAGAGACAATAACAGTGACCACCATGCTTCAGGGGGGGCTCTTTGAAGATGTTTTTAGAGTCACCGCTGCGGTTAAGTCAAAATTCAAGCCACTTCAATTACAATCGATGAAATTGTGGCCAGATGAGGCAATGTTTTCTGAAATGGTCCAGGAAGACCAGAGAGCAGTGCTGCCAGGGATATAATAGCTCAGTGTAGGAGGCAGCAACATTTCAAAGGTGATATACCTTGGTATATGGATATGTATTGCCCAAACTGAGTGGGCTGAGTGTGCCATTTATGAAAGCTGGTGTTGAAGGAAGTTGCCTCCCAGAGACAAGGCTTACCTCTCATCAGTCTGTCTGGGGTAGGAGATCTCAGTCCTAGCTTGGTCCAGATCTGAGTGGGATCCAGGAGCTATTGCTGCTCCCAGATGCTTCACCTAGGAGCTCAGGTGCCCAGCCCCTGGGTCATCTGTGTGCTACTGAAAATCTGCTGTCCACCAGTTTTCCGTCTACCCATACTGCAGGTGGCCAAGCTACAGAACTGAGCTGATGAATGGGTAGCTTCTGGGACAACCTGAGACTTTTCGCCCTACTCTCTGTGATCCTACAAAGAGCTGAGCAATTCTTTTGGGTGCACCCCCTCAGCTCCCAGAGACTTCAGGTAGGGCTATCACCAGCACTTCAGATCTCACCCAGGTTAGCTGTGCTTGAAAGCTGCTCCTGTTGCAAAGTTGTCTGTCTGCCTTTCATGTGTCAATGAAACAAACAGGTAACTTCATTGTTAACCTCGGTGAAACAAACCTACTCATTCAGCAGGGATAGGGACAGGGGGATTTTAGTTACTAAATTGCTTCTTACCTGTTGAGATTAATTCCTCCAAGCCAGCATTGCAGCAGCTGGGTATGAATCTGGGACCCACTTTGTCCATCCCATAGATGAGCTAAGATCAAACACCTTTCTCTCTCTCTCTCCTCCTCTGCTAAATGGACTTGAGAGCTTGCTTGACAGCCAGCCACTCTGGACCTTTATTCTGTAGTTTTAAAAACTTAACCTTAAATCTTTAGAAAGAGAATTTTCTCTCCTCAGGTTAAACTCCTGGCAACGCGCTTTACCATCACAGCTTTTGGGCTTATGCTCAGCATCACTCGTCAGTCATCTGCCTGTGTCAAAAGAAGACTTACACATGGAAATATTCATTAACGTGTTTATTCATTTATCTTCAAAGACACCGTATACATTTTATCTGCTTGTAAGCATAGGTGTGGCAAATACAGAGACAGTATGGAGTTATGGTGCCAAACAAGACACAGTTTTGAAAAAAAAAAAAAAAGAAAAAAGAATTGTCCTCATTCTCTTCTTTGTAGGATCTGTCTTCAGAAATACCTGACTGAGTCTCAGGACAAAGTCCTTGATGTACACCACTTCTGAAGGATGATGAGTTCTCACCTCATGTGTAATAGCTGAATCTCACACAACTACTTAAGACTTCAACATATTTCTTGCATTTTTACATGTATATTATTGTTTCTTCCAGTTACGGTCTACCTCTTCCTAGTAGGAAACTGAAGTGTGGCTTTAGTAATACCTATCATCAATCTTATTTATTCCATCTATTTCTAGGTAATTATATATAGTATATTTCTTAGTCTATATTCGGATGGCCTATTTAGAGATGAATGGATTCCTCCCAGAATGGCAATGACCTTTCTGTGACTCAAACATTAATTTTCTAAATGGCTTCACAGGTGAAATACCTTATATATCATAATAATTAACAAGATATACCCTATTAATGGTCAGAAAATATGCTTTTCATAATTATAAACAGAATCCTTTCTGAGGTACAACCTTCCCCTCTGCTATGAATTGTTAGTCAATACCATCTGATACATCCACAGTGAAGCCTACTAAAACCCTATTCAAAAAGCAGTCATAACTGCCAGTCTCACATACCACAGGCACCCACAAGATGTAGATTTTAGAGACATCAATATTACACTTCAGAACTATTAAGAGAATCATCTGCTATAATATGTTTGACAAGTTTGTTTTGAAACAGACAACTGACATTATAAGCTAAATTGTTTTACCTGTTTTCCTAACTTCATTAAAGTCAACTACACCTATAATTTCTCAGAGCACAGAAAAACTTGCAACTACAATTCATACTCTCTCTGGAGTCCTCCTTTCTGATTGCAAAGTCTTAAGGGTCAGGGGATTAGAGGCCTTCTGGAAAAACTTGAAGGAAGGATTGCAATGATAATGAACCAGGCAGAATGGAGAATAACTCTTTTCCATATGAGGAGCTCCTCAAAGAAATAAGAGCACCTCTCACGTAAAGAGACAAAGGACAAAGTTCCAGTACCCTAATTTGAGCTCTGGACTCAGCAGATCTTATGAGTGAGACTATGTCTGGCAAAAGATCATCAAAAAAAGCGATGTTGGAAGAAGCGTTGGTAATTCAGTAAGTGATGATAAAATAACCACTAAAAAAATACTGATTTGACACTGCGGCCACGTACCAGTGAGCACTGTGCTTTCAGCTGGATCACTCCAGGCGTTACACCGAGGCCTGCCCATGACTCATGGAGCTCTGACTGCTTCTAGCACCTGAGAGGGTTATTCCAGGATCCTGTTCAAAGTATAACATGTGAAACAACATTCTGCCCGGCCTCCTTGCCCCATTAATTCAAAGGGGAAAGCAGAACCTTCATTTTCCCACTGCAAAAGTCTTCAAGGAGCAGAAGAACACCTGCATTCTGCTAGACAGATAGACTCCTCAGACAAATCGTTACTGGGATGGGAGGTGGGGACATTTAGCTCAATAAACATAATTTTCTCCCAAAGTGTCCTGACTCTGAAGAACATAACTTGCATTTACATTATTATAGATTGATAAAAGTCCCCTTGTTTTTATTAAAAGCTTTATGACTATCCATAATCATAATATTAAAAGTTATGGCAGAGCTAATGCTCTAGAGGATTAATTTGTGACCATTTTTTCACAAGCATACAAAAGTTATTACTTAGTAATGAATGTAGATTGGCAAAAAATAGTGATGCTCATGGATGCTATTTAATATAACTGTGTAATAACTTTTGGGACGCATACACAGAATGTTCAGTTACTGCAGAAATGTATGTGAGGTTCAAAACCCTTAAGAATTTAGAAACTTGCCCTTGAAAAATTGATAATCAACTTTTCTACAATGTCTGCTTGGCTTATGCTATTTTCTGTATTTTTTTTTACTGTGAAGGATAAATTCAAATATGCTGTTTCTTTCAACAATATTTTGATAAAAGACATTTCAAATTTCTAAAAATAACAACCTATTACAAGCAATCCTGCTATACTTATCAAGATTAGAAGAGTTTACAGATTAATGTGATTTTCAGATGTTATTTGCAAAGTTGTGCTGTTTTTATAATGTTTTTCATATTTTGTATCAATAGCATTAAAATAAAAAGGGTAAACTGGATACTGTTATTGTTTATATGTAATTCATGGTCCCATTTTTCCTTCCTGGTTTTCATAAAATGTTTACCTCCTTTTAACACTCAGTAAAGAGATTTGTATGCTTATGTGTGTGTGTAATTGCATGTAGGAACATTCCTACACAACTTTTCAGCCTTGCAAAAACATTCTAAACAAACACTGTTGTAATAAGCTTGGTGTTCAGATAATAAAGACCTCTAAGAATAAAATTACTGAGGTATTTGTATTTCAATTGCACGTACACAGCATCTTGATCAAAAGTGGTCTAACAAGAGCTAGTTAATGATGCATTTTTACCATACCTTAAGAGGGAGAAATCCTATTGTCACATGTCAACCAGTTACTCAAATTGCAATCCTGAAGAATACCAGTGCATTGAGTCATTACTATGGAAAAAGCTCTTGCTTGCTCAAAGACTGTCATAAAGACCGATTACAGGTCTAACGGACCTTGCTTCAAACTCTGAATCTGGAAGCCTCTGTTTAAGGAAAGGAATGGTTGACAACTGAGATTCACAAAACTTTGTTTGTGTAGTTTGAAAGAACAGGCTTTTTAATGCATGAAATTATGAAAGCTTGCATCAATTTCCCTAAATAAAATTAAAAATTTCCAAATCCTGCCTTTACATGTATTTTGCAAAGTGATAACAGCCATCTCGCAACCTCTATCTCTCCTTAGGGCCAACAGTGGTGGTAGCTGAAAAATGCCCTCTCAGGACTGTGAAGACCACAGGAGTCAGACTGCTGTGGGGCATGTGGGGAACCCACTGTCAAGAATTTCATCAGCTCAAAGTGGGAGACAATTCTCCACACACACTCCAAAACCAGTGCCTCAGGTTATTTACCAGAAAGAATCTAGGCATAATTTAATTTACCTGACTGTGTGAATAAACACAGGCTTTCCTAAAAGGGGAATTTGGGGTTCAATTTGGAAAATGTGACATACAGCTATTCTACCAGATGCACTTTCATTGTTAAGTACAGTTGTTTCAGCTGTACCTATAGACTGGTGTTGCACTTGAGACAGTCAATGGCATTTCAAATACTCTTACTGTCTAGGTGACCCTGTTCTGGCAGGGGGGTTGGACTAGATGATCTTTGGAGGTCCCTTCCAACCCTAGGATTCTGTGATTCTGTGGTTCTGTACAGGCTTTCAACAGTTTCATGAGTGTGCTCAACCAGATTTTAAACAAACTTAGTTGCATTTTGGGTTCAACCTGCATTACAGATTAGATCAAAACCATGTCATAGTGTGCCACCCAGGCTGGATCTATTCAATTCAAGTTACAGTTGAACCGCAATTGTTAAGCATAGATGCTAAAATCACTGATAGTCCTATGAATAAGGCATCAAGCTTGTAGTTTATTTTTTTCTGAAAAGGACAAAAATGGGATTTAAAAAAAACTCCAGACACATTTAGAACCCGGTCTTACAAGGTATCAAGCATCTTGGATTCCAATTCAGTAGGCATAAAGGATGTTTAATATCTCAACAGGAGGATCTTGACACTTTGGAAGGCAGTAAGCATTAGGGGCCCAAAGTGAAACTTTCTATTCTATATTGCTCTTTTACTTTTGTATTTATTTCAGCGACACCAGTTATTTTTGATAAAAACCTGTTACACATAGTGAAGCCTCAATTCAGTCATAAAAGAACTTAAGAAGTCTCAGATACTGCAACACTGTGCTCCCTTCTAAATGACAAAATTCCTACCAAAATTCCTACTTTGTTGCATGACTCTTCAAGGATCTTCCTGTACTCATAACGCATCTATCAGCTTCTCTGTAAGTAAGCAGGCATTCTGTATAATGAGAAACAAGAAATTAAAAAAATAGTAAATTGTAAGTTTATATATACACTTTGATATCTATGTGTTTTATATTTGGGTTCAGCATCTGGTTAATACATTGGTTTCTATCTCAAAAGCTTATTTATGTAAATTAAAAGCTATTGTATGATAAAAGGCAATTAACTTCTAAAGCTGGGAAATCCAGTAAAAGACCCAAAGGAAGTGTGAATATGTTCATTTATGAGCAGGAAAAATGTTATTTGGACAAAGTAAAACAGAGATGATGTGCAATTGGCTGTCAAAATCAGGTTCAATTTTGATACCAATGACATTTTGCAAAAATCAACATACTGGTTTAATGACTACGGATTAAGAGAAAATACTGTACCAGGAAGGATTTAGAACTGGTGTCTTTGGAAGAGGCTCACAGGGGCTTTGAAGCACTTGTTTCTTTATCGTGTTCTGTTATTAAAAAATAAAATAAAATAGTGCATTAGTGCTTTAGAATTACAGTATTCTTAATAGTAAAAAAGCCTAGAAAGTTGATTTGAAAAACACTTAATACATAAAAAATTTACAAGAGAAGGGAATCTAAGACAACAAAGAGATGATCTGCAAAAGATGTTATCCTAGAAATACAGAACTGTCAGGGATTTCTCTTCTTATTTCTTGCACTCCTGTGTAGCCATTCTCAAATAGGCTGGTTTTGCAGGATAGGTCCAGGTGGGACCAGCTGGGGAGCCAACAAGGAAGATGCATTTGGGAGAAGATGATGGCAAAGACAGTACCGAAAGATGGCAGGCAGTACGAAGCACATCCATGGGATGTGATCAAAAGAGCAGGTGGCTGGGAGGCAATGGCTTAACTCTGCCACTTCTGGCAGTCACACGCTTCCTTTGCTCCTATGATCTGTAATGCTCAGCCTTGTTCCTTCCTTGCTCCATTTCTGCATCAAACTCCCACCTCCTAGCGGCGCTTTCTGCTCTGTTCCCAATGACCCTCCTGCAACATACCTCCCTCTGCCTAGTTGGACCACACCATCCCTGGGGCATTGCTTCCTATTTTGGGAACTACTGATCTGGTTCACCTCCTCAAATGAAGAAAGTGCACATATATCTATCTAGTCCATCCCTGACATCTATTTGCCAAATCTATTCTCAGAGGTTTCTGATGAAGGCCATTTCACAACATCCCTAATCTCTCTGTTCCAGTGCTTCACAATCTTATAGCTCAGTTTCTTCCCTAATAAGTATTAGGGATAAATATTTTTGCAAATTAAGCTGATTTTCTTCTTGTTCTACCTGTGGTAGACATGAAGAGCAATGGAACACCATGCTCTTTTATAATAACCCTTTTTATCTTGAGAGACTTTTCCTTCCTCTAATCTTCCCTTTTTGTGGCTAAGCAAAGGCAGTGTCCAATATTTGAAAGGAGCCTTGACTAGATCCTGCTCTATTTGTTACTACCTTTTTGCACTGTCATAACTAAATCTGGGCTCTGTCTTTCAGTCACAGCACTACCAATGGTGCTTATCTGGCATCCTTATTTAATTAATATCCAAAATAAACACATTAATCCAGTTCTGGTGGAGATGAAAAATGATAATGCTCAAAGTAGTATCTCTGCTGGTGCAATGTTTGGAACAGATGCAAGTTACTGGGCCACTCAAGACTCAATAAAATTTATGTTTTATTGTATCATTGGTTTTTATTAAGTATAACTGCTAACTAGGACATCATCCACAGTTGTATGCAAGTAAGAATAGGATAAGTAAATCTATGAGGAATAACAGATGATTAGCGTAAGTCATCATCTGAAGTCTCATTTTGTATGAGGGCAGCATGTACCTTAGCAGTTTACTCTGTATTTAACAATGTAGTTATTCCAGGTAACATTTTTTGAAACCAGGCCTAAAGTACATCAATGGACATTCCTTCACTAGCAGACCATGCCTAAACAAAAAATCTAATAAAACCTAATTGAACACAAGGGGCTCTGCTCACAGCTGCACAGGCTGCAACTTCTCAGTTTGCCTTAGGAACTCAAACACTGCGAAGCAGCCGAGAGCCTCACACAATTCAGAAGTGCTAACAAGGGTCTGAACCACATTGTTCCACCCCAGCTTTACACCAGTGCAACGTTATTGCTCTCTCCAGTGGAAGCTCATTGCTGAGAAAGTGGTGCTGGGTGACTCAAGCCCAAAATGTGACTAGGTATGTGTAGTAACATATGTATGCAAGTAAATACCCGTAGAAGTGTGTCTCTGACAGCAATGCGTTTTACATACACTGACACATAGAAAAAACAGAGGGGATGTGTACATGACAGATGGGGAATTACAGCATAAATTGCTTTTCTCATGCACCTTTTGGCCTTCTGCCTTCACACTTGGACACCGAGCTATTATTGCCTGATTAACAGTTCCACCCTCCCAGCAAATATGAAGCCTATCAGGGATAACTGATGGAAGACTGAGCCATAAATGTTTTCTTGGCATTTGTTTGGCCTGTGCTATCTGGGAACAATAAAAGCATCTCATATTCATAATGATAATACATATATACCACCACAGATCACATCATCAAGCATTCTTCTATCTTATTGTGTTGCACAAAATGCAGAGATAAACATTAATATGTATTAATAGTATGTAAATATAATTAATCATAATAGGATGTTCCTGACATATTATCACAGCTGTTGATAAAATATAATTAGAATTGTCTGGTCAAATTTGCAGTGCAACTAGAACTGGCATCTCTGTTCTTGCTGTTTACATGTGTCTATCTAAAGATCATTACACTTCTAAAAATCTCATTGTTTCCCTATGTTCCTGGGAGAAAGCTAAGCAGAGCTGCTAGTCCTTTACACAATATAATTAGTGAAAAGTCATACAAAAGAATGAAAGCCACACCTACAAAGACTGAAGCTAAAACTCCAGGGAGGACAGGAATTTTAGGCATCATTCTTTCAAAAGATTATAAAGAAAATGAAACGGGCAACTCCTGTGCTCCTAAGCTTGCATGCCCATGCGATGGGAAAGCAAGTTTTGCATTGTTCAGAGACTGCTGGACTTTATTAAACAAGAACTCCACTGAAAAGCTCCACAAACAGATGAAGAATCATAAGGGGACTATTTTTTTGGGGAGAAACCATTTGTCACTGTCTCTTCCTATAGAAGAATAAGGTAGGATATACTGAAAGTAGCAGGTGGTGGGGCTTGGAGACAAAGGAAGGGGTTCTTTGTGTACTGCCAACTCATCCTTGGAACTCCCTGCTGCAGGATGCTGAAGCTGCCCTAATTTTTTGCAAGCTCAAGAGTGACATGGCAAACAAATAGAAGAAAAGCCTGTAACCTCCCCTGCACTTCCACTAGAGCTAAATTGCTTAAGCGGCATAAAATCCTGTAATACAACACGGCAAACAAAAGACAGCAAGAGTACTGTTATGTTTTTACACGTATTTAGATACACGTATGCAAACAAGGCCATATTTGTAACTGCTGTTAATGTGAGCAAACTCTTACTATATTGTACATATGCAAGTAATAATTAATATAAGGCAATGCATTTTTTTCATTACCTCCCTTTTCCTTTAATAAAATTAATTCAGACTCACTATTAGCCAATACTGTACTTTTGTCACAAAAGGGAGAGAGAGAGAAAGCAAGACTGTCTCACTGTATTCTTTCTAACCTCCCCATGATTCAGCAGGGCATGCTAGATTATCAAGTTGTCGTAATGCAGCTGATGAGATATAACCCATTATTGTAATTTAAAAATTACCGGCATTTTTAAAGGTCATGCAGCTGTTTTCAGTTATATAATCTGTAGAGTGATATAATAGAGTAGGAATAAAGATCCAGCAGCAAATAACATGACTGCTAACAACATGCACATCTCACATTTGTAGAGGATCTTCCTACTTCTTTTCTGTATTGATAAATGAAAATTGATGCAATGCTTTTTTAAAAGCAGATTGGGCCTACATGTTTAGCCATGTACCCTGACTAGGTTCACTTGGAATGGAGGCAGTTATACTTGGAGGTTTTATGAATATAAAGATTAATGAATTTGTACAATTTGGGCATGCAAAGCATTTTTATCAGGCATATTCCATTTAGAATAAGCAGTAAAGCATATGTAAGGGTTGTGTCAAAGTTTACTGAATAGGGCCCTTGGTAGCTAATGTAACATTTCTCCAACAAATCAAAGGTATTGTTCTATGCTCACATGAATATACAGTAGCCATTACCTTAAATTTAAAACTCACTGTGAGCAGCAAACACTGTGGGGATATGAAGGCCATATTGTATCAGTGGAGTCTGCAGAGATTTTCTTCATATGGCTTTGCCTGGTTGAAATATATGTTGCAGTTGAAAGCTAAAGGGATTACTTTTGAATAGTCATCACAAAGGTTGATTATATTCGTATATCATTTAGCTGGACCCTGCAGGCTATTATTCCATTAGCCGTGCAGGCCCTGCACTGTCAAAAAGTTGATCATATAATGTAAAAAGGTTACATGCTCTGTTAAGGTATGTGAAGTAACTTGAAACTGTAATCTTTTAAGAGCACTACAGCTTTGTACTTGAAGGTAGATTGCATTTAAAATAAATACCCGCAAAATGGAATAAATACAACAAATCTACCTTTGTTTCTTATTTCTCCTACTTTGAATAGGCCATATAGAATTTGAGTAAGTTAATTGTACCAGGTAAGATACTGGCTGCAGAGTATTTTTCAACCTCAAATCCAAAGAACTATATCTCAAAATAGCTGCAAAATGCTTACTGAAATCATGTTCCTGGAGAAAAAGATTTGCTGATTATGTTTCCCTTGCACATACAAACACACACACATTTTCCTTCAGTGCTTAATAAAATGGATCTTCAGACGGTTCCATTATGTGCATGCCTTAATATTATTTTATGCTAAAACATGGACAGCACATTAGATTGAAAGCATCTTACTGTTCCATGAGGCAGAGTAATCATGGACTATCCCTAGATAGCAAATGCTCCCATTGGGGAAACAATACCAACAACACAGGCTAATGAATCACAGTAGTTATTAATCATGGGCATTTGTAAAAGCCACATATAATAGAGACGAACTCTCAAGATTAGAAAGGTTAGAAGGTGGGACCAAGAAAAAGACAAGAGATCATCTGACTGCATTTTAGAATAAGTTTATGGACGAGTATCTGCTTCAACACAATTGTGCTCATGCTTGCTTCAGTCCTTCTAAGCAGGTACAAAAAGAGAAACGATTTAGCTCGGTTTACTTAGCTTTCAGATCCTTGTTGGACAATTTGGCAAAAATAAATAAATAAATGCACACATACAAGACCCCTAGGGCTTATGGCCTAGTTAGAAATGAGACAGTGCTTCTTTTATTAAACAAAGTTGTTTAATTCAGATTGTAAAAGTGAGAGCTGGTTATCTTTTCAGTATACCGTATATATTATTCAGGGCAATGAATGAGTCTTTATGAGTACAAACGGGAGCCTTTAATGAACTACAGCAAGCATTTGAGCAGGTAGGCTTCTCTGAATAAAGGCTTCACAGATGGGTAAGTTTATGAATGAGAAGCAGAATTTACTTTAGAGGCTTTTAAAGAGCCTACTCAGACTGGGGCACTATAAGGAAAGTTCAAGGTTTTTCTGGATTGGAAAACCAGAACTTCCATTGTTTATTTATTTATTCATTTATTCATTCATCTCCAACAGTCCTCAGACAAGTTAATCTTCCTTTCTCAGTAGCTGGGGCATGTGCCAGACATTTGTACAACAATGGAACTCTCTCTTGATCTTGCTTTTTTGAGTTCTGTTCATTGTGAAAATTATACACTAGTCTGTGACAATATAGTACAGCAGCATCTCTTGCACAAACCATTTGTTGAGTAACATCATAAATAGCAGCTTCATCAGGTCAGATTGTGGACTGTAGTTAGAAAAAAGGGATTTTCTCAAGGTCAAAATATGACACCGTGTCTTTTATGTATCTGGGACTTAGAGATACATCACAAAAATTCTACATAAATTTTGGTGACACAGAAAAATCAGCTTTGAAAAACAGTCATCAAGAAGATCACTTCAAACATGAAGAAACCTAAACAAAATAGCAGCCAGTTTTTACTTTATAGTTTTACCTTTGCAGTCAACAAATTCTACATGAAATCCAAACTATTAGTTTCAAGTATCAATACAGTATCTCATCTCTGGCTCTACTCCAACCCAGGCTAAGGAGAAATTAAGGGAACAATGTTTCAGAGTCAGTATCTTGAAACTTTCTTAGTTCTAGGCAAAGTTTTCCAGCAGTGGAAAGCAGGTTGACTGTGTGCCTAGCTGGTTAATCAAGGTTTGCACAGTGCAAAGAATAATTCCCAGAAGGCCCAGGGAAGGGTTCCTTTTCCTTCACACCCCACCGAGATGCAGAATAAAGATCACGACAGGTACCTACTTGCTCACTCAAAGATAGGACAAGCCCTAGGGGAACTTCCTGAGAAAGCAAAGTTCTGAGCAAAGCGGGGCTGCTCACTCTTGTGGTAGAGGCCAAACTTGCTCTTGGCTACCCCGAAGAGCTGGCAAGGAGGGAATATACAAGCAGTATAAAACCATTTCCACTACCTCTATCTCTGCTGAGAACTTTAAGCCACTACTAAAGATTGAGCCCCCAAACTACTTAGAAATCCTTATGAGAGGAAGTCCTTATCTTGCTCACTGACCCAGTATTTTATAGTCCCGGAGAACTTTCGCCAGCATTTGTAAAGATATTCCTATTGGATTTTACAAAAATATGTGTATCTTAATGATATATGCACAGAAGTTCTAAACACACATCTTAAGAGTTATGAATGAAATCTAATTTCGTTTCAAAGGGCAAAGAAGCAGTAAGTGGATTGATGTTTCAGACAACATAATGGATCATAACAGAAGCAGAACATTTGTTCCCAATTTGTGTGCAGAACTATCATCGCTACATTAATTTTAAAGCAAAGCAAGGTATATCAGGTGCTCAGTAAATAATTACAGTACAGTAGATGTGAAAACACAGATTTCAGGCATAGCAATGATTCTAAGAGGACCAATTCATGCCCAAATCAGTACACTGAAAAATTCTTGCTGTCTTCCCCCAAACCACTACAGTCCTTGTAAAAAGTAAAACTTTTCAGTACTTTGCTTGAGAGTCTATGTTACACACTCATTATGCAACCTTCTTGCATGGCTACACATCAAACCTCATACCTTATCCTTACTCATACAATACTGCATTAAATCTGTTAAGTACTTGTTATAAAAGCCCCACTAAAAACGGCAAGACAGGATAGCAGGATAGTTCATAAACTGCATTTTGTAAACACCATCTTCTACCCATTGAGCAAAATATGTCACTGAACAGAGGAGCTCAGTATTTAAATCACTGGTAGTGTGTGATATTTATTTCTGCATATGCAGCTTGATGTGTCTTCAAAGGATCCGGCTGTTGGAGAGTGCTTAGCACCTCTTTTTCTGAAATTCTGGTCCCTCAAAGGTGTCCCAAAGGGAAGGAAAGCTGGAAAGCTCAGATCACTTAAACACTTCCTCTTGCTTAATTATATGCCATTAGCATACTGCGGTTCAAATATAGTATCAGACTGCTCTGATTAGAAGTATCTCTGATTTCAGTTCTTTTTGCTTTTATCTCTGTATTTTGACATGAGTGCTCTATGTAATTTTGTTGAGAGTTTCTTGTTCTGCAGATCTCATTCTTTATGTTCTGGTTTGGCTCTGCTGTTTTCTGGTCTCTAAAGACTTACCTACTCTTCTATAATTATATGTAAGAGTAGTTCTTTATGGTGGAAACTTCTTCATTTCAGCATCTCTAGTGACTACTCTGCCTGGTGGCTCACCAACTGTTTATCATCTGAGGCCTCTATTAAAGTAGGTTGTTTTTTTGCCTGGGAAACTCTCTTCCAAAAGCTTAGCCAAAGGTATCTTCTGGGTACAGAAACTGAAGCCAGTGAAGCAGAGAAAATCCAGCAATGCATCTGCTACAAAAAAAAAAAGGATGCCAGAGATATTTTTTTCCCCTTATCTGACTTTAGTTTTACATTTTCTAATGCATTTTAGGCATGAGTGCATCCTACCTGGCTAAGGAGATGTAGGGGAAGCATCTGGAAGATTATGTTCTTTACAAAGAAGATACAGAATCCCTTATCAGTTTTCTTGTGACTAAGGTTTTCTGGGGAGAACATCAGTCTCTGTAGCAGCTAAAGTCCTCCACTAACAAACAACCAAACAACCGAAAAACAGCTGCTGAAAATTAATGTCCAGGTTTATGCAGAGTCCTTGTGTTAACATGCGGTGACATGGAAACAATGCTGTGTGAGATACCTGCCCCACAGACACTTTGGAGAAGCTTCTTTGCCTTAGCTTTTCTTGTCAATTTTACCAACAGAGTGAAATCAGACCTACTTCTATTCACCAAGGATTGAGAACAGTACTTTTCTTGGTGAAAGCAACACTGAGTGTTTGGTTTCTCCTTCTTAGTTTTTGGATTTATGGCCATGTTCTTTCAGACAACATGGGACAGCTTGAAAGGCCACTACTTGTCTTCTTCCATCTTTACAGATAAGTAGAGAACTTCAGCTTTCAGGCCAGTCATCCACTTCTTTTGATGAGAAATAGATTCACATGAAAAAAAGATTACACTGAGAAATGGAAATGGATTTTCTGTTCTATTGGCAGTCAGCATAAGACTTGTGAACTACTTTAGAAAGTTATAGAACTACAGAGATTTTTAAGAACACACCAGTAGAAGCTAGAATTTAAAAATAAATGTTCTGGCTACTCTGGGCCAAATCCTCAAGTGATGCAACTAATGCAGCTTTACTAAAGTCAGCATGGTGACGTCAGCTTTGCCAAATTGCTTCAAAACAGACCTTTTTAGAAAACATTTGACTTCAGTAATTTCAAATTCACTTTGAATTAACCCATACCACTGTTTTCCTCTAGGAACAGCAAAGCTTAGAAATGTCCACCAGGAAAACAAATGTCTTCATAAAGTGAAAGATGTCACCCTGCACTGGGCCAGCACGCTCGGTAACACGAACAACCGCATCCTTCCCGCGCATCTTCAGCGATCACGTAAAATCAGCGTGCACGAAGGCAGCACGGTGGGGCACACACAAGCCTGTCAGGCAGATGGCAGCGGGCTAACAGTCTTGGAAAGGTTTACCTGCCTGACTGCAAGTCTCTCTGGTGAACTGCTTGCTGTGGTTCTATTTAATCCTTAATCTTTGCATCTCTGTTTAATTTCTAGCTGCTTTAGAGACCTGTTGTAACACAGCAGTTAAAAAATATTCACATGTACTGTTGGGCCTCCCCAAAGAGCACTAACTTGACATGTAGGCCATGACAGCTGGGCTTGGACTACTAAGAAATCTAATCCAGGGTTTCCACCATCTCAGTTGTTGCCCTTTTTTCATTACAGTTTGATTCAGGCCCTAATCGATTCAGCTTTATAAAATCAGAAAAAGAGGAAAAGAAAGCAATTTATTCATGTTTCACTAGAGCTCACTGAAGACATGAAATTTCTCTAAAAATGCAAATTATTTTGTGCCACACAAAGTGAGACTGGGCAGCTAAAGCTCTTAGAGGAAGGCTCTTTCCCAGGGCTAATGTTTTTATACCCAGTGATTGAATAAATCGATCCCTTTATTATCACATCTCTTTTACTCTCCTTTTTCTTAAGAAGAATGTAACTGAAGGTACCAAAGCACCCTTTTTAACTCTAAGAAAATTGATTATGCGTGTTAATTTTGTTTTTAATCCCAGGCATATCAAAATAAACACTACAGATGTGTAGCAGAAATCAATATCTCTTAAGCATCAAGTTGGTAAAAACAAGGATTTAGTAAGAATCCAAGATGTAAAAGACTAATGTACAAACTAAGCCCTTATTTATGTAATGTGCCTTTATACAAGCTCAATATAAACCCGAAAACAACTATTGCAGAAGAGCAGAAATGGTTTACTTGCACTGCATCAAAAATGACCCCATAAGACCTCCTTTACTGAGATAGCCCAGATATTTAATGTGAACATATGTTTTTAAATGATTTCTTGTCTTATGTCCAGTCATTCTTGTTAATTCATGGGACAGCATACTGCAGATGTGCTCTTTTTTATGTTACATAAAGCAAAAATTACATTTAACAAGTGTAAGGTTGGTCATAAAAAATAAATAAAAATAGACTCCTAAAAGCTGGGAAATCACAAAGTGAAGCTATCAGTCATTCTTATTGAGAAGGTTGAGGACAATGTGAAATAAAACTTGCACATCTATGAACAGACATTCCTAAAATGCCAGCACTTGGCTGTTATTTCACATTCTCTATAAGTTGCTTTCATCGGCCCAATTTTTCATCCTTTAGGGTAAGCTGTAATGCACATTTTCACTAGATGCCCTTTCTAGTCACTGACTTCAATTTTAATAGTAATGAAATTAAATATTTTGAAATTAACTGCAAGTTGTTTACTTGAAAGAACAGAAGACAAAGTCAATGTTAATTTTTGTCTGTTCTGCTTCTGAGAAAGAACATTGACTATATGTTTAACAGTAGTATTCTTCATTAACGTAATTGTTTAATATGCAAATAAAATAACTTTCACAATGATTAATTATCTAAGTACCAATTTGTGCACCTTACTGATATGTACACTAATCGTACCATTACTATTGGTATTGTTTTACTCCTTCCTGAGTGCAGATGAGACAAATGATACCTCTTACAGAAAGGAATATTCTCTTTCATTTTTTACTGACACTAAAGATCTTAATCCTGCATACGTAATTTGTAGCCAGGTACTATTCTCCCCCAAACGTCTTAAATTGGCATAAAATGGCAGATTCAAAGATTTACTACAAGGAGTTTCTAATTAGAAGCTACACTTAGAGATTTGGTACAGTATAAATTCAAGCCAAGACATGTAACCAAAATGGCCTTTCGTCAACACATAGAGGACAGACAGAAAAATTGCTCCTTTTGATCACTTATCATCATTTGACACTACCAAAAATTGCTGTCTCACCTCAACAAGCTGGATGGAATCCGCAATATGTCAACAGTGAGATTTTAACACAGTTTGAATCTTTCCCAAAAGTGGGTGCTTCTGGAGTAACACAATCCCAGCACCAGCCCTCTTACCTGGAAAGTTTCCCAACAATTAAGTCTACATTTATTTCTTTGTGACATCTGGGTACAGCCATCAAAGATCAGATCAGTACCAAATGCCAGTAATGTGTGAGTGACTTGTACAGACCAAGAGATTTTGATCTGAAGAACAACTGAATGTCTCATTTTGATGTGTTACTTGTGTTACTGATAATTTGACCAGACCAGAACAACTACATCCATGGAAGCACATCTGCACATGAGCTAAAACACTTCTGAATTTTGGTCAGCCTTTTTTACTATTCATTATTTTAGACATCTAATTGAAATTCAGTAAAAGGAATCATTCTGTGGTCTTCTAGGTCATTGTTAGTTTAGAGATTGCTAAGTAAATCACCTATATGAAAAGTATAGACTTCACAAATACACATTTTTTTATATATTTACATTCACATTATTGTTTGCGTGGCAAAAAAGCTTCACAATTAATAATGATATGAAAAGACAAGTTTAGTATGAAATTGGTTTTCCTATTTTATAGGAAAAACATGCCATAGAGAGCAATATTTATGACTCAGTTCCCTGGGAGCTTTTAAGTAATGCTGTAACAGAACAGTGTATTTTATTGTAACTTATTCTGAAGTTTAATTACATACATACACACACACAAAGGATTTACAAATAAATAAAGACTACAGCTCCTGGCATTTTAAAAGTAGTTTTAGTAGAGAAGCTTGAATTATGAAATGTGAGAGATTAATTTTGAAGACTTCTGAATCTGCTTATGGACAACTAAATTTATTAAGACAATGCTAATTAATTATTTAATATATAATACATTTGCTAAGGAAATAACTATTCATTGAAAGTAAGGGTAAAAAAACAACTTAATGTGAGCTGCATCACTGCCAAACTAGTGGTTCAGGTCTGGACCGAATCCTGACTTTGTGAAACTTCACAAATCTCTTCATTAACCACTGTGGGGATTGGTACTAAATGGTTGTAATCTGAATTGAATTCTTCCATTAATGGCAACTGAAACCTGGTAATTCTAAAGAAACATTTTTTTGTACAGCTAGGTATTTTCTATAAAATATTAGGTCAAGTTTTTTACCTTGGACTCAAGGCACGGAAGGAATGAAAAACACACTAACGTGGTCCTCAATAGTCTTAAAATAGACCATAAAGAACTATCTTGAATACAAGGGAGCTATGAAGGGAATAATAAGCTACTCCCCGAAACTGAATCGCTGAACCAGGCATCAAGGGGTTCCTGAGAATCTCAATTTTTCAGTTTACAAGCTTGAACCAATAGCCTCTAAATTTTTAAGATCACAGTCCAACTGTAGCATTAATATAATAAAATCTTGTTCATCGAAGTTTTAAGTTTCATCTTAAGAGAAGTCCCTAATGTTTTATTTTTAGGGTTTCTTCAAAACTTAACTACTTTTATTTCCTGACCGAAACCTACCAATGAGCCAGTTCATAAAAAAAAAAGGTCTGTTCTTGTGTTGACATTATACTTTAATTTAAAAGGTCTTCTACCTTGGTGTTTATTCATCTGTGTGTGTGTGTGTGTGTGTGTATGCACTCTGCTAACTATGGTGGGATTTGGAACATGCACTAATTATTTCATTGTATGCAGAGCTTACACGAGCAAGCTTAAAAAGAGATCTGTCTGGATTTTTCCTTTTTTTTTTTAATATTGCATTATGATGCTACTTAACTAACTTGAAAACAAAGAGGTCTTACATCTGTGGATAAGGCCTTAATACAAAAAGGTTATACAGTATCAATCTATGGTGACATTTTTACCTACATACTTTTATGCATTGTTCTTTTAAATGTAGGTCCTGACTCTGCAAAAAAGGTAAATAGAAAAACCAGCAAGCTTAGGACACTGTAAAGTGAAAGATTAAAAGTTAAGCTGTTGAAAAAAGGACACGAATTTTTTGTTCTTTGAGTTTTTTCAAATATTTAAACAAATAGTGACATCTTAAGCATACATGATACGCTTGTGAGAAAATGTAAATTAGCAAAAATGTAATATGTCATCTTTAAAGATAACTTTGAAAAGCTCACACACCACACCACAGAGTACACACCACATCTTCTAAAGTTTTCAAGTTAGCAGAAGTAAAGGATCACAAATTGAATTTTTAATTTCTTTCATAATTCTGCCTCTGCTCCCTACTCCCGTTTCTGGGTGACCAGGCAAAACTTTCAGAAGACAAAAATCTTTCCTTTTTTTCGGTGCTGATGCTTTCTATTGTTTCATTATATTTATGCATTCAAAATTCTTTCTCTCTCTCCTTTTCTCTCAAGTACCTAAAGACTTCTAGGATAGCTTCACTGAACTATTCCCTCCATTTGTTTCCCCAGAGAGGTTCAAATTTTTCCATTGACTGATCAATAACGAATGCAGTGGTATTTGCTGGTATTTGCCTAAGTTGGCAGACAAATTAAAGTGATGTACTTTGAGGAGTAAGCTGCTGCTTCCACTCCCAATTTGAGTGGACACAGTCATGAACAATACAGCTATTTTTTTCATATGAATGAATAATGAATAAGACAATTCAGTGAAGAAACAGTAAGTTACTAAAAGTTCAGTTAGCACACAAGGTTGTATTCTGTCACTGATTACGGTGAAAGCTTTCCCTGAACTTTTCAACATGCAAGAAGGAAAGTGCAGATGTCTATAAAATATAGCTCTTAATTAAAAGCAGAATCAGAGCCTCTGTAGTTTGACATGCCTGTCAGAAATTCCCTTGGATAGCACAGGGGAGCATAGCTGTTTTGCAGTCACTCTGTATACTGCTCATTTGCCACTGACACAGAAACCTGCTCACTGCTATAACCCAAGAACATCAAACTGACACCCTCACTGCACCTACAAATTGTTTTTAAACTGAATTCTAATGTTAACTTTCATGATGCCAAGATATTGGAGACAATTTTCTAAAACAGAACAGCTGAATGATTTCAGGGTATAGGCATAAAAATACAACTTAGTTCATAGCTGTATTTTATGAGGACTGCACAGAGCACAGACTTCAGGTACCACATCTGCCCAGGTGGTATTGTTTTCCTATTTCTATTTGTGTCCTTACAATAAAATAGTGGTGAAAAGCATAATTGCATGCTTCTTTTATTTTTTTTTTCCAGAAAAAAACCCACACATAGAAAAAGAAAAAGAAAGAGTTAAAAAAGAACTCAAGGAAAAAAGATAACAGCAGAAAGGCAAAATGTGTTCTTGGGATGGTGGTCACTAAGGAAGATCCTCAGCAGAGAGCTACATCAGGATCTTTATTTTCTAGGTAAGAGCGAGAGGAACAGTCCCAAATTGAAACACCATTGGAGGAGGATTAGAGCAGACTGAGAAATTAATTGGGCAAGAAAATGGTATTTGCTCAAGAGGTTTAAGGGACATGTACATAGGTATTGCTTAAATCAGCTGAATAATAGAAAGTGTTAAAGACATTAATTAAAACCAAGAATGTTCCATGGGAGGCAAGACGAGTAAAAATCTGACTTTCATACTAGGCAAATTAGCTACAATTCTAACAAATGATATAATGATAGATAAGTGAATTAAAATGTTATAATGATGAAAAGAAATAAAGATAGCTTTTGTAGAGGTCTCATGAGATTATTGTTCTTTTGAGGAATGCATGAGTATCTGGATGAATATTACCTAGTTGATTAGATTCCCAGAATGCTTCAGATATCTTCTCTAGATTAATAACTAGTTAAAGGTAGTAAATAAGGGTAAGAATAGACGGATTGATTTTCAGTATGAAGACAGATCAGTAGTGAATTCAACAGGGATCTAAGGCAGAATTTGTACAGTTAAACATTAAAAAAAACCCAACCCCACAAAATGTTAGCGAACAGAAAAGTGACAGAATCTACTGCTGATACAAATTACACAGGGTAATCAAAATCAATACTTTAAAGAACTTCAAAAAGATTATGTGACTGGGCAATAAAGCATCAGATAAAATTCAGTGTTAATAAATGCAAATTAATGCACATTTGGAAAACAGTCTTTTATGCACAGGGAGACTGCAATCTTCAGCTTGATAGAACTATGATTGGTGGTGGGATATAAGGAGATGTATGTGTTTTCATGAGCACCATGAGAAAAAGGAGTGAGAAATGATAACTCACTATTTCTCATGGGGCAAAAGTTGAGGGGCAACAACTGAAAATACAAAAGTATGTGCTAAGGACAGATTCAAGGAAGCTATTTTTTAGCTGTGAAACTCAGTGAGATGTCTTGGCTGCCAAAGTCATGCATTGATTAGAAATACACTGGACAAGTTCATGGACAAGTACAGAAAAGCCTGTTAAATATAGTGGGATCCACAATCAAGTGTTTCTTCAGAAAGTCCTTAACTTGCAGGCTGCTGAAGATGTGGAGAGAACACCAGACAGAAGTATTACTTCCAAATTTCCTATTATATTTTTTCCTAATCTATTATCCACTGCAAGACAAACACCATTCTAGACAGAGCTTCGATCTGGCTTAACACAGCCATTTTTTCAATGTTACTATTAGAAAAACATGATCTTTATCCGTGGAGACTAGGGAAGGTTTTACATAAAGAACCTACATAGAAACTCCTCCAATTGTTCTCTGTATGAAATTGAACTTCACTTATGCTAAGCACTGTCCCAGGGTTTTCATCACTCTGTATCATATTTTTGGCCACTAAAACTCACTCTATTAAACCTGACATTTTCTGAGCATTAGTGCCTATTTGGCTTCCATTGAAAAGCTACTAAAAATGATGGTTTGTGAGTGCTGATCTCTCCAGTGTATTGAATGACTATTTTTCTTGCAAAACTAATACTAATTCTACCTGTTGTGCTAATGTAAAGGTGTTCAGGCTGTTTTTCTACAGTTTTTATCAAAAATAGAGCATAACAGCACTGTCATAGAAAGACTGGACATTAAACTATTATCTTAACACTTTCACCTGAGAGCTAGATCACCTGCTCTATATACTCTATATACTCTATACACTACTATTTACTAAAAATCCCAACCCAAGCACTGACATTTAAAACCAGAAGCACCAGTTTCTAGAGTGAATCGAGTTTACAGGCTAGTCTTTGGCTTGCAGATCATCTGCAGCAGCCCTGTGGGAGGACAGTTTTTATAAATAAAATATTTGTGAACAGCAGTAGTCACAGCATTATTACAAAGTCCAAAAAAAGATATCAAAGGGCACTGTTGCATGTGTTGAGCAACAAGCCTGCATTTTTTTCTCCCCTGAACAGTTGCATACTTCTGTACCATGTCCAGAAAAAAAGAATTTTTAAAGTAGTTTAATGTACAATGCAGGACACGTTTTTTTAAAAAATAGTGATATTATTTTTGGGTATGCATGGAATTAATTTAACAGTAGGTTAAATTAGTTATGGTTATGGTTATTAGTTATGGTTGTTACCATTTTTACATATTTTGCACTTGACTGAGGATAGATTCCAAAATCATTGCTTACATCCTAACTCTCCTTTTTCAGTGGAAGAGTGAAAGGCTAGGTTGTGGAGTCTCCTTGGCTGGAGACATTCAAACCCCGCCTGGATGCGTTCCTGTGTGAGGGACTCTAGGTGACCCTGCTCTGGCAGGGGGGTTGGACTGGATGATCTTTCGCGGTCCCTTCCAACGCCTAGGATTCTGTGATTCTGTGATAGGGCAAAGCTTGAGAAAACTGTTTAAAAATGAGGAAAAATTGTCCTCAAATTTGCTGTTGTGCTGTCCAAGC
>VZRW01000183.1:40098-56160 GCA_013398125.1 Aegotheles bennettii
CCTCCCCCCCCCCCACTGGCTCTTGCTCAGGCTCTCATTCCTGGCAGAGTGACCTACAGCAATTGTGGCAGGACCATGGAGGGTGGCGATGGGTAAAGAAGCCTGCAGGAAAATGAATAAAGCTCTAGTCTGCATCATCTTTTAACAGTCTCTGTCAACATCCATGAAGCTGACAATGTGCACCTATCTTCATGCTTTCAAATATTATACATCTATTGCCCCCTTCTGCAAGGAACTTTGATTCACTAAGGAAGCATTGGTCTATGAGGACATGGGAAATAGTTCACAGAAAAGTGTTTTTAATTGAACTGTCTTGAGGCTTGACAATGCTACACTGTTCATATAACTCAGGAATCACCTGGACTCCCCATTTATGTGGGGTAAGTCCAATTCCTAACTGTTTATTGCAGAACTGGGGAGGACTTAGGTAGGTACAGGCTTCATGTTTTCTATATTAAGAAAAATGATAAGGACTTCAGTATTTAGGTTATAATATGGCAACCAAAAACCCTTCTCTCTATGCTATTCTTTCTAGTATTGAACAGACTCAATTTATAGAAACTTGTGTTTGAATGGAAACACTAAATTGAATTCTTGGATAATATGTTTATAATACATTTATCATTTACGTTGAAAAAAACCCCCAGTGATAGACTGGAAACCTGCATAAACGTATGAAAACAAGTTCACCAAAATACATCACCCAGCAAGAAGTATATGCCAGCAATGAGTCTGCCAGGCACAGAAGCAGTAATACAACACGATATGCAATCTTAGTTTTTTGTAAACAGAGCATTACACTGAGCTGATTAATGAGAAAAGCATGGATGATCCAAGAGCATTCATTGGGGTTAGAAATTACTACCAGACCTGCACATCATTTAGTAAAGCTTGGCAGGATTTTTAATCCTTTAAAGTATTGTTACTGTGTTACAGTCCAGACCTTCACAGATGCTGTCACTGGGACAAACACAAATATATGTATTGATCTTGCTGTTTCCTCCCACACAATGTCATTAGCTTCAGCCAAAACTGTAAAATATAGCTGAGCCTTGATTTTGCATGACCACCAAGTAGAAGTCTTATGGGTGGCAGTAATTTATGATGAAATTCTATAGGAATATTTGGGATTTTTATGGTAACACATCATGCAAATAGAAATTATTGCAAGCCAATAAATTTGCAGATTTGGGTCATTTTTTTCAAAGAATCCATGGATCATCAGGTTATTGGCACCAGTATTTAAAAAAAAATCAAATTTTCTTCTGCTGTACTAACATAAAAGTGTTCAGTTTGGTTCCTAACAGTTACTGTCCACAACTGAGCTTAACAGCATTGGTTACAGAAGACTGGACATTAATCTCTTAAAATGATGTAATTTTTATTTTATTTATTCATAGGAAGTACCTACTACAAGCTCACAGAAAAGAATTGCCCCGTTTTTGTGATTAATGTGTATGTTGACAAGGCTATCCTTGTGGCTTCAATGATGTATTTTTATAAAACATAGTCACTGCTATGTCCATCCTCTAATAATCACAATATCTTTAGAATAAACCTATTCAAGCAAGTTTCCAATGAAGATTGTTTTCTTCATATATTCCAGTGTTGAAATAGGAAGTTTGCAGAACATTCCTGGTTTATATTATCTGAGCTGAGGGTCAAAGCTGACTTGTATTCCTTTGGGTAGAATGTGGGAGTTGGAGAAGACTTTAGCTGAGCATCATCCCTAAATAGTAGGTTTTTTTTAAAAAACAGACTTGTGCCTGTTGTTCCCCTTTCACTTATTCTATCTTTGGTGTAGTATAGTATACATAATTTAAATAACCAGGGAATCTCTCTGGGCTCAAAACCACCTGCTGGCTTATATTAGCTAATTAATGGTGATTTATCCAAGTTACTAATTTGAGTGGAGCTGATTGCCTTTAGGAATTTTGAAAACGTTGTAAGAATTTTGATTATAATTATGCTTATTTGATGGGCAGTCTACTTAAAATACTTTAGAAAAGAACATTGCCTGCCAGCTGATTTTTAACAGTGCCAAATAAATGACTTTGTGTTGTTTTGTACTTCAGATCATGCATTCAGGTAGTTTGTTTACTCTGCTACTCAATTTCATCTATGTCTGGCTCCCTATCATTTTCTCTTTTATATTAGGGTTTATTTGCCTAGCTTTGAAACAATGACTGCTTGAAAAATAGTACTGATCTTGAACCTGCAGAGCTTAATCATTTTCACAAAAACTAATATAGCAGATTCATTTTAGCCAAACTTCTCTGTCATGCTGACCCGATTCCCAGGGCCTGAAAGTGTGAATTTAATGGTGGTACAATGTCTGAGGTAAGACTATAATAGAAACCTCTCAGCAGTATATCTATTGGATCAGTGTAATTTCTTTTTTTCTCTACTGGTCTCAATGTCTCTTAAGGCAATCTAGTCTGCAGACAGCAAGGAGGCTACCCTTCTCTTTTACTGTGATCCCAATGCTACTTACACTAAACAAAGAATCGACTCCCTAGGTAAGGTATACAGTAGACATCTGTTAAATACATAATCCTAGAGGAAAATTTAGTCTATTAAAAAAAATTATTCCTTTGCTGTGAATTTAGGAGGATATTACTATGAGGTTTATCCTGAAGACCAGAAAATTAAGTTATTACAATTTGGCTCTATTGTTGCTTTTGACTATGGGAGTGAGGAAGTTTTTCTCTTAATCATTTTCAGATACTAGAAATGAGAATTATATACTACATTCCCTAGAAGGTAACAAGAACCTGGTGGTGGATACATTGGCTTGCAGTACATATTTGTAGATGAAAATTTACCAGAACTAAAATAATTCACCAAACTGAAGCAATTGTTTCCAATGTAATTCAAGCATGAGAAATTCTACTAATTGACACTCTTGCTACTATCACATGAATACTCATGTTGTGCAAATTTCTCCTACAGAAACTTGTATGATAAAGGAAACCTAAAATATGACCCAGCATAAGGGTCATTAGGACCTGGTATCCCTGGACATATTCAAAGTCAGGTTGGATGGGGCTTCAAGCAACCCCATCTAATTGAAGATGGCCCTGTCCATTGCAGGGGGAGCTGGACTAGAAGACCTTTAAAGGTTCCTTCCAACCCAAACCACTCTATGATTCTATTCTCTGATAAGTGTGCTCTCACAGATCCTTCCCTAAAAAAAGCTTTCTGACAAAGCTTTTTACTACTTTTTCTACCTTCTGACAAAGCTTTCTACTGCTGATGAGATGGGGGAAATTGTAGACAAGTTTATTCAAAGTCCCAACTAATTTCATCTGAGAAAGTATTTGTAGAAAGTGTCTTTAAAACTGGAGTGCTACATTTGGACATTTAATGTCATATTTTTGAGTGAAATCCAAGAAGCGTAAGATAATTAAAAAATGGTCCTGGAATAATACTTTTGATCAGAATCAAAAGTACCTGAACCATTTTTGACAGACACTTTTCTAACATACTCTTTCAAACCCCCAAAAATACACAGATTTCATTCTCTCTATAGGCTTCTTATAAATAAAGTGTGTATTTCCATAGGGAGTTACAGGTAATCAACATCTCAAACTGCTTTAAACATATAGGTATGGCTTTCACTACCTGATTATGAATAGCCAATATTAAAGACATCTGACCTTACGCTTCAGTAAACTCTTTTCTTGAGTAATGAATGAGTAAGTAAAGAATTAATGAATAACTGTGCTTTTCTGTGATTATTTAAGAAACAAGAAAAAACATATCACAGAGGAAAAATGAGTTTTCAACATTTACAAAGCAAATTGGTGGCAAAGAGGGAAATAAATTGCTACCTCATACTGCACAACCCACAGTGTGTTATCCTCTCCAGATATTACTCTCTATGTGCTTTTCTGATAGTCTGAGTCCTTCCTGTGGTGTCAAATGTTGCTTACTATGAAAATGAGACTCCATCATTTTTGTCCAAGTTAGACTGCTCTTTATGGTTAGGCTTTTCCTGTCCGAACAGTGTTCAATGTAATAAAACAGAGAAATTCAGAGTAATTTCACTGTTTATTCATTAAAAATTATCTTACTGTTAAATAAAAAGGGAGACAAGGGACAGAGGTGTTACAGTTCACTTCTGCTATTGAAGTTATTCACCTACAGCACAGTGAAAGCTACAGAGCTTTTGTTGTCTTCTATAGCAAAATAAGTAATGCTACTTTTAGGTTTTTCACTACAAAACCCCTACATTTTTGGCAGAGAAGACAAAGCCAACTGTCCCTCCAGTTTCTCTACAGTCTTTGATCTCTTAATTCCCCTTTCTCCTTCCCCTTGATGTTCTGGTGTCTCTGATCTCTGCTCATCACTGCCATGTATGTCCATATAATTTCCCACTCATAATAACTTTGGGACAACCAGAACCTCATCCTTCATTTCTGGCAGACATGCATTTCTTTGGAAATGAAAAGCTAGGCAATCTTGTGTCTCATTTTAGACTAGTTCATCAGTGATCTTCTGTAGGACTTTTTGGTTATGACTGCCTGAATTCAATAAGCAGGCCAGTGAATCATACCTATGAACACTAGATTTACAAGATTTTATAATAATTAAAAATATGCAAACAAAAATACAAGGGAGGCTTTGTCACATCATGTAATATTTAAAATATTGTCTGATTTAACAACTTATTTCAATATATATGGCATTGTGATATCTAGAAAATGCAGACTTATTGATAGACCCTATTATTTTCATCCTACTCTCAATTCTTCCTTCACAAAAATGAGTATGCTGACTACTGAAATTAAATAATATTTAGCTGAAGACCCGTTGTTGGGTGGAATGAAATTATCTTCACATCTCTAAGTAACTCCTTCAAAACCGGTAAAAACAATTAGAGCTCAAATTCCAATCTCTGAGCAAGAGACAAGCCAAACTACTAATCTGTAGAATGTATTTTATTTAGTCTCTATTCACATTTAAAATATCTGGGACTGTTTGGTATTTGGAACACACTATATTCTTCAGAAATTAACTATGCAGCTTTGGACTTATTAATCATTATTTTTAAGATGACTTTCTTGTGAGAAAATACACTTTCACTTATAGGTACTGTCTTGTGCAATGTACTTATTAAAAACAGCACATCCCTGTAGCCCAGAGGGCTGACAGCTCCCTCCAAAGCTGTACTGCTGCTCTAAGCTAACCTCCAGGGGCTACTCGGGAGTGATGCAGCCTTCATCCCCTCCTGCAGAGTCTGAGCATATCATACCTACAATAGTCTCAGCTATCCTGAGAAGTGCTATTCCTAAGGTGGCTACTGAACTTCACTTATGGTAGAGAGGTAGTTTGGCTGAGCAGAGAAGAAAAAAAATCACCCATCATTCTCAAAAAATTTCAAACAATTTTATGGAAGAATAAGAGCATGGATTCAGTGCGACTAAGGGCTTTCTTCCTCCTGCTCAGACACAGGTAACATTTGTTTCCATTATATCACTCATCCGTGACTTTTTATCTCACATGATGAAAATATAACAAAGAAATAAAACTGCCAAACTCTGAGCCTTATAACTGAGACAGGGAATGCTTGCAGACAGCACTGAAGAACAAAAAAGCACAGAACAAATTCAGTTCAAAAGGACTGATCATATCCTGAGGTACAGCTAGGGCTCTTTTGTTGTCTGTTAAAAGTGGCATAAAATCTTTAGAGATTTTTTTCTCCAAAGATGGTATTTCTCTAGTTTACTAGATACACTGTTTTACTTTGCATGAACACCCTCTTTGACATTAAGTTCAGCCTTCGGGCTAGCATCACTTATCTGTTTCCAAAAATCCTCATATTTGATCGTCATATTTATTAAGTGAGACTCTGAACCAACTTCCATCATTCTATAGCCTTTTTCTCTTTCTCTTCTTCCAGAATGTAAGCAATCAAATAGTTTAAATGCTTGTAGGAAGCTGGTGAAATTATAGATACAGTTTAACCATAAGGTATTGTACTCAATTTTTCAAATAGTTTTCTGAATGTCAAATATATAAATGTTCGTAATTTTTAGAAGCCAAAAGACATGGACAAATGCTCAAATATTTAATAGTTTACAAAATGCACACCCCCCTGCCCTGATTTTCAATTTGCTTAGTTTACCTGCAAAAGCCTTAATTTCTTGCATTATATATCCCTTAATATGGAGTAGAGGGAGAAAACACTCAGATTCAACATAATTTCTGTCAAATTCATCTCTCTACATAGTTACCTATGCCTAAAGTTGAATTAAGATGGAAACCTTTTAAAATTGAAAAATAAGTTTTAATGAAAATCATACTATATCAGAAAACTTGGCAGCAAGAGAAACACTCTTATGAGTGCATATAAAATGTTGAATGAGAAAATATATCTCTTGGTTGATACCAGCCAATGGAAACAAGTGTCTCAGTTACAGCATGTGGTCATCTTTGGATGTTAATACCAAAGGTTCTAGGACTCAAAAATGCATCTATCAGAACATTTCACCTTGAAGTATCTTTAAAAGAGTAATTACAGTGTATTATTTGTAACACATATCAAGGCAAAATTGACTTGCCCTTGGAGAAGCCAGGAAGTTTCATAAAATGAAGAACAAGAAAGTAAGAAATAACCTCCACCCCAAGTTTTCACTTGTAAGTTACTCTTGATCCTAATGCTACTACTTGTTAGCTGCTCTCCATGCCTTTTAAACAGGATGTATCTGCCACTCTTCAGAATGATTTGCACTGGAGCCCTTCCCTGACAGATGTCCCAGCTATAAGGGATGCCATATTCAGATTTTCATAAATAACTCCTAAACAAACCTTAGGAGCTTCAGCATTCCTTACAATGCTAGGACTGAGTACAAAGATGTCTTAGAAAGTGTTCAGTAATTGCGCCACTCTTTCTCATATGGTGGAAGTTTTTCAGCATGTTCACTAATGTGCACACATACATGCAAGGACCTATAGCTCCCATTGTGTTTGCAATCAAACCATTCACATTAAAAAATCCCTGAGGAATATACTGAATCACTGCTAGACACTCTAGCATCTCACCTTTTCCAGCCGAAGTTGCTAACACTAGCCCTTAGGTTCTATGCAGAAAGGGTGTTGAAGGCACTGTGTGTTGCTGCTCTCTCAAGACAGGCTTGTCAGTTTTTGGGCATGCAGTTCAGGGAGTAGCAAAAGAGGAGGTCACGAATTTAGAATGTGTATGTTCTCTTCACTTGATTATTTGTATTTGAAATTGCCTGTACCTGAGAATAAAAACCATGCAAAGCCAACAAAAAACTTGTATTGTGTAGTCAGCATGTTCATGAAACTGCCATTAATGGCATCTTAATATGAGGTCACGTACATGGCTTAAGCCCCAAGAGATGATGCTCCGGAAGGAAACATTGGGACAAAAGATGAAAAGGCAAAACATTACATTTACTACTACTGGTTCTGGCAGCCCAGTGCCTGATAATGGGAAGAGATGAAATGGTCCTGGGCTGGAAAGTGGACAAGGGACACATGTTAATGCCTGTTCAAGCAGGATGAAAAGGCTGGTTTGTTATTCTAGCCAGAGAGAGGAGAAACAGGCAGTGTAAGGAGGGAAGAGTACAAACTGCAACTGTGAACTTTGCTCCTAAGGTGAAAGTGGATTTAACTCTCAGTCTTCACAGCCTGCCCTTACATTAAATCTGAATATGAAGCCAATTCCAAGCTTTTCAACAATAGGCAAAACTGAATATTAATGCCTTAATAATCTATGGGATGACAAAATTAAATATTTTGGTAGCCTTGAAATGGTTTCTCAAGAGGAGGAGAGCAGGGACAAGGAGAGAAGAAAGAACTGGAGATCTTCCAGGAAGGAAAGGATGAGTGGATGAACTGGGATAGGCAAGCAATATCCCTCCCTTACTATCCCTAAGTCAAGAAAGATTTTGGAAAGCTATTTTATAAAAATATTAACATCTTAAAGCTGATTTCACAGATGAGCAAACTGAGGCACAAAGGAATGAAATGATTTAGCCAACCTTTCTTAGCAGATGAGTGTTTATTTTAACATAAAATGCAAGTTTCTTTATTCCCAGAAAATAATTTATTTTTCTTTTTCTCTCTGCTTGGCCACAAGATCCTATCCATTTCACTGGCTTATTTCTAGATTACAGCATGTTGAGAACACTGCTGTTTGTATTCTCTGACATGAATGAACAAATACATATAAAAATCATCTTCATCATAATAGCAACTCATAAACCATTGAAATGTCTGGCTACAATGGACATCACACTGTCCATTCCTCAAACTGTTCTAAAGCTTTTCACAGTGGCTGATCAGAAGCACCCTTCCAGTAACTGCATTTTTCCTGCTCACTACTTCTACTTCAACCTATCATGGACAAAGAGAAAACATCAATAATTTTTTCTCCCCCTCTTAAAGTTCGACATATCTCAAATTTCCTATTGTGTCTTCCCTGTGTCTCTTCTGTAGATACAGAAGCTCAAAATCTACCGTGACATGACTTTGGGTCATGATTTTTAGCTCCTTATCAACCTTTCTGAACTTTCTTCAGCTTGTTTGCATACTTCATAAAGAATGATATCCAGAACTGCTAATATACAAAGTTGAGATCTTATTAATTTTGAGCAGAGCAGAAGGGTTACTTCATGAGTCATCATTTTTTAATACCCAAGCAAGATGTTTGCAGTTTTTACAACAGCTTAACACTGTCGATTCAGGTTCAGCTTGTGATTTCTGCAAGTCTAGATTTTTTTTTCCTCTCTACAGAACTGTTACTTGCTCCCTTTTTGTAACTATGTATTTGATTATTCTTGATTATATATACTTACACATACACACACAGACACAAATGCTGAGAACATAACGTGTTTTCTCAATTTGTCAAGATCCTTTGAATTGCAATACTATGAACAAGAATGCTTATGTTCCTTCTCTAGTTTGTTATCTGCAAACCTAATAAACATACTTTCTATTCCAGTCTCCAGATATGGAATGAAAATATAAGATAGTACAGACTCAGATCCCTGTAGAAGCACATGCTAAACAACCTTTCATTTCTAACAGCCAATGAGAGCTTTTAGTCAGTTTTTTTATAATCATTATTTACCCACTTGATAATAGGTTCATGTAGTCCATGCTTCCTTACTTGCTCATAAGTGTTGCATATGATATTACATACAAAGCTTCTCCTTATTTCAGCTACTTTACCTGGAAGTCCTGTTGCCCTGTTAATTGTTTTGACTCAACACAATTAGTTTTGGCAAATCCATTTTGGCTGTCACATATTTCCTTGTTTTCTCCTAGGTACCTATTAAATATCTGATTGTATGTTCTGGTGTTTTTCCAAGACAGGATCTTTAGTTGATCTATCTGAAATTCCTTGGCAGCTCCTTCTCTTTCCCTTGCTAAAAACAGGCATCAGGTTTGTCTTTTTCCACTATTCTGGAACCTGACTTGACCTCCATGAGTTTTCAAAAATGGCTAATGACCTCAAGATTGTTCCAGCCAGTTTTTTAAGTGTTGTAGAATGAACTTTCTGAGGCCCATCTGATTTGAAGAGCTAACTCCTCTAAGTACTCTCTAGCCTACTTTTTCCTGTTCTAGCCCTGAATTTTGCTTTTTTGTGGTGGATATAAACTCTGCCACACGATCCCAGCTGACCTTTTCAGTGAAGATTAAAGCAAAAAAAGCATTAAAGCACGTTGGCCTCCCCTAGGTCATCTATCAAGAGTTTCTCCCCTCTGTTGTATAGAGGACTATTACTCCCCTTGATCTTCCTCTGGCTAATAACGTACTAATAGTTTGTTATCCTTGATGTCCCTTGCTAACTGTGTCTGTACCACAGTTACTCTTATTTTATACTTTATCAGAACATGAATCTTTTCTCCTCTGTTACATGTTCTACTTCCTCCATCACACATATTCTGTGTCATTAAAAAAATCAAACACTGGTATGTTGGTACATAAAAGGAGATGTTCTTTTTGCCCCCACCAACATGTGCACTTCTGCCTGAAAAATGTCATGGTGTTATGAATTTTTCAGTATTAGCAGGAATAGAGGTGCTACATAAACAATGCTTTAGCCATTTATTGATTGGTGCTTTAACAACAACTGACTCTGCTAAAATCACATCTAGATGACTGGAAACTCATTGTTTTATTAAAAGTCAAAGTTGCACCATTGCCAATATTGGAGACTTGAATTTAGGGATAAAAATTGGTGCTGACAAAAAAATTCACTGAAGAGAAAATAATATCAGAATCAAACGTATCTCAGCACTGGACTTTTGGCATGTTTCTCAGTACAGATATTGAGAGGTGGGTATAACAGAAACAGTTCCGCCGGTGCCTGGCAACAGTGAGGGCACCATCTGGGTTCTATGGTCTCAGAAAGTGCAAGGAGAAGGGGAGGGAAACTCTGGAAGGGAGAGTGAGAGGGAAATGTTATGAAGGGAGATGACTGCCATGGCAAATGAGAATAAGAGAGAGGGAGAGGACAGATATTTTGCTACCTTTGGGGCCTGAAAGAGCTCCTGGTATCTCTGTCCTCTAAATGTGAAATGTATTACTTAAATCCCAGAAACTATTTTTTTCTCCTCCAAAATACATCTGAGACAAAACAATAAGCAGAATTAAACAAAAATTAAAGCTTAGCCTTTAAAGCTTGTTTAAATCTTTCAGTTGAACTATTTCTAGCATAAGGGACGCACTCCTGACTCTTGCTGCAGTGAAACTATTCATATGGGCAGGGATTATTCACATGAACAAGAATCACAAATATATTTCCTAATACACTTATGCAAAAAAAAAAATAAAAATTGGATCCATTTTTCTGTTTGTTTCACGGATGCAATATGAAACAATGAAGGAAATGCTTCAAAACCAATCTTATTTCTGTTTATCTCAAGTTGGAAAGAAAACAAATTAATAATTTGCAAAGCAAAAAGAATTCAACCTTGAAATGCCTCTGGTCATCAGTTGTTGCAAGAAAGGAAAAAAATGCAAAAGAAAACCAAGGATTCCATTTTGAGATCAAGGAAAGAACAGCTTCTATACAGAAGAAATGTTTGCTTTATACTCCACACAGATGCTGTACAAGCAAAATTCTTGGTATATTAATATAAACTGTCTGAAAAAATTCGACCCGATTTCATAAGACCAGCAAAAACAAAACAAAGGGAAGCTTGACGTTTATGGGCTTTTTCCTCTAGCACAACCATGCAAGCTGAGCTGTGAAACTGTGATGGAAATATTAGAGCTGTTGTGCCTGAAAAAACGCAGTGATCATTTCATTCTTCCTGTCTTTTAATGCTCCAGGGTTTTGGAGACGAATAGGAGCAATAAGTTCACTTTGCAGAATTAATGCTGTAATTCTTTATCATAAGAGCAGAGCATTACCTCAATCTGATTTTTCTACAAAATGGTTCAAAGTCTATTTTTAATGATGGCCCTAATTTGTTAACACCTTTTAAATTATTAATCCCCTTTATATTCAAGTAGTTATTGCATGTCATAACAATGTATCTATGCAGGGAAATTTAATAGTATTTTCTGCATGTCAAGAAAAGGCTTGTTCTGCAAAATGCTATTAAAACTGATAATGAGCTAAATATTTGCCATAGCAAACACTGAAATTACTATATCAATCAACTTTGGGTTCTCTTATTCAATAAACAAAATTTAACCTATTAACTTTGCCTAATTTTAGGCAGGAAAATGCTTGTTTTCAGGCATATCTTGCCCTTGACTTCATATCTTTATCATCCGATAACTACATTTTCCTGGCCAATTAAACCATTGTTTTGAATCAGATATAGTAATATAAGCCTTTTATTCTGTCTTGAATACAACTATATTACTAGATCCTGAATGTGATTTTGTCTGAGCAAATTCAGACTACATTTTAAAGCACACATACATCACAGGAAAATGATAAGCTGTGTTCCTGAAGACACCTTTCATGTTAAAGGAAAAAAAAAAGATTTATAAGGAAGGCAAAGGGTAAAATAAAACCTTATATTGCACATCTCTTAACTCTTCAGATTCTGTAGCTCCACAGATTTATCTATGTGGCAGGATGTTTGTGTTAATGTTTTAAGAAAATAACTCCAAAAATATAAAAACTGCGTGCAAGCATCACCACTGACAGGCACACAGAGGAAAGCATCCTCTTTCATGAGCATCTAAAGCATAAATCTGAATGCCGATTGAATGCCTAACATCCAGTTCAGCGAAAAAGGAGGCAGGTTCCATCTCTGACGAGTACACACAAGCTGAAATGGTTTATTGCATAAGATGAGTGCCTGGCCTCAACAGTGGCTGCTGGTGTGTGATGTTGCTGTTGATGTGTAAGTGGCTATATTCACCCACTCACTTGCTTTTGTCACAGCAAATTGTTGTGTGATCAAGAGGGATCAACGCGCCCCCTCTAGAGGCTAAAGGCAACCCCTGGCACAGCAGCAAGCTGCCCGCTCCCCTCACCCCCCTACCCCAGGCCTGGATTTGGCCCTAAATCACCTATTGCAAACAAAACGACCATAGACAGTCATGAAAGGGCTGTTAAAAAGATCAGTTTTGCACTGGTATCTTGATGTAAAATGCTAGAAAGGAGGGTTCTTTTGCAAGTGCCTCCTGCAGAGCACTGCTGTCCAGGATAGCATGAGTGCACAAACAAAATGAAGAATAAGATTCTATTACCTGCAGTAAAGGCCACAACTTGCTCATGCTGGATTCCATCATGGAGCTCATAATAACTCCAAAGAAAAACACATCCTGCACTTGTGCATTGCAGGGGAAGCAAAGAGGAGGCAAAAGGAACACTGCCCCGGCTCCAAAGAAAAGAGGTGTATATACTAATTCAATAACCTGTGGTTTTTACTCAAAGACAGTTTCTTACTATAAAATATTTCCAATGAACTGATGCAGAGCCACTCCTAATGGAAATTAACCGTACTGTAAGTGCCACTTAGTTAAGGCTACTTCTAAAGGCTCATGCTCATTGTCCTTGTTCCTCAGCTTACAATTAACTTATTTCTTCTTTTCTCACATGTAACATCCTGCTATAACTCACTGTTGCTAAATAAAGCACCTGTGTGAAAGAATACCAGTTTAGTTTAATCAGGGGCAAGAACAGTATTAAGCTATTTTTCCCATATAAATTACACAAAGAGTTGACCTAAAAGTACCAAAATTCCCCTCAAAACAATACTGTCATATGTTAAATCTCTTTAACTTTGCTCTTGAAGACAGTACTTTGCTCATTAATAAACAATTTTCTATGAAAGATCTTATTTTTCATAAAGTTTACAAAAAAAAGGTGATTTTCAAAAGTATACCATGGATTGGTTACAAATACATGTAATGTCTTAAACTGTTTCATAGTTGTCTCTGGTTATCAAGATGGACCCAATTTTCAGGTACAAGTCTGCAATCATTCATATGTAAAAAATCATTCATATATAAAACGGTACTTGATGTAATCAAGACTGAGTTTGTATCAGGAATTTGTGTGTAAAAACAGTTAAACGATAACAGCAATTATTCCCCCAGTGTGCATAATAAAGCCAGGAAATTCTGAATTATCTTAAAGTTAAATTGGAAAGAATCTCAAAGTTACAGCAAGATTGCTGCTGAAGTTTCAGGAACATTCTGTTTCCTTGTAGTGACGTGCAGTACACTAAAAATTACCATTAGTGGTTGCAGTTTCAGTTAAAACTGATTTTAAAAAAACCACACTTTTTAGTTTCAAGTATTTCTGCTTACAATACCACTAATTTGACAGGAAAATGAGGAATAAAGAGTGACTTTGCAACTTGGGAATGTTGCTCACTTCTATCTCATACTGTGCCAAAACAGAGAAGTAAACCATTGGAGGAACACCATGCAGAGACACCCACCATTAGCCAGCTAAACCCAACCCTTCCAGGCAGCTACAGAGACTGAGCCACTACAGCTTAATCTGAGATAGTTCTAAGGGCCAATGGGCGTGTGTGTCTGTGTGTCTGTGTGTGTAGTCTGCACAACTGCACCAAAATCAACCAATGGAGACACCTTTGGAACAGGGAAAGAATATGAAGAGTTAGGATTAATCCAAAAATCGAATTGAATTTACTGGGGGGACGGGGAGAATGAATAATCCAGTTTTTAATCAAAACTGTAATTTAAAATATTAAATAAAAGATAAACTTTCAGCTAACTCTTGCAGCAACCAAACACATATCAACCACTAACACCTCAGAATCACAATTAAATCAACACTGATGAAGGGAAACTTTTAAAATCTGTTTCCAGGAAGTTGCAGAGCACAATCCTTCAGTCTTCCAAGTAATGATTACTTCAGAAGCTCTTAAGCTCTTGTTTTATCCATGGAGACTGAGATTCTCAGGCACATAGGAAACCTCAGTCAAATCTAAATAAAATGCAACAGTCTCCTTAATATCTAGACCACAAAATTCTGTGTACACAGAAATTACAAGTCAGGCAAAAAAAAGTTTTCCCCTTAACTAAATGTGACTGTTTATGCTGGACATCAGCAAGCCCCACACGTGCATCCCTAGAGACAAATACTGGGAAATGGTTACAGCTAGAGCAGCACTGAAGACTCAGTGATTATGAGAATGCAAAGCTCAAGTTTATGGAAATCAATAATGGATAACATATCTCATTTTAAGTCTCACAATAGGCACTGTTCATAGATAATTCTTTTCTTTCTGTCCATTAGGAACACCCCTCTCTCAAACACCCCCAAATGCAGTGTCTTCTCCCTATATAAAGAACAAACAAATATGTGTCTCTGCAGTGCTTGGTGTACACGTAAGTAGGGGAAAGAAACATCCTTTTTCTCCAGAGAGGCTCCATCTATCAATCTGGAGCATTCACAGCAGAGTGAGATGACTGAAATTGGCAGAAGAAAAATCAAACATACCTCTATTTCACGGGGAGTGAAAGAATGTATGGGAGACCAACTAACTGCCTGGCCAATAACTGCTTCCACAGGATACCCTCTCTCTCTGTTCAACTATGATGAAGCCATTTTTCCAGAGCAGTGTGTCCTTGAGTAGAATGCTTGCTGGATGCAATTTCAGTGGGTTTTATTGACCATTTGATCTATTTGAAGATTTATGCTTTTTGTACTCTCTTCCTTAGTTATAACTTCTGCAGAAGACAAACAGAGCCTCAGACTTTTTTCCATGAATGAGTCCTATGCAAGCAATAGCCTTGCCAGCTTCTAACTTAGGAAGAAGCTTCTCTGTAGGAAGCTTTTACTAATGGAGGCAGGTATGGTTAAAACTTAGTTAGGATAGAAAGAAGAGTGACATTTAGAAAAGAATTTGACTTGGGAACATGGAGCTAGGGAACTATAGCAGATAAGACTATTAGAAGGGGCTCCAAGATCAGAAAAAAAGTGCCTTAACTAAGTTGCTATGAGAGGGAAAAAAATGATGAAAAAAGCATTTTTTGAGGGCTCAAAAGATGAGCCATTTGGCTTGTAAATATTTTGATTTCTCTTTACAAAAGACTGGGAAAACAGGACTCAGTACAGCTTTATGAGAATCAAGAGATGTAAAGGCAAACAGCAGTACAGTAATTTTATTTATTGAGGACATGGACTCAATTACTGAACTCCAAACCTGCAGAAAGAGGGTGATGTATAGGTTATAGGGACGCAGCTCGCGGAAGGATTTTACCTCAGGCGCGCGTCACTTCAGAGTCTCTGGGCGCGCTTTGCGCGCCTTTCTATAGGGACGCGGCTCGCGGAAGGATTTTACCTCAGGCGCGCGTCACTTAAGAGTCTCTGGGCGCGCTTTGCGCGCCTTTCTATAGGGACGCAGCTCGCGGAAGGATTTTACCTCAGGCACGCGTCACTTCAGAGTCTCTGGGCGCGCTTCGCGCGCCCTTATATAGGGACACAGCTCGCGGAAGGATTTTACCTCAGGCGTGCGTCACTTCAGAGTGTCTGGGCGCGCTTCGCGCGCCTTTCTATAGGGACGCAGCTCGCGGAAGGATTTTACCTCAGGCCCGCGTCACTTCAGAGTCTCTCGGCGCGCTTCGCGCGCCTTTCTA
>VZRW01000184.1:0-35710 GCA_013398125.1 Aegotheles bennettii
CTTTCTACCCTGCCTATTCCTCCAGTAGAGCCTGTAGCCAACTATTGCAGCACTCCATTCATGAGAGTCATCCCACCACGTTTCTGTGATGGGAACTACATCATAGTTGTCATGGAACAAACAATGAAACAAGAGGAAATGGCCTCAAGTTGCCCAGGAGAGGTTTAGGTTGGATCTGAGGAGAAAATTCTTCCCCAAAGGGCTGTCAAGGCCTGTCCCAGGCTGTCCAGGACAGTGGTGGAGTCCCCATCCCTGGAGGGATCTCAAAGCCGTGTAGATGTGGTGCTGAGGGCCATGGGTTACCTTATCCGTGGGAAGATCAAGCCGTTCACTCACATTCATCTGAGTGTCCATTTAGGGTAAAGGAAAAAAATTACTGAGAACATGCCTCAGTTCTGAACATTTGTCATTTCCCATTTTCCTGTAGCTATCAGTTTCTTATATATATATATACATGTATGCACTATTTATGAGTTGTGATTCCTATTTTGACATTCACTGCAACTCCAATGACATTTCTCATGTTTGAAAGCCTGCACTTAGTAAGCAGCACATGTAAGAAGAGTTGTTTTGGAAGTTTCAGCTCTTCATGTGTCCTTTCAGCCTTCTTCACAAATGATGAACCCTCATGATAATAACTGAGCTGGATCACTGCAGCCTCTTTGGGAGCTGAAGAGAAAAATCCAAGGTGTTTAACAACCCCTTCAAGCAATCGATGCTTGTGCTGTTGTATTTAGAAGTCACCATGTCAGCTGTGATGAAAGGGGTTCCTTTAAGAAAATACATGAAGGAAACAAGAGGAAATTCTTGCTACAGCTTGGTTTTGTTTAATAGCTTGTACATACTGAGGGTCTGCATGGAATATTTCCCCTGAACAGTGAAATTCCACCAGGGTAAATGTGTATAGGGCTGGAAGAGGTCTCCTGGATCGAATCTGTTCTCCAACTATCATAATGATAATGGTGATAAACTGATAAACTGACCAAGATCCACTTTTGAGATAATCCAGATTCGTCTACTATTCATAACAGAGGATTCTCAGAACCTCAGTCTTGTGGTGACAAGACTTCTTCTAATTCCCAACCTAAACATATTTATAGCTGCTTTACACCTCTTTGTTCCTGTATCAATATTGTCCAAGCATAAGCACTTTTGGTTTTTTACCTCATTCTTATAAAACATATTTTCATCCCTTTTACTATCTTAGAATCCTTGAATCATCTTTATTGAATGCTTTTTACCAGTGTCTTATGCTAATAAAACTTCTTTATCTTTCCCAGAAAAAAGCATCACTCAATAATGCCCATGATCACATTTATTTTTTTCATAGCTACATCACAGTGATTGCTTCTAGTCATCCTGCTATTAATGAATGCACCTTCTTCTTCTTCTGTTTTCAGTGGCATGCAGCAGATATGAGCCCTTTTTGTTTAGGACTCATCTGGCTAAGATTAGTTTAAAAGTTAGCAAAAAAATCTCTTTGATAAGTTCACCTCTTACTGAGGCAACATTATGCAGCAGTAAGGCTACATAATGCAACTAAGACCGCATGATTTTATGTTTGAAAATTAGTTGTGTATACTTGCACTCAAATATACTAAATTTCAGACTTTCATAATGACATTTTCTGCCTCAAGCATTTTTGTGTGACATGAGTGAAAACAGTTCAGCAATTTTTAAGTGCAATAAGCAAATACATACTGTGTTGCCATTACTTAAATATTTTAGAATAAATTTAATACCTGTGGCTTGCAATAAACCCTTGTTATTTGACAAGAAAATTCTTGGAAAAATAAAGGATCAATGGTTCTCTGTAGAAAGTACACATCTATGCGTAAACTAAGTGGAATGATTTTTAAATCCAGACATTCCCAAGTTTTCTTGGTACCAGATGTGTATCTGTAACAAAGGAACTGAAATAAGGAGGAATCCATTAAAAAAATCCACTGTGATTATTAGGATAAAACAGGAGCCTCACTTCATTTGGCTGAATTGAACAACAGAAAGACCAACAGAGGGGTAATTAAGTGCTCTTCTAGAGGAAGGCAGTGTAAAGAACAGCAGTCAGATTTACCTTGCTTAGGGGAGTATGCTATTGTGTTCTGCACTGTTCGGAGCTCCCGAATAGCTGGTGATTGTCTATCTGTCTTCTCTTTCACTGAATCAAATGCAGAATATTAGAGCAGAGAAACTTTCCTGACTATGAATAATCTTTGTGAACAGCAGGGCTCAACCCACAGAGAACACTTAAGACCACAACTTCATAGTACGCAACATGTGGCAAGCAACAATTTTCAAGAGAGACCTATCTAGGCAAAACAACTTTCATCCATTCTACTAAATCAACCTCCAACATAAGACAGTTGACTGCAAGCTGTCCAGTGAGAGTGGTCCATAGTCCATGTTAACCCTGAAACCTAAGGAATCATTTGAGAAAGTGCTAAAAAAAACAAAGCATGATCCTCTGAGCAAAGAAGAGAAGCCACATCATCAATCCAACAGGAATTTCCAGCCTTACAAAGGCATACTTATCCTTGGATATTCTTATTATCCAGAAAATCTTGTCACCACCTTCACACAGTGGTGCAGAAAGTGCAATTCCATGGAACAGCTAAAATGTAGTTCTACCCAGAAAAGGCCATTTCTTCGTGATTCAAACACTGTCATGGGGAACATGGGCAAGAACACACTAGCTGAAAAGGGAATTAATTTGGTTTGAAATACCTTCAAACAAAAGTGGTAAATGCAGATGTATTTTCTGAGGTACCAAATTTTATTAATGTGAGTCGGGAAACACTCTGAAAATTTAGCCTGAACCATGTTTCTATAGACACGTTTTGAAAAAAATCACCTATTTCCTACATCTTCATTGGGTTTACATATGGAATACTCTGCTCAGTCAGTCTGGATTTCTCTGGTATACCATGAAGCATTCAAATTCCCCTTCTTTTACACTTTCTTTCATACATTCTTTCATTAGAGTTTGATGCCACAACCTTTGGCTGGAGAAAGAAAGTAAACAAATGAAAAGAAGTGATTCTTTTTTCTTAAGTCCAATTTCCAGCCTTACAGATAAATTCACGTTCTTTAAAACTCCTCTCTCAAAACAGGTCATCTATAAACACAGAGAAATATAGGAAACAAAATAATTTCCTCCACTTACATATTCTATTTTCTGTGTAGCTTTTATAATGTGCAAACCATTCAAGTGAAATAGTTTCATGGATAGAACTGAGCTGAAAAAACGTTAGTGACTGCCTAAAGCTACATAAGTAAAAGAACAATGTAATGGTTTCTTATTCAGTGTTTGACTTTTGTTCTTGTTTTCCATCGTTGAACCACATTTCTCAACAAAAACAAGACACAGAATGTTTGCATGTCACTTCCATAATTTCACCTGGGGACTGTAAACTTTAGTTATCCAAAATCTACTCCAAACACAAACAAAAGGAGCACTGGAACAGGCTGCCCAGAGAGGTTGTGGAGTCTCCTTCCCTGGAGACATTCAAAACCCGCCTGGATGCGTTCCTGTGTGATGTACTCTAGGTGACCCTGCTCTGGCAGGGGGGTTGGACTAGATGATCCTTCGAGGTCCCTTCCAACCCTAGAATTCTGTGATTCTGTGATTCTGTGAAAAACACAAAAAGATCAACCACTTATAAGCACTATGAAGTTTCCAGTTTTTAATTTTGCTGTAAAAGAAATACAAATTTAAGCATACAGACATAAAGTCAACACCCTTGTAAATAAGTCTTCAAGACACCCTTATCCTCAGATAATCTGTGTGAGACTGCAATAATAAGGGAGAAGTAACATGAGCAGAATAAGATGCAAGGGAAGTACTAATGAGGAGGGATTAGGCCTTTAAGAGTTCTCAGTCAAGTTCTTTACATTGCCTAGACACATATACCACATGTAATGATCATGAAACAGAGGGATTTACAGGTCACTCATCTGAAAATATGGTAGTGATTATCTGTCATCACTTGCCAAGCAAGAAACAGACCACCATATCAAGTTTGATTTTCATTTTCATCAGTGTAACCTCAAGCATGCCTTAGATCTGCATAAACAGACATTCTGTTAAGTATTATAATTCTTATTTAAATGAAGTGAAAAAGTAATAATTCCACATATTGCAAAACAAAGTTAGTGATCTCATTGTCCCGTTGTATTGCATGCATATTTGTTTATCAGCATGAAGCAGCTTCTTATCTCTTTTCCAAGCCCAAGGCAAACAAAGCTAAAATTTAATTAGAAACCTCACTTTCTAAACTTATTGAAGTTGTTGCCTTACAGTGATCTCCCTGCTCACTGACAAACACCCAAACAGTACAACTTTCTAAACACTTATATCTACTGATGTGGGAGATGTTGGTAGTAATATCTCTGGCCTCTTGTTCTTATGCAAACTCATTTATTTCAATGTCATTTGAAGAACCATTGATGATTCAACCTGACAAACTAGCCACTAGTGTTTTAGTCCTGTGAATACATATGCAAATGATGATGATTACTTTAATGGAATTTTTCCCTATATAAACAATGCCTTTTGATGGGGGAGGGGGAACAAGAGCTACTCAGAATTAATATTTGGATCCTGTGGTTCATAACTCTTTTAAAGGAATGGGCCTTATTGTTCTTTTATGTAGTACTTTGTAGTACTTTGATTAACCTTCCATTGCTTTATAGAATTTGAGGCTTCAGGGATATTCAGATCATGTAGGCTGATTTTCTGGATATCACAGACCATTTCTTTTCACCCAGCAACCCTTTTATTAGTAAAAACAAATAACAAAAAAAAACCAAACCCAAAACAGCTGGTTTACGTCAAGACATTTCACTCCACAGAAGTTGGGACTGTTGCATAGCACAAGCAGAGAAGCAGGGAAGCTCCAAACACGGCTGCTCTCCAGGGCCCCAGAAAATAGAGGATATACACCTCAATCATCCTGCAAGTGCTCTTCACTTCAGATTGTCGAGAAGAAAAAAAAGGAGGAACTCTGCAGCCCTGTGAGGCTGAATGGCAAGAATATTTCTTTCAAACTCTAGCGCTGACAGTTGCTCTGGCTGTATGTTTCTGAACACAAATTATTATTTTTGTCCCCAGACAGGTGACTTGGTCCACCTCAGGGCACTGCTTTATGCTGTCTTGGTCACCTCTGAGGTGAGAAGAGGAAAACGAAACAAAATAAAATATATAAACAAAATACCTGCCTGATTGTGCCTAGAGGAAAACTTTCCTCAATACTTTTCTCCTGGAGACAATATTAGAAATAGTATTTTCTAATGCAGTTTGTTCTAATGCTGAGATGCATTTCTTTGGGCAATGTGAATGCAGTCAGAGGTGAATTAAAGTGTTTTTTTGTTTGTTTGTTTGTTTTTTGACTATCCCAACTTGTTTACATTTCTCTGAACTATGGCGAGTCCATCACCTCCTCAGTGTTTAATTACCTGCACTGCAGGTAAGATATATCTTACCTTAAGGCTGATTTTGTCTACATTAACTTTCAGTCATTTAATCCTGTTCTGACTTTTCCAAGGAAAGTTAGAAAGTTTCCATCCATCAGATTCACTTATGTGTGAAATGATATTTGAAACTTCTTTTCAATAAGCTCAGTAAGTTGTGCACCTTAAGTCTCATGTTGTTTTGCAATTCATAGATCATATTGAGAGTCTTCCTTCAAGCTGTCTCCATACATTCCCCTTAAGTTACAGAAGCAGATGCAATGGATTATCATCTCACCTTTAACAGGGGTGCAGCCAGAGGCAAGCTCATGACCCTATTTCTATTCTTTACCTATACAAGAATCACATTATCTCTTCTTGCCCCCAGCATTACACTGTGGAGGACATGGAGAGCTGGCTATTCCTGGAACCTTGAAGCCCTATTTTCCAAGATTTACATTCTCCTCCTGTATACTGTCTGCATTTCTTACCTAAACTAACTTATTTTTCAACATTGAAGTGCATTTTCTTGGCATCTGACCACTTACCTTGGCAACTTCTATTCCTGTATCAGAATATGCAGTCCTCATTGTTTATTCGTCCACCAATAGTCATGCCATAGCTGGATTTGCCTAGTAAATTGCTTCATCACGATCAAGAAAATTGTTGTATAAATAAATAAATAAATAAATAAATACTAAAATGTTACTCCAAGGAGAGACTACTATTTTTTCAACAAATAACAAGTAAATTTAGAGATTTGCAGTAGGCTAGCTTTTAGTTCATCTGATAGAGAACTTGTTATTTCTATGGGTCAAGCTTTTTAATTAGTATGACATTGGATACTATATTATACCACACACTTGTCAATATAAGTATACATAATTCATCCAAAAGCAGTTCTTACTATGTTGTTTTAATTATATTTTTAGTGACTAAAATTCTTCACTAAATTCTAAATCCTTGTAATTTTTTTCTGAGGATCAATGTCCAGAAACTGGTCCACTTTAATTTCTTCAACTCTAAAAATCACAGTCATAGCCATCCATTTCTTTCAATATTCCAACATTAACTAAATCAATATTTTATTTAATTGGCTAAAGAAATCTCCTTAAATAGTTTTTTTAATATTCTCTCATATTCCAACTGTTGCTATTACAAACTTTTAAAATCTATTCTACTGATTATGAGATGCTTCTTTTTAAGTCATTTTAATACAAAACATTCCAAATATATTAAACTTTCCTAGTTTTTTTATATCACTACTGATGGTTTTATCTATCAGTTAAAGTTACGGGTTTTTAAAAGTTCATTCCTAAAATGTATCTAAACCAAAATAGTTGATATTCAAGGATCATCTTTTCCAAACTCAATAATGGTCCATCCCAACAAACAAGAAATCAAGCAAAGGCAGCAGGGGGTTTGCGTGGAATATAGAGATGCTGTCTGATTGTGCAGGGGTGGGGTTAGGAAAGCCCAGGTTCACCTGGACATACTATAGAAATATTAGTTTAAGAGGCCCCACAGGTTGCACCCACAAGGTGATTGGGAATAGCTGACAAGGATCCAAGGGTCAACTTGCTCAGGTTGACAAAGGAGAAATCATGTTTAGCCAACCTAATAACATTCTAAAATGAGGTGATTTGCCTAGAGAAGGAGGGGAGAGCAGTGGATGTTGTTTACCTTGACTTTAGCAAGGCTTTTGACACTGTCTCCCATAACATCATCAAAGACAATCTTATAAATTGTGGGTTAGATAGGTGGACAGTGAGGTATACTGAAAACTGGCTGAACAGCTGGGCGCGGAGAGTGGTGATCAGTGGTAAAAAGTCCTGCTGGAGGCAAGTGGTGTACCCTAGGGATCAGAACTGGAACAAATACTGCATCACATCTAGCTTGAATTCTGGGACAGAGCACATCTTCAGCAAGTTCTCAGATAATACAAAACTGGAAAGAGTAGGTGATACACCATATGGTTTTGCTGCAATCAGAGGGACCTGCACAGGCTGAAGAACTGGGCAAAGAGGAATCTCATTAAGTTCAACAAGGGGAATTGAAAAGTCCTGCAACTTGGAAGGAACAACCCCATGTACCAGTACATATCAGGGGCCAACTGGTTGGAAAGCAGCTCTTCAGAGATGGACTTTGGGATTCTGGGAAGCAAGTCAACCATAAGCCTGCAATGCACCCTTGCAACAAGAAAGCCAAGAGCATCGTAGGCTGCACTTGAAAGAGTTCTGCTAGCACATGATAGAGGTGATCCTTCCTCTCTAATGATCACTTGGCTGTGAGAAGCCATATCTGGATTGTCTAGTGCTGGACTCCTCAGTACAAGAAAGGTATGGACGTGTTGGATCAAGTCCATCACAAAATCATGAAGATTATTAAGTGATTGGTGCATTGAAATACAATGATAGTCTAAGAGAGGTGGGACTGTCAAGAGAAGGCTAGGGAGGGATCTTATAATTGTGTTTAAATACTTGATGAGAGGTAACAAGGACTCTTCTCAATAGTGTCCACTGTCAAAAGGAGAGGCAATGGGCACATACTGAAACATGTGAGATTACTTCTGAGCACAACAAAACACCTTTTTACTGTGAGGGTGGTCAAACACCAGAACAGGTTACCCAAAGAGGTTGTAGAGTCTTGATTCTTGGTTGTGTTCAAAACCCAACTGGACATGGTCCTGGACAACCTGCTCTGGCCCTGTTTGAGCAGAGGGGCTTGGAGTAAATGATCTCCAGAGGTCCCTTCCAACCTTAACTTCTCTTTGCTTTTGTGATGCCATAAACATGTACTCTTTTAGTAGTCTTTAGTCTACCAGACTCTGAGTCTTTCAGTTTCTCTTTTTAGCCATTGAAAATAATAATAGGCAACTCACCTGAACTACTATCTGCTCTATTCTTTTGCAGAAGCTGATATGTTCATGAAGACCGACAGCATGCTGACAGGAGCAGGGTGAAACATCCGAGACTGAGGTGATGGAAAGAATATATTCTTGAAAATCCACAGGAAACTGGGAGTTTTTTCAAGAAAGCCACTGATAAAAAATAGACTGAAAAGAACACTAGAGAAAGGGATCTGACAAGAAAGGACACAATGAGTAGAGAAGACCTGTAGGAGATGGCAGATATTATTACAGAGATCCAAAATTCTCAAAGATAGTGGGGGACTTCACATGACATTCCTCTCATCTAGCTTCAGACACTGACATCTACAATAATGTCCCGGACACAAATTACCTTCTTCCAGTTTTTCTCCAGAGGAGAAATGATGATCAATTCACTTAATATGAAGCCTGCAACTGAGATGTCTATACTTGACACAGTCACCTGAAGTATCCATTATAGTCAAAGTAAAGAAAACAGCATTTTTTAAAGTGCAAGCCAACTGATAGCTTTAAAAGCAATGCAAAAAAAATATGATTAGCACATCACAATAAAATAATGTTTGTAGTATGACTACTTACTAATTAAAAGTATCACGAATAATTAAACAGAATACATATAGAAGATCTACAAAAGTTTCCTCAAACTAGTTTGATTTGCTCAATTAAAACATCCATGTTAGAGGTATTAGTACCATTGAGAAAAAAAAAAAGATAAAAGCAGTGTTTTCCTTCCTACTCTTAGTGCCAATCAAGTGTAAACATCTTTCTTTTGTCTCCTTTTTCCTCATCTTTCATAATTTCTGATTGTCTTCTACTCCACTTCTGGTTTTCTTGAAGAGCTCCCTTGGGGCTCCTTTCAGCATCTTTCTGCTGCATAGTATTCAATGACTCCCCTTTTTTTACCCACCCGTTATGGTTTGAGGGGACAGGCAAATTTTATGGTATTGCTACAAGGCCCCAAAGAGGGGGGTGGAGTTTAGGACCCTTTGTGAAAAGGGGACTGGGGGGAAGAAAGCTGAGGAATCCATATTCCCTCCCACTTCCTGCTAAACTATAAAAGCCAGAAAAACAGGAAGTTCCTCCCTTCTTTCTGCTCTCCTTCTTGTTGCAATGTGGAGACCTCCTGGAGAGAGAAAGAGCCCTGCCTTTGTCATCAGCTCACTACGTGCTCTGCAGGATCTGAATCCACCAGGTGCTGGGCAAAGTTTGGAACCTTTTTTTTTTTTTTCTCCATCCACTTTGTCATGAAAGACTTTTGGGAACTTGTATCAACAATCATCAGAGTCAGGTTGTATACATTTGTATGTATTTTGGTCTTCTCCCACCTGTTACTCTCCCTCCACATTTCATTAAATCTGTTACAGTTTTAACTTTCAATCTTTAAGCCTCTATTCCTTATTCCCCTTCTATCTTCCCCCAAGGAAGTGGAGGGGAGTAACAGAGAGCAAATTTTGTTCTCTGGGTTGTGGCTCGCCCTGACCACTTAAGCCTAGACACCACACCACACCCCCTCCAACTCATTATGCAAAACTGTCTCTGCTCCACAGTCTCTAGATTCAGCATAATGGAATTATTGAATGAAGTTACATACAGTACATGATGATGCCTGAACCTATTTGGTAGGCACCAGGAAAATAAGTTATTTGCAATAGAAACCAATGTATGAAAAATGAAGCCTGGACAAATATTAAAAATATACTCTTATAAGAAAATACTCCCATAAAACTATACTCTTAAAAAATTAGGGCAGACTTTCAACCAGAGTAAATGACCATATCAATTCAATTTGCTGATGTACCCTTAAGTAACTGTTTATTGCTTTCTGCATTGAAATAAATATGTTGTGGTGATTTGCTTGAGCCAATAGCCTGTGAACAGCTTTTCAATGGTGGAGAGAATGAATTGTATAGAGAACCACTGCTCCTTTGCCTTTACAGTGAACAAAGCCCTTTTGCTTTGCAAACAACATCTTGAATAAAGTCAGCCATGCTAGGTTTGTGTGAGTGGAATGACACACATCACTCTACGGGAATGAAGGGGAACATCAGGAGGCAGCCTAAATGGCAGTGTATTTACTTCAGCATTATTCATATATTCACACCAGCTGAGGATCTGGCTCCTGAAGTTCCCTTTTGGTCCAAAAAAGCAGAGTGCCTCATCACAGAGTAACAAACTGATCACAGTTGGTGCCATTTGAGATGCAGTTTGTAAAAGCAGAAGTATTTTGGAAATCCTGGGAAAAAAGAAAAGACAGTGGTTTCATATCCAGTTCCCTGAAATACTCTCTTCACTGAAATTCACTCTTCAGGTGAATCCCCAAAGCACTGTAAGATTTACTTCCAGTTCATAAACTACTGAGGAAGCAAAAACCTGAATAGTTATTGATTATTATATTTGAAAATTAATAACTCTTCTGTTAACATTTATATCATGTCATAAAAATTGTAGAGAGTGGTTTGTGGATATGAGATTTTCTTTTTTTCATAATTCAAGAAACTTCCTTTCTCAAGCAGGCAAGCCACCCACCCAAGTAAATGTATAGATTCAAAAGATGCAGATTTGTGTTAAGAGGGATGTAGTTCACAGTGCAGAAAATATGCTTTGCTACAGAAAAAAAAATTCTATCAAGGTATATGAACAAGTAAAGTAATTATATTGGATTTCCACATATTTCTTTATCAGGAATTGATTTAATTTACAAGCTAAGGCCAGAAAATGCTTACAGAAGTAATATTGTTCAATTACATAGTGTTCGAATTTTGTTGTTTATTATTTTTCAGGATGAGTTTATTTCTTTTGGCCCATTTTCTGTGCATTCTTAAGCATCATGGGCCTAATTCATGCTACAGAGGAGACTCTGAGATAGGTTAGATTTTGGAAAGATGGCATTGAACAGGGGGTGACGTCTCAGCATTGACTAAGTGATTTTTCTGGCTCAAAGAGCAGGTATGTTTCAGTAACAGTCTACTTGTATAATATGTCTGCATGCCATGTACATATGGAAGAGAAAAATGTTCAGAACAGGCAAGACGTTTAGCTATGCTAAATCCACATTTCAGCAATCCTCTCCCTTCGTAGCAGGCCAGCACAGCAGCAGTCAGTGAAGAGCTGCATTATGTGCTGCTGTGACCTATGCCAGGAAAGATTTCCGAACAGCAGAAATGTAGAAAACCACCGAGGCCAGTGACCTGGTGCTTGTAGCAGTCTGCAGTGGACCAGTTTTCAATGACACCAAGAAACTTGCATTTGCCTTCAATCCCTCACCTTCTAGGACATCTGTGTATAAGAATTTGCACTTGATTTCTACCCAGTTCCTTGGAAAACAGTCCCAGCTCCCTTTTTTTATTTTTAAGGAAAAAAATAAAGGTATAAAGGACACTGGAGTAACGGGGAGAAAGACAAAGGTAAGGAACTCATAGCAAGCAACTGAAAGTGAAAGAGGACAGTATGCTAAGGTCAACATTCAATTACTTAAGGAAGTTGGTTGTACATTTTTCTTTTCAGACACCTGCCCTCTTTTCCTGGCAAAAGCTTCTCTGGAGCTAGGAGAAATTTTTACCTGTAATGAAGATGACAGCGCCTAAAATATACATCAGTTGATGCTAATCATATTTAACTTTTTCTAAGGTAAATTAACACTCATCTTAGCAAATTCTTTTTCTAAATTGAAGTCTCTCAGAAGAGGGGCTGGGGGGATGGAAAGGGGGGTAAAATTTGCTCCAGAGTGGAGAGCCTAGTAATTGGTCTATGTTAGAAATTGCACAAGCTACAACTTTTCTACACAATTGTTTCTCTGACACCCCTCCTACCATTAGCAGGCCCAGCTGTAGTCCGAGAGATTGATCAAAAGCCCATGTTCCTGGGCTCCTGAGCTTGACCCGTTACCCATCTCCTCCACCATACCACATAAAATCTTCAGCAAGCGATTTTGTTCACCTCATTTCCCCCTGGGTCTGCTTTTATACAACTCTAGGCAAACTTGTATTATGTTGGCACATGGGCAAGCAATTTCCTGTTTGAGGAGACAGATTGGAGCTCCAAAGTCTTCCCTGATCAAGCCTATTTCAGGGTCTGCTTGTGCATGGGAGTGAGGATTCGAACAGCAGGCTTAAAAGAAGAGGAACAAACAGGAGCTGGGATTGGGCAGCCTTACTGTACTGGCTGTAGGAAATCAGACTGACTAGTTGATTTTTTAGAAGGCCATCTGAGGTGCAAACTCTGCATCTTGCCTTGAGCCTAAATTTTACATGTCACAATTATCATGATGTTCTCTGCTCTGCACTGCAATCACCAGTCTGGATGAACTTTCAAAACCCATCTGTAGACAGTATAAGTGGTCAACATGCTTTCTGCATGGCCAAGATCTGTTCTTTATCAGCTGTGAACAGTGGAAATAAAAGTGATTTAAGTAGTGTGCAGTTATATCTGCAGCCATAAATAATACACCACTGACAGTGCATAATCCATACATTCACACTGTAAGGTATCAGTACAAACATTAAAGGTTAAAACTTTCCATGTTCCTTGTTGCCATATGTCCAAAGGATAAAAATCTAGACAGAATCAGTCATCTCCTGTATACCCAAGTATTAATTGGAGTGAGACTAATTAGTTGCTTACCTTTGATGAGAAATGAGATATCCTCTTCCTCCTCTTTTAAAGTGAAAGTTTTATTGCTCAATTTTAATGATATTTTAAATGTTTCCTTCTTTAATCTGTGGTACTAATTTAATGCAGATACTCTGCATCAGAAAAGCTCTCTGCAAACTGATTCTGATACATAAGGTGAAGCAAGATAATTTTTCAATAAATTGTAGGAGTCAGCAGTAAGCTGAAAATGATGCTCTGCTGCTGAGCTCAATTAATAAATTCAGACTACAGATTTAAAATTCAACAGCCGATGTAAACTCTAATAAATTATATTATAATTAGTATCTCTGACTATAAAATCTCCATTCCAATCTCTCTTAAAAACAAACAAACCAATCACATCACAATTTGGTGTGCTGGCCCAATAAAACCATGCTGATTACCACACAGTAGTGAATATATGTATCATGAATAGTTTCAGTGGCTTAAAACAGCTGTAGTATATGTAAACTATATAGTAATGGCAAAGCCTTTCTAGAAACTCTTAAGTTCTGCTGAATGTAAGAAAAATATCTACTCTTTCCCATGTCTGAGTTCTGATGAATGATACTCACTATTCTCACTGTACATAGTATTGGCAGGATTAGTATAGACACCACATGTTGAAAGTATGACAAATTTAAGAGAAAAAGCTTAACAAAAGCTTTATGGACTACCTCAAGTCTCCTGAGGCTTATGCAGAACAACAATATTTCATAGGATGATTTAGTAAACGACACCAGTTCCATGCATTTCTAGAGCACTATGATTTAACTTAGAAATGAAATGGAGCATCACTATTTTCAGTAACAATGTGATAGATAGAATCTTATCAGCAAAGATCTACCAGGATCCAAATGCATTCAATGCATCAGGACCTTAGCCTGAATGCCAATCTTTTGTTGAAGAATTTATATTTAAAGATCATCAACCCTGTGGGGAAAAGGTTTCATTGCATATTTACAAGTAATAAAAATAATAGCCTGTCTTGTCTGTGTCTTTTTAGTATTATAAGTTTAAATTTTGTATAAAAATTTGATTTTTCCTTACACATAATTTTATTTAATTGAAAACTTTTAAAATATTACATATGGGATGAAAATACTGCACATTAAAAATATTTTTAAATAAAAAAATCTTTATGGGGTAAAATTGGACCCTTGTGCATTTAATATGCTATTAAGGATTAACAATAATGATTCTTTACATGGTAGTTCTGCCCATAATATCTATATTGTAATTTCTGAAATGCTCTACCTAGTATATGTTACTACTTAGGGAAATATTGCAATACCAGATTTGTTCAGGAAGTGTGATTTCAATGGAAGTGTTAGTTCTGGATCTGGGTCTAGGCTGTTTCCACAATTCAGATAATCAATGCTGTAGCTACTGCTAAGCTACTCTAAAATATTTGTGAAGGTTCTAAAATACACTATCTTAGTAAAGGTCTGAGTATTGTAAGTTATTTCACAAGCAAAATTATTTTTAAGTCTCTGTATGCAGCAACATGACAAAATATAAATGAAATAGAGATAAAATTGGGCAATGGTAGTGCTTTAATTCTACTACTTTTACTAGCTTTGGCTGTGTTTATTCCCACAAGTAAATCACTTAATTTTCTGTGTCCTAATTCCCCATCTCCAAATCAAAGATGATAAAATGTACCTTGTACAGTTTACAGGAAACTTGCAATTTATTCCTGCCTTATAGACTGGGTAGCCAGGCCAATATTTTGGCATATGGAGGTCACATGATAGACAGGATCCATAAATCTTCCATCTACTGGACTGAAAGAGCAGTGAATGTTGTCTACCTTGATTTCATCAGGGCTTTTGACATTATCTCCCATAACATCCTCATAGGAAAGCTTAGGAATTGTGGGTTAGATGAGTGGACAGTGAGGTGAATTGAGAACTGTCTGGACAGCAGAACTCAGAGGTTTGTCATCAGTGGTGCAGAGTTTAGTGGTGTTCCCCAGGGGTCATCTCTGGGTCCAGTCCTGTTCAGCATATTCATCAATGAACGGGATGAAGGGACAGAGTGTACCCTCGGCAAGTTTGCTGATGATACCAAACTGGGGGGAGTGGCTGACACAGCAGATGGCTGTACTGCCATTCAGTGGGACCTGGACAGGCTAGAGTATTGAACAGAGAGGAACCTCATTAAGTTCAACAGGGGTAAATGTAGAGTCCTGCACCTACGGAGGAATAACCCCAGGCACCAGTACAGGTTAGGGATTGACCTGCTGGAAAGCAGCTCTGGGGAGAAGGACCTGGGAGTCCTGGTGGAGAAGTGAGCCATGAGCCAGCAATGAGCCCTTGTGGCCAAGAAGGCCAATGGCATCCTGGGGTGCATTAAGAAGAGTCTGGCCAGCAGGTCAAGGGAGATTATCCTATCCCTCTACTCTGCCCTGGTGAGGCCACACCTGGAGTATTGTGTTCAGTTCTGTGCTCCCTAGTTCAAGACAGACAAGGAACTACTGGAGAGAGTTCAGCAGAGGACTACAAGGATGATTAGGGGACTGAAACATCTCTCTTGTGAGAAAAGGCTGAGATACCCGGGTCTGTTTAGCCTGGAGAAGAGAAAACTGAGAGGGGGATCCTATCAACACTTACAAATATCTAAAGGGATGGTGTCAAGAGGATGGGGCCAAACTCTTCCCTTCAGTGCCCAGTAACAGGACAAGGGGACACAAACTGGAACACAGGAAGTTCTATCTGAACATAAGGAAAAACTTCTTTACTTTGAGGGCAACAGAACACTGGAACAGGCATCCAAGATAGGTTGTGGAGTCTCCTTCTCTGGAGATATTCAAAGCTCACCTGGACACCCCTTCCAACACAAAACATTCTATGATTCTAGGACATGATCCTGCGCCACCTGCTCTAGGTGAACCTGCTTTAGCAGAGGGGTTGGATTAGATGATCTCCGGAGGTCCCTTCCAACCCCTACCATTCTGTGATCCTGTGATCCTGTGAAAGTCTAGAGTAACAAACAAGTATTATTTTGCACTGATATTATTTTGCAGCTAAAATGTACCAACATGCTGAGACTGCAAGAAACAAGTCTCTTGCCTGCCACTCTGGCCATCTCCTGTCATAGGCTCACATTCTCTCCCTTCCTCTGTGTGACCAAAATCCTCTGACTGCGTTCTTCATTAAGTGCTTTTCCTGATGGGAAAAAGCTGACACTGAGGGGAGGGAAATGGAAGCCAGGAGCAGAAGTTCCCACAATTTCAAAGACCGCTTATGATAAGGGGAGTTAAAGACATTGATACACAAACATCTTGGTTCTCCTGTCTATCTTTCTTGCCTCTCCTCCTTCACTGCCTTTCTTCCTGACAGGTGTTCAGTAAAAGACACATCCAACTTCAAACATCTGTTTCTAAATACAAAAAAAATCAGATGGTGAAAGAGGAAATGGAGGGAGGATAAACTTTATGTGTAGATGGAAAACGAAGTGGATAAAAGTGGACAAAGCCAGCTCATCGATTGCTGAGAAAAAAGCTTTGCATGATTAGTTATTTACTTGGAAAGAAAAGGAAAAATCGTCATTTTAATATATTCCTACTATGCAAGTCTAACACAGATTCATCACAGACCAAAGATACTTAAAATGCAAGTTACACTAAGGTCCAAAAAAAGAGTTTTGCTTATGTCTTCGAGATATAAGAAATCCATGAATGTCAAGCACCTGCCATCTTCCTGAAATCAAAGATCTAAGTAAAACCCTTAAGTAATACATTGCATGTTTTTCCTACAATCTAAAGCCGTGTTTGTTACTTCTGTATATTTTTCCATGGGACAATGTACTCCTGGGGAAGTTTCTACCCTCACTTTTACAAACTGTTAATTCCAATGCAAGTGCATACAAACTTATGTTTATCCCTTCATAACCCACTGCATATTGTTGAAACTCACAACAAAGCTTTCTTCTCCAAAGAAAATATGCACATACTCTTCTGCATGGTGATCCAGTAAGGTGACTTCCTTAGGAACTGTTGAAATATTAGCCCTTTAAATTACTACAGAATGACAGAGGGCCAGATTGTTGTCCTCACATTATGCTGAATCCTGCCCCGCTCTGTTGAGAGTCCAGCAAAGGTGCAACTTGGTGAAAGGTAAATTAGAGCTAGATTTATGGCTTAATTTACATGCGATCATTTTAAGAAAGGATGAGCAAATTCTCCTAAGTATCAGATGGCCTCAGAGCTCATCAGGTGCTTTTTAAATGTTAGCTGGGAGACTGACTGAATAAAACAAACTGGAGGTCTGTGGTCAAGCAGGCAGATTCAGAGAAAATGTTACACCTGTGTGGGCCTGCTAATACAGGAGAAGTTTAAAGCATTAGAGATTAAAAGAAACCCAGTTTGAACAGTCTGTGATTGGTAACAGAAATGAAGCAACTTCAATTAGACTTGCCCCCAAGGAGATGTCTGAAGCTGCAATATGGGTACAAATTGCATTGCATTGAGAAAATACAGAAACTGTCTCTTTCAGAACCATGAAATCTACTTTAAACAGACAATAGGCCTGCTAGCATATCAAGTGGAACAAATTAAAACTGTCAACATCACAGCAACTGCTTTAAATTGGTAACTTAGCATGACCGTAAAGCGGAATAGAAATTAGATGTTCTGATAATGTTCAGAACAGTGAAGGCAGCGATTGGCAGTCTGCTGTAGCAAACGTCAAAGTTCTAACATACTGAGCCCTTCTAAGAAGAGTTGGCTCACCCACACAAAACACAGCTTTAGAAACTTTTACAGGCTGTACCGTAATCTCTGACAGAATAATCATCCGAGGAAAAGAAGTCATTATCAGTGAGTAATCATCAGGTGAGTGATTTATCACTAGTCTTCTAAATAACTGGTCACGGTGATTGTGAAACTTCAGTTAATATTATTAAAATGTTATGGAATCTATGTATAATCTCTACTGTATTGTGATACATAATTGATAAGAGCTTGAAGGGTCTAGTAGCATGCACCACTGCTGTTTTACTAGTACTACTTAGTTAAAAATAATGTGTGTAATTATATGTAAATTCAAGAAATCTAAGCACTTGTTCCTGTCATACTTTTTCAAATTCAACCAATTGACAAATCGACAAATTTTATAAATAAATTAGAAAATTCTAAATCCTAAAATATTCCCCATATGCACAGCAACCTGTCATAATCAACAAAATATAAGATCCCATAAGAATTTAGGAATCAAAATATTAAGCTGTGTGGTACCTAATCTTTAGGCACCCCCAGGCAGGACAGCTAGACCCACAAACCCTAGTATCCAAACAGAGTAAAGGGAAATCCTGAAGAGGCAGTGTGCATTTGATTAGTGCCCAAGCACTACCAGGCATCACAGTCTTCTTCTGGGTTTTACAACCTGGAAACTTCTTAGACCCTTTTCCTTCTGCCACCCCATCCTGAGAATAAAACATTAAAAAAAAAAAAAGGAGGAGCAGGAATTACTGCTTTCTTTCAAGGTACTGTTTTCTGTAGGAAGAAGTGTTTAAGACCCAGACCCACCTCTCTGCAAATACTAGCTCAAGGCATAGGAGGAAGAGACTCAGACAGACGCAAGCTTGACCCCAGAGCTCCCTGGTCTCATCACAACTCAGGTGCTATCAGGTAACTTTAATGTTCTATACCAGTTATTTAACAAATGTAAATGGTGAAGATTAGACAGAAGCTGAGTGAGAGTTTCAGGATCTCTGTTTTGGTGGTAGGTGTTTCCATTCCATTTAAATCCCCCACCAGACACCATGGCCTTTTCCTCATCTTTGAATGAACAGCTTTAGGATGGCCTATGAAAGCTGCCTCATTCATTCAAAGTCAAGGAAAATAAATCATGGGACTGCAGATCATTTAATGCTGTCCAGATAAATGTAATAATGTGGTATTATGCTGAACTGATGTGCTTGACTGGTTGCTTGCTGACTGGCCCCCAATGTGCTGGAACTGCAGTCTGTGACCTTTCAAGGGTGGAAGTTGCTCCATGGTGCTGACATTTACCCAGGCTTTGGGAGTTTCTGCCTTCTAATATAGTCACTGCTGGCATACTCCACACAAAAAAAAAAAAAAAGAGGGCAGTGTAAAAAGGACTTCAGCAGCCTAGGTTACCCATATAAGGATAGGAGAATGTCAGAAATCCAGATATGTAGGCTGACTGTTATCCCCAGGGAGGAGCAGCTCACCAAAACTCCATTAATTTTACAGCTGTGGCTTAAACTGCATGGATTTTATTGCACAGATGAACAGTGGCTTTTCCCTGTTAAGTCTGTCCTAGTTTCTCATGATTCAATTGCTACCTACAAACTTCTTTTTGTCAGTGTGCCTAGATGCAGATGTTGCTCCCTGTTCTTCCACTAATTTAATAATTTCTCTTAGTTTGTCTATAACAATTATCTGCAGATGATAAAACCTGAAGATCTTGAAATATATTCAGAAAACTGCAAAATATACAACGCTCTGAACAAAAGCCCCTGCAATACGATAGATAATACTTATTACTAAAAAGCAGGCAGCCGAGCTTTATCATGAGCTAGTATCATCACACTGTGAAAACTGTAGAGAGGACACTTGCACTGACATAATTTTGTCAATACCTTTGCTTTTCAGTTGCCAATTTTTACCCAAATTAATAGTCTTTTGATACCATTAAAAGCATTTCTTGGACCTAAGCTTTACAATTAAAGCAAAATTGGTGTCCATGCCACTATAATAAAATAGAATGTAAACCAGAAACAAAAGCAAATCAAGGGTAAGTGTATTGTCTTAACTTGTCCCTTGAGTTCAAGATGACTTACAGCATTTTACTGAACTTAAAGGGCCACTAGCAATGGAAAGATTACTCAGAGTGGGGTAATTTTCTAGTGGGGCAGAAAAAAATAACATTTCACAGAATCTAAGGGGGTTGGAAGGGACCTCGAAAGATCATCTAGTCCACCCCACCTGCCAGAGCAGGGTCACCTAGAGTACATCACGCAGGAACGCATCCAGGCGGGTTTTGAATGTCTCCAGTGAAGGAGACTCCACAACCTCTCTGGGCAGCCTGTTCCAGTGCTCTGTCACTCGCACAGTGAAAAAGTTTTTCCTGATATTTACATGGAACCTCCTATGCTCCAGTTTAAAACCATTGCCCCTTGTCCTATCATTAGTCATTACTGACAATAGCTTGGCTCCATCATCCTGACACTCACCCTTTACATATTTGTAAACATGGATGAGGTCATTTCTCATGTTACCTTCAACCCTACAGCCAGAGTAAGGAAGGAAAGGGAAAAAACACCTGGCAGGGACTCAGCATGACACTGGCAATACATCGCTGCCACAAGAGCCATTTAGGAGCACTCACACCAGCACTTAGAATATTGTAACTTATGCCACCGGTCCATTCTGTTACACAGCTGGCCCAGGGTCATGGTAATGGCATCCAAAGTAATTTACAGCATCTGTGCACCTCCCCCAAGTTACACTGTGTGCCTCGCGGCTGCAATGAAAAATTTGGATCGTTAACTTTAGAGGCATTCAACTTATGCTTGCATTATGACTGCTGCTTGATAGCATCCTACTCCTCTATCTGTTCCTAGGTTGCCATGACAAACTAAAAATCTTGATGCAATGAGAAGTTAGTAAATCAGATGTGTTCCATGAGAATTTAGGGGATAGTAGCTCTGCCTCCAGTATCTTACCAGATAATAATTTTCATGGCCACTTGACAGTGGCAACAGTTATTACTTCTGCATACTGCCTCATTAACATTTCTAGGATTCAGCACTCTGCAAAGATGCTGCTGTTCTTTGATTCATGAACACTGAAGCACAGAGGCTACACACGGCCAAATATTCATTAACCCGCATTTAGGCACCTATGTACATGACCTGTTTCTCATCATTACTGAGAACCTTTAACACGTATCTTTCGCATCACAAGAGTGTTTCAACTCATACTCTAAGAAGAAATCAACTTCCCTTTCTCTTCGTCTTCACTTTTAAGCTAAAAGAACATTTGTTTCATGAAGATGAAAATGATCATTTTACATGTTGGTAAGTTCTTTTTTGTTGTTTTTTTTTTTACTTGTGAATGTGAGTTAAACTGGTTGATTTATATATCTTTTTAACGAGCACATCCAGGACTAAGTATCTCTGAGGCCTTATTTTCTGCCTCTAGACAGTAAATATTGAAGATCTGCCTGTGCTGGTTTAGCAAACGGCCAGGGCAAGCCACAAACCAGACAGAGTTTTGTTTCTATCACTCCCCCCCAAAAAAAATAGAAGGGGAGTAAGGAAGACAGGCTTAGGCTGGAAATTAAAAACTATAACAAATTTAATAGCACAGGGAGAAAGAGTAACAGGTGGGGAAAAAGGAAAAATGCATATATACAAATATATANGGTGCAGTCGGAATGCTGCAGACCACGTGGCGAAGCTGGTAACCAAAAACTGGGCCTCTCCTCCGGGCTGGCTCCACGCGGCGAGCGGCAGGCAGGGGAGCGAGGCAGCAAGGCAGCAGAGAGAAGAAACCAAGAGCCGGAGAGAGCAAGAGGGCCCCTGTCCTCCTGGCTTTTATAGATTCTGGCAGGAAATGGGTGGAATACTGACACCTGATACCTGACACCCAGACCCCTTTTCACAACAGGGTCCTAAACTCCATCCCTTATTCATTGGGTCCTGGCAGCAAAAGCCAGTAAGAATTTTGCCTGCCCCTTTCAAACTATAACACTGCCTTAAAGTGGATTCAATTCAGACTAATTTTTATTTTTACAAAAGGCCTTCTAGAATATTTTTTTAATTAAAAAATATGAAAAATAAGGGTATGTATTTCTGTTGTCAGGAGCAGAGATACATGACAATTATGTTAATAAGCACATGAAAAATTACTGCATAGCATAAGCACAAGCTGCAACAATAAAAAAGACAGCATATTTAACTGGATAAAGAAGCTTATTTATGAGTTTATGGCTGAAGATAACAGTTCTGTCATTAAAATCATACATTGCACTATTGTATGTTGCAGTAAGTATACTATTATGTGAATATGATCAAGAATGTTTCTTGCACAGGTAAGCACATTGCTGTGCCTGGAAATCAGACCCCTGTAAGAAAGAACGTTTGGGTTTTGTTTTAAGAAGGTTCTTTTCTGATAAAATTTGATCTTCACACCATTTTAATTACAGGGGAAGGTAAAATTCATTTCACTGTGTTCATACATAATTAACTGTCAGCCAAATGCCTTCAAGTTTATGAAAAAATTATAACCCAGCAATGCTCACCTCATATCCAATGGGGCTCCAAGTGGCCCATCAGAACTAATCGAGCCTAGGGCTGCTTTCAACATCCCTCTGTCTTCGGGCAGTTCAGTAGTAACCAAGGAGTAGGAGTTAAGTCTAATGAATTTATTTGCTTCTGTCATGTCACAAGGGAAGAATCACAAGGAAAAATGGTGATGACGAGCAGGTTGCTGTTGTAACAAGGACTGTTCATGTGGTCTGTGGAGAGTTTTCCCACCTCATGCTACTTCCAAGGAAAGGGCTCTGTAACAGCTAGTTCTCCAACTTGCTCCAGTGGCAGCAGCCCACTGCTGGATGCGTTTCTTTGGGTGCATGTAGGTAAACCCACACTTGTGAATGATGTGGTTGAAGTGGACAGAATAAGCCCAATTTTCTTGGAAAGCGTTAAATGAATTTGAGTGAGTTTTTTTCCCTTTGAAGGGTAAGTTCTTCTGTTTTCTGCCTTCTCATTTGTTATAGTTTGAGGGAGCAGGCAAAATTCTTACGGCTTTTGGCTGCAAGGACCCAGTGAAGGAGGGGTGGAGTTTAGGACCCTGTTGTGAAAAAGGGTCTGGGGTATCAGGTATCAGGTATCATATTCCCTCCCATTTCCCGCCAAACTCTATAAAGCCAGGAGGACAGGGGGCTTCTGGCTCTTCGGCTCTTCTCTCTTCTCTCTTCCTCTCTCTCTGCTGCCACGCTCCCTTGCCTGCCGGTCGCCACATGGAGCCAGCCCAGAGAAGGCCCAGCTTTTGGTTACCAGCTCGCCACGTGGTCTGCGGCACCCGACTGCATCGGGTGCCGGAGTTTTGGGTTCCTTTATCCCCATCGGCTTTGCAGTGTAGGACCTTTCAGGAGCCTGTATCACCAGTCACCGGAGCTCGGGTTGTATATATTTGTATATATACATTTTCCCCTTTTTCCCCACCTGTTACTCCCTTTCCCTGTGCCATTAAATTTGTTATAGTTTTAATTTCCAACCGCTGAGCCTTTCTTCCTTGCTCCCTTTCTATTTCCCGGGGGGAGTGATAGAAACAAACTCTGTCTGGGTTGTGGCTTGCCCTGGCTGTTTGCTAAACCAGGACATCATTTTCCCAACTTTTTCAAGTTCATGTTCTCAAGATTTTCTGCACCACCACCAGATCAGAAATTAATTCTAATGTTTTAAATTAAAACTGAGATACTCACATCAGTCTAGGATATTGAGTCTAAATTATGAGGTGATGCAGCAGAAATTGTAGCCATTGGCAACATTACATCTAGGGTTTTTTTGTACAACTTACATATATGAACTCTCATATTTTTAGTATTATTTTTAGACAGCTTTTTTTATCTGTCCTGTATCACAAGCATCACTTGAAAGATAGACCATCCTACTACTGAAATGCAAAATGATTTAATGAGACACACTACTGTAAACTTTCTTTTATTCTCATCAGCCTTTTTCATCATCAAGGGAGAGGAATATCAAATTAGGTGAACTTCTTGACTCACAAGACGACACAAAGAGCTCACAAATCAAGATTCTCCTGCAAGAATGTTTTTGTGCCAGGATTAAAGGTGAATGATAAACAGAATTAGCACTGGTGAATAAAGTTTTTTGGGTGCATACGTTCCCAGTGTCCAATAAGATGTTACTTAGTATGACCTCATTTTTTTCAATATGACAAGCCTGTGACACAAAATTTCAGCCCGATAGTATACAAGGAGTTGCATGCAACTCAAGATCCTTAACGATCTCCATCTCTGAATGCAAAGATAGCTGTATCTTGTCATATATCTGTACACTGGGAAAAGCTTCATCTCTCCTCTTCAGTAAGGGAGAAGATGTATCACAAAAATGTCTAGTTAAACTCCCCCTTTTGGCTACTTCTCATTGTTATTGAGTTGTACACCCTTCATGATGATGGAGTCACTTATTCTTTTGTTCAGGATCTGGTCCCTAAGTCCATGGGCCAGAGAAAGAATTGAAGTTTCACTTAATATCACAAGACTATACAGGACTAGTACAATTACTTTATTGATTTTTAAGGCAGGAAGAAAATAATTGATCATCCTGAACAAAAAAACCCACAAACTAAGTCAATGTAATTATTAAATAATTTGTGATTTGACTAATGTGAAACTATTCAAAAAAAGCCTCTGTTTCAATTGATATTGAAAGCTGTGCCCCATATGTTAATTGATTCTCACTGATGAAAATTAGCCACTTGATTCCAATTTGAATTCTGCTAGCCTCCAGAAGGGTTGTTTCCTGCTAATACATGAGTTTGAATGTTTATCAGTTAGTCATATTTCAAGCAATGAGGGATGGACTTTCATACTGCTGATATTTTCACACGTTGCTTTTTTCACATGCTTTCATGAATACTGCATCATACAAGACACAGAATCATCTATTTGTTTCTAGAGTTATATGTGCTGGAGTCTCTAAGAAAAACTTATCCCTTTAGTGGAGGATACCCCTGTGAGAAATAAAGATTTTTACAGTGGATTAGTTGCTGTGTAGAACTGCTCAATTTCTTCCATTTTTTTCCTTTAATTTCTTCTTTAAATTTTAACAGATGGTACAAACTACAAAACTTCGTTTTTATCATGTTTTGTTGTCAGAGCTTTCTACATTCCTAGTTGCTAATATTACTCCCCTCATGACTTCAACTTTTTCAAGAAAGTCGCACCCGCTCATGACATTTTTTTTGTGTATTTCTTGTGTCTGAAGTGCACTACCTTCTCTCTGTTGTCTTGTCATCTTCATTTTGATTTTCTGGAAAGAGTTTCAACAGTGGTCTTTTAAAATTTTTCACTGTAAAATATATTTTCAGTAAGTAATAGGATGTTGCTGTTCTGGGTTGAATAGAAATATTGCAGTTATTATCAAGATTCTCAAATGTGATTCACACTGTAAAAGAGTTTACGCACTCAGTCAAAACCTTGTAAAAAAAAAAAGGATGTGATATTTGTGCTCCATCTGGGATTAACCACTAAAATATAATTTAAAAAAAAGAAAAATAAGAGCTACATGAGGGAGCTTCCTATTTCTCTTCCAAATTAAGTGTAGGTTCATAATTGAGGGATTTATTGTTAATATTCAGGAAAAAAAAATCTAACAGAGTAGTGCTTAAAAATCAGAAAATGACAGTTAAAATACACAAATCTCTTTTCTGCAAATGCAACACTGCAACTCCTCACAAAATAGCTCATGGCCACAATGGTAAGGTAATGAAAACAACAGAAAACCTTGAAAACAAAGTACTTCCACAGGTAAGGAAAATACATGCTAGATTCTCGGGAGTTGTTTTGTACCATGCCAGAAGAGGAAGAGTCATAAACATCAAGGTTATGGCCACAATGTGTCACTGGAGCTGGGTACAGAAAAACAAGGGCACTTCAGTGAAACTGGCAGGCCATGGTATCTCCTATTATTTTTTCAATGAAAGATTTTAACTTTGTGAAACTAAAGCAGAAAGCTGTATGCAGCTTGACAGATGAAATCATTGCAAAGAGAATACTGATAGCTGTGCAGTTCCCACTCTGCCTTATTTGAGATCTATTCCATTGCCAGTCAACCAGAAAAGTACATTTAATAAGGTTGTGTAGCCCAAACATGACCTTTTTTTTGTTGGTAGTTTTGTTGTTAGAATTTGGACAACTGGCAAGACAAAGAAACTCCCCAAACTAAGGAATTCCCTACCAACATCCTCTCAGATAGAAGAAAGCATCCCACTTCTTATAATGAATAACATATTCAGATCACTGTATGTATGAAGTTTAGCAGGTCCTGTGGTCTATAGAGATCTTGAGAAGAGGGCAGGTTTAATTACCAGAAAGTTTCAGATTGAGATTTTGTGAATTAAAATTGGGGGTCTGGTCACAGACTTACATTTTTTCATTTAGAATCACGTAGAAGCACTACCAAGCTACTCAGTGAGCTTGGTAGTCTTCACATGTAGAAGATCAAAGCTTTGCAGGGATATAGCTGTCATAACTAAAAGAAAACTGTTAAATTCATCTTGAACCTTCTTGTGCAACTCAATCACACTTCTCTGCTTTTGATGCCAGTGTCTTCTCCCACCTAACACTTCCAGCAAAGAAAACTGAAATTCTGACACTCCCACTGCAAATATCTCATATAGTCATGAATATACCCAATATCAATCACCTTTTCAGCTTGCAAGCTTGGTTGAATGCTTAGTTTCTCTCTTTCTTCCCTGCATAGTTTTGTTGACTTTAGCATCTCAGAGTTGGAACCTTCCATATCACTCTGGTTTGTGGTCTGACATGGTCTTCCCCAGTTACAGCAGCATCTTTCCCTCAGTTTCTCACCAGTGTCTCTCTTTCTGTCACTCTATCCTACCACTTGGATCTTTTGATTTTTCTGAATTTCAGCCCTGTTACCCCACTCACTTGCCATGCTCTACTTCCTTATAATATTAATTTTGGCTAATCAACAGCCGATTTCATAAAATATACTGATTAAGATACACAGACATGACCCTGAACTCAGACTCTGGAGAGAAATACATGTCATTCAGCCCATGCTTTTGTTCTTACTGCTTTTGTGCCTCCCTAACCAGCTGCATTCTGTTTCACTATTGCCTCATCTCTTAGTACCCATGCCCTTCACTGCAGCCTCCTTCCCCTTTAGGTTGTGCTCCTCCTTATAGTTACAAAACTCTCCTTTCTCCCTGTTATTGTTTATTATCACAATCAGGCCAGTCTGCCCATGATCAGGTGCTCTCTGATGCTGTCCTGTTCACTTGCTCTATCAGCCGCCTTCCAGCATCCCTGCAGGCCCCCTTCCCCTCTCCTCCCCAGGCTCCCCATGATCCTAGGCTTCCCACAACCACTTCCCCCTGCTTGCTCTGCTCCAGCATTAGCCAGCTACCCACTTCCTACCCTGTCTGAATCCAGCAGGGAAGCAGAAGGAAGAAAATAGATGCTCTTCATTGCAGCATCTAGTTAGGATAAGAGGTGCTGCCTCTGACATCCCAGGGGAGTCATCTCAGCGAAAGGGCAAGTTGCTGTTAGCTGGAGCTTGACCTATACACAGAGAACCATCAACAACTTTTACCTCTAGGAAATTTCTACTCATGTGCAAACTACAATTTACCAGTTTGGTCAAATTTAGACAAGTTTTCAAGAGGACAACAAGAGGTAATTTTTTTTCCACAGATCCCTTTTCCTGCTCCTCTCTATTCAGCCTCAGGACAATGGGAGATTGAAAAGAAAGAGTTTTGAGAGGTCTTTAGTCTTCAAAAATGGCTAATAAACACATTTTGCAAATATACTTTATATAATGCATAACATATATACACATGTGCATATATTACCTATGTGCATATATGTACTGTACTTCACTTCACATAATTCCTCCTGACTTCAGTCATAGGAACAGCTGATATGTATCCAAAGGAATTGCCATTTTACTCTCAAAATAAAATAATGCTGAAAGGAAAGCATTCTGAGGTAGAGATCTGCCATAAAGAATTCAGCAAAAAATGTAAGTTAAAGATATAAGCAAATGCAAACAGGATTTTTAAAAAGGAATTGCTGGTTAGCTTTCATATGTACCACCTTTTGTCTGTGGGAATGTGAATTTCAAAGAGAAATAAATATGTTTGAGTTTATTCACATAAGTAGATCAGTGAAAGAGGGTTTCTCTTGCACAGTGTTGTTGCTTAAAATAATTTCAAGAAGTGTTAAGATCATTAAATTTGGCTTTTAGTGTGCATTTTGTTGCATTGCAGCTAGGATCAGGATGGCAAAATTCAAACAATGAATAAAGGTATTATTATCAGTTAACACAAATAGTGTATATACTGTATGCTTTTGTGTCTGTGTGTTTCCACATGTGTTATCTATTTTATTCTCCTTAATAAAATCAATTCATTTAGTGGAAAATAAAAATTAAGGATTACCTGAAAAGCTTTTTAAAAAGGAAGACATTTTAAATTAACACGGTTAAAGAATTACCAATGATAAAAATAACAAGGATTTGTGAATTCTTTTTTTTCATAAAATGTATGTAAGGCCTGTGTATATATTATAACCACACCATAGATTATTGTGCATGAGGAATTGAAAGAAGATATTTACTTGTAATTTTTACTACTTCTTTCCTTTTCTCTTGGTTCAGGCAATGACGATAGACCGGCCAATTGGTATTCTGCTTGTCTGTGTTTCTAGTCAATTCTAGTTTTTTTGGCACAAACCCAGTTTTGCACTACTTGAGTTGCAAACACCGCAGACATCTGTTTATCTTTTGATCCAAAATACCTGAACCCACTGGGAGCATTCAGAGAATGAGAATCAGAATCAGTGGTCTTAGATTTTGCAGATCTTGTAGAAAAATTATTATGAAAAATATATTTCAAACATATTTGATACGAACAGAATAAGAGTTTCTTCAATGTTGTTTTAGACTTAATTTTCATTTCCAGAATGACTTTGATTAGAAATTTGAAACTAAAATACTCTGCATGTGAATTTTCTGTTTGACAGCTGTTTATTCACAATACCTTGCCCTGAATCTTAATAGCACAGACATGTTTAAACATGAGCGCTCCCACTCCCTGTGCTCCCCCATCTTTCCATCTCCTTAAAAGGTGAATGGAGAAGGGCAATAATTATATGCATTAAATAGTGTAGGTGACTGAGTATAGACAAAGTATTAGGCTTTATTTTGTGAAAAATAGAAAATTAATTTAGTCCTTGGTCTGTATCACTGCAGTAATTTTGGTTTACTGCTAATTTTTTTAAATTCTTCTTGGGACAATGAATGGCTTAATTCAGGCCTCCAGAAATCCATAAATACCTCCCTCAAATTCACTGTCTCTATTTCCTACCATCTGTGAAGGAACTGAATTATGTCCTGCTTTCCTTCACCCTCTAGCAGATCCATGGAATTCTCTGCACTTATCCTGGATTTTCAGGCACCTATTCAAGCATGGGAACAGGCCTATTGTAATTGATGGCTATCATTTGTGATTCAGCAAAGGAGGAGATGGGGCAGGAAAGAGTGAATATGTGTGAAAAGACAAAGCTCTTGAAAGAATAAATAAGTTGAATAGGAAGTCAACAGAGGCTTGGGAATGTTTGAAAAAAATTTTTAAAGTTTATGTGTGAGCTCAGTGTGGGTGACTTCAAGTCAAGCACATGATGAGAATCGAAGCCCTCCAAAAAGTCCTTGAATTTTTATTGACAATGAAACCATGAGATCTTTCTATCCCTTATATTCCTTTTTTTCAGTTATCTGGACCCAGAGAACTCCTGCTTAAAGGGAATAAACACAAAGTGATGCCCATGTGTCAAGGTTTTTGCTGTCCCTAGCAATTTTTACAGCATGTTGAAAAAAAGGCTCATGCTATAAAATTAGAATAATACTAAAGACAATGTTGGGAACAAATGTTCTTCCTATAGTCAGCACTTACCAACTCTTCTACATCTCCAAACAGATCCTCAGGAGCTGAGCCTTCAAGGAAATGTCTGGAGATGTACAAGTGCAAAAGGCAGTTTTTCTACATTTCGCACTTTCATATCAGATGCTTGTGAAGCTGAGGAATAGGTAAGAAACCATGATATAACAAGCAGGACATCAAGATACAAGATAATCTGAAAGAACAAGGATGAATATAAGCAAGATGCCAGTCCTGAAATGCCTGTGGAGCATCTGTAATTACAGCCCAAGGCCTCAGGAGGAGACTTTGGAGCACAGTTACTTCAAAGTCATTGGTCCATGGCATTTTCAATTAAAGCCAGTCAGACCCAAAGGGACTGTGCTCAGATGAAAGAGGAATTACTAGCTGTGTGCTTTGGAACAGAACAGTACTATCAGTTCACATTTTGGCATAGGATGGACATGAAGCCTGACTAGAGCCCATCAGAAATTATCATGCAGAGGTCTCAAAGTGATCGAAATTATGTTTCCGTGTCTTCAGTACTGGGAGGTAATGATAAGGTTCTGAGAAAGGAAATTAGGGTTAATTAAATGAACTACAACGTATATGACTTGATGATACAGGAGACAGAGAGGTCTGCAAGACACACTCTCTGATTTTTGACAGGACACCTCAGGCGGTCCCAACAGGATCAAATGCAAACTTACTTCAGGTGAGTAAGCCTGAAAAGAGTAAGATACATAGGAATTTATCTGCCTGAAACCAGCAAAAGAGCTGTGCATGTAAAACATGATCTTCTTTAAAGGGGACACAAAAGCATGTTTAAAACCCTATGACAAAGTGAAACAGGTCCGCACAGAACACTTGGAGAAAAAAGACAAATTCAAGGCAACCAGGAAGCCTATTGACCAGGCATAAATGCCAAACATACTGGAACAGCAGGGGGTAGGCACCAAGATAAGGAAAAAGCTCTCACAAAAGCCCAACCTGTTCCTGAAAGGTCAGAACATAACCTTTAACAGCAAAAGCTGCCACAGGTGTTTACTGTATGTGACCTCGAGGTCTATCCAAAAGCCAAGACGAAAATCAGGAAATTTAAGGTTTAAGCCTGCAGTGTTGTATAAGTTACAGAGGCGTTCAAGTGCTAATGGGCACAGTTAATCATAACCCACTTTTTCCCCCAAGTTACCCCAAAATTAGTGAGAAGACAACCAGTGTTGGATGCTGACAAAAAGACATCATGAACAGGAAAGGGTCAACATCCAAAAAGCTGGGTTCAGCTACTAACAGTACAGAGACGCACAGGCTGCTGAAACAAACATTTCATTTTTATTAGGATAGGCTTGCTTCCTGAAAGTGGTTATGAGAACAGCAGGCCACATAGGCTCATTTATTTACTCATTAACAGGACTCTAAATCTTGATGGTATCACATGCACATTTCATATGGCTACTGGTGCTTGGACACTTTAGTTACAACATTTGCTAGTAAATTAATGAGTGTTAAGGCTTCAGCACTGAACTTAATTAGCTAGCACTTTTATTTGTTCAGACTCACCTTAGCAAATTTTTGGTACAGGTCAGCTTACACACTCCTAAACATATCCTGATTTGAAGTTAGGGTGGGTAAATACTGCCTCCAGTGAGCAGTTGAGATGACATCAAACGTTGAGGTGGGTGCTAAAGAGGTTAATGTAATGTGTACAGGATGTTGGCCTAAGGACTAGATAATCAAGCCTGGCACTGTTTTATTTACTGATGTAGATTCTGCCCTTAAAGCAGTATCAAAAGACAGCAGACTGAATGACAGAAGAACACAGATCATACCAAGAAATCATGAAGTCTAGAGAGTAACAGAGTTGAACAGAAAGATAAGTGGGAACAAGCTAGAGACAAACAGAAGACAAAAGCAAACAGGTCAGTCCCAGGACCAGGAGGACTCAGAGCTTTGGCCAGTTGTTGAGCTGCCTCAGGCACACTGGAAGAAGTTTGATCTATGAGAACCACAGAAGCGTTCTTCTTCAGCCAGAGGATGTGCCTAGCCAGCACAGAGAAACTGCACATAAGGCATGTCTTACGGGCTTAGCTAAAGGGCACTAATTGACCATGAAAGGCTTATGGCATCTCTCGATTGAGATGTTGCCACAGAGTGATGGCAGTGAAAGGAACAAAGGCAGAAACAAGTCCCACAATAACAGTGACATCACAACCAGCCAGAAACTGGGATGAAGATTTACATATTTAAAAGAATAGAAGGCCTATGTAAGGCCTTGGTAAAGGCCAAATCATGAGAGTTGACTATGAGTTGAGACTAAGTAGCAGCTGGAATTCCGCAACTTCTTGCACAGAGATTTCAAAATAATATGAATATCAAGAGAAGGCAGCAAATACTGCAAAATATAAGGGTTCAGTAAAGGAAGCCAACTTGTAAGAACATAGCAAATATTCCATCTATTATGAAGTATCTCTGTAAATAAAATGTTCAACTAAAGAGCTAACTAAATTAGAGAAACATGGTGTAGAATTTATCACACCTAACGTCAAACATCAGCCATGTAGATGTCTCCCATCCAACCTGGTTATACTAAGCTCCCTTTGTAGTCAGTAGAAAGAATAGACAAGATTCATCTCACTTATTTGAGACACCTGCTTTAGAATAACATGACTTGTGTTCTACTAGTACTTGTTTCTCTCCATTTTCTAAGAAGGGAATTTCAGTGATTACCTCAGATGGAGACATCTGCATGTGGCCTCATAACTCCCAGCCAGGGAGTCATCTTGTGTTTTACCTCCCATTAAGCACCATGCAGGAGGTTGATTGCCATTTTCATATATGGAAGACATTTTTTCCCAGATAGCAAAAGTGGCACACGACTATGTGGGGTTCTTTTTCACACATTATCTTGCAATCAGGAGGGCTGGTTTTGGTGTTGATTTACAATTGTTGGATTAGCTTTTAGTGCACTCTGTCATTTAAAATGGTCCAGTGGAGGTCACTAAGTCAGCAGACTAAAATTTTGGTCATCATTTTTACCATGATTTAAAATGGTAAAGAGGTACACTGGTTCTGTCTTTAACAGAAGTTGTAGTTCTTTCCATCTGCCTCTCTTCTACATGCTGTGTTCATCAATGTCATCAGATGGGTAATGGCTTCCCGCAGAGTCCCTTGGCAGTATGGAGGGCAAATTCCCTCTTGGGGGGCACTGGTGCCCAGTGAAATCTGTATGGGACAACCCTGATGGGTAGTTTAGGATATGATGGGAAAGGCTTTAGCGGCAGCTATTAACCATATTACTTCTAACTGCAGTAGAGCATCTAAGTCTCTTTTTTCTCTCAGATTCTCAGATGTACAATATTAACATAACAGAGGGGTAACAATAACAGAAAATGGAGTTACATTAACTTAAAAAATGAGACAGGTTTATTACAAGTTAACAGTCCTTTAATACACCCACATAAAGTTCAAATGTTCATAAAGGAAATTATGTGAGGTCAAGAGTGCTATTTTTAAAATATAACAATCTGATAAACCTTGAGCTAATATCCAAGGACAAAGCAGGTACTGAGTTACTGCACATTCCAATGAGGAATGAAATATTAATATAGAAGGCTACTGGTAGTTTCTTACAGGTCTCAACATCACTGAATCTTGCAGTGACAGTGCTGAGAGCTAGACCCTGCACTCTTCACTCCCAGACCTCCCGTTAATTTCAAACTGAATCATCCCTCTGTAAAGACTGAACAAAAATTGTAGGACACAGACCTTGCAATATTAGAAACAGTGTTTTGAAAACCTATGGAAACTGCTAAGTCTGCGAGGTTTGCCTTTAGAGCTTGAATTCAAATCTCCCTTTGTAAATATAATTGATGTGATGTGGTTTTCAGATCCTGATGAGAAACTTGATGTAGCCTGAGTCTTGCAATGTTTTACAAGGCATGTTTAACCTCTTAATGTGTGTCATGCAAGGATTAAGAGGCAGCGATATTGCTTGCAAAATCACCTGCTATTTCCAGGAAACAGTCATTTGCTGGACCTGTCCTTGTAACTAGCATAAGTATAATGCTTTTAATAATCTCCCATTCCCTAAGTGATGTGTTTGCATCAAATTGATGGATATGCTACAGCTGGCAGAATTTTTAAAATATCTGCTCATTTCTATCTTGTTCTTCTGGTGCCATCTAGAGGTTTTATCTTTGGTACTACAAAACAGATAATAAAATGCTTTATTATATTTCAAAAAATTCCTTTAAAAATTGTCTGTGCATTAACATCACTTAGGGTGCTATTACCACTGAACCTCTGTCTACATACAAGAGCAGATTAATGGAGTGTGCACAAGTTCTTGAGCTGTGGGATGCAAGTGAACCTTATAGGTTGGGGAAAGATTTATACTAGAGGCAAATACAGTCATAAAAAAAATCTTTTCCTCATAAAAAGCACCTGTAAATTGGCCTTCGGAGGAATTTTCATATAACTTGTTTTCAAGAAAATAAACAGTAACATATCAAAGCTGATTCAAAAGAAGCAGGTGCCTGGAGAAAAGGCAGCCTTGCCAGCCTTGTAGCAGAATGCAAACATGACTGACACAACCATGACTTTGGCCCATCAACAGAACTGGTTGTCATTTGCCTCCCATGATAAACTGACAATGCTCCATTTTATGCTAGCACTGCTTAGAAAAGCAGTGAAACATGAAACTCAGACAACACAAAACTCACCATATGGCAGAAAATTGTTCGAATAGAAGCATTTCTTCTTAAAGGTAACAGAAATAGCTAATTCACTGTAATGACCCCCTGGATTTGTAAAAATAACAGACTATATTCACATCCAGTATAAATTAGTCAATCTCCCTTGACCTTAGTGAGGGTAGGCTCTTTTGGTGAACCTTATTTTATGTTCTTCTCCAGCAAACCTTACTTTTTTTCTCTTCCCCCTTCAAAATGTTTACTAATTAAACTAATGCTGACACTAAGTCTGTGAAGGGTGTGTGCAAATGCTAATATGTCTCATCATGTATTCTGTTGGACTTGATTACCAGAGCATCATATCTGTCCTTCTAATATCCATCCAACTGTATTGCCCCTCTGGGCAACTAGGTACACATTCACTCTGAAAAGATAGTCCCTTTTAAACAGAGTTGACCCTACTCATTTCCTAGCACTGATAATAGGATTTATAAATCTGTACAGAAGAATCAAAGACACACTGAGCACTGGAAAATGTGAAACAGTTTATAAGAAGTCCTTAGCCTTTTGAATACAATGTTCCTGTGAATGATAATTTCTGTACTTCAGGAGAGGATTAGCTGTCATAATAAATTATTTCTGTTTGCCTGGAAGGAAGGAAGTGAAGCTTGCTTAACTAAGAAGGCCAGCTAAAGGTACAACTGAGATGAACTAACCTTGTCTCCTGTGCCCAAGGATACCTCTGAAAAGCTGCCTTAACCTGCAATAATTTGATAGTCTCAGCTAAAATTAACCCGCTTACTGTAGAAGATAAGAATAATATTAAATTCTTGCTGATACACACTTTGTATGCTGCAGAGACTGATGCTGATGTTTTTTGAGCCTGCCACAGTAACATATCTAAAAACTTATGGGCCTTCAATAAGAAATTAGAGTAGAAGAAATTTTGGGTTATTTTATTGAGACATTTGCTGAAGTCCTTCTGATGACAGAGTCATATAAAAATATATTTTCTTACTGTGATAGAAAGGAGGGTAAATCCTTGCTTTGTTTTGTGTCCTAAAATGTCCTAATTAAGCTATCTTATTGCAATATCATGTTATTGAGTCTTTAACCCTCTCAGACGCTTACATTCAATGACCAGACACAGAACATGGTCCACAGCCGCAAGAATTTTTCCCCAAAAAAAAGTATTTTCACAGAAACACAGAATCACAGAATTCTAGGGTTGGAAGGGACCTCGAAGGATAATCTAGTCCAACACCCCTGCCAGAGCAGGGTCACCTAGAGTACATCACACAGGAATGCATCCAGGCAGGTTTTGAATGTCTCCAGGGAAGGAGACTCCACAACCTCTCTGGGTTTCTCCTTATATTCACATGGAAC